>JANCMC010004801.1:7989568-8048156 GCA_024363005.1 Charaxes varanes
TGTTGGTACATCACAAATATATACATTGTTTACTCATATTACATAATCCCTTTGTTAGCGCCGCATTAGCACTGTGTTGTTTTTCATTGTTAATTATACTTATGTAAGCAATATAATTACATAATTTAATTTATAAAGGTACAATAATTAATAAAGCCTTTTAGCCGTGTTCGGCTTCAGCGGCTGCCTCGTGACACTATTGGGTAGGAGAGCCACGATGTTATGCTCTTTGGTGTCGCTTGTCAACTAAGGAAACAGGATACAGTAAACACCTATACGCATTGTGTCGAGTTCTCGCTGGATAGTTTGACATCGAATAATTTCCATACAGTCCAAACAGGGGGGGAATGGGACAAAAACCGCTCTAACACACCTTAAAGATGAAGAAATAAAAACCGTAAAAATGTTTTTCTTTAATGTAATTCTAGGTGTAAGTAGAACTCTTTGCGGCTTTAGTCCCACTTCATTGGATGGAATTTTTCAACGAGGGTAGGGATCTCGTTGGTGTGACCATTGGTTACTTGTAAATCTCTTTAAACAAGGGCGATTGCTAAACAATAAGTAGGTATGTTAGTATGCCGCCTTAAAATAAAAAAGTAATTAAGTATACAAACTTAGCCACGCTCGCTTTTTGTTACGACATTGTAGCAGTTATAAAAAAAAGTATAAAAATAAAATTAATAACAGTTTAGACTTCAGTTATGGTTGTCTTGATTTATTAAAAGAAGAATTGAGATATGCTTATTCTAGTGTACTGTTACGAACACTATAATCTAACCCTATACTAGAAAATATGTCTGTCTGTAATAAGGTAGGTGGCGCTACGATTTGGTTTACGATTTTTTTTATTTTAATTTGGTAGCAAGACAACGCATGCTGCCTGGGTTTTTAATAATACATTCATTTATGAAATTCTAATTGTAATCACTAATTACGGACACACTAACGGACGTTTTTAACAAATGTTTTTACCAAATAATCAATTAGATTTTACAAAAAACATTATTTATGCTATTACTAATTGTTATCCGCAAAAAGTAGGTGAAAAACTTTAGCGTTCTGATATATAGCCCTCCTCAATAAATGGGCTATCAACCACTGTAAGAATTTTTAATATCGGACCTGTAGTGTCTGAGATTAGCGCGTTCAAACAAACAAACAAACTCTTCGGGTTTATATATTAGTTCTCGCTTCCTCGAGGTATCCCAAATCGTGCCTTCCGAAACACGGAGGAGGTTGGATATCAAATATAAACCAGTGCTAGAATAGGTCACCCATCTATCACCCGATCGCAGCAACAGCAACTTAATCTAGAGATCCACTCAAATGCCGACCACTGATAAGGGCACGACCGCCACAACGAAGATGTTAGCATTGCTTATAACATTTATAATACAAGTACACAAAACCCGTTGGTCAGGGCTTCAGACTGAGAAACATGCCACTTACCACAATACGTGCCGTGTCAAGCTATACCGCCTTCTGTATCCAACTCTTGACCCAGAAGAAAAGCGTGAGAAGATATTTATTAATACTCTTTGTTAGAAGACAATTATTATCATTACTGGGCTTAAGAACTGCCCAATTAAGTAATAAGATTTTGCTACAAATTGTTTCCTCAAAAGCCCTTACAACTACAGAATTAAGCGTGAAATGGCAATATCGCAGAGATTAATTTTCCGATCTACGAGACCGATTTTACTTAAAGCCAATCCCAAACTTGGACACAAAGGGCCTCGGAGAATTTCTAATCCTGCTTTGGATTCAATCCAAACTTAACTTCAGATTAGATATGACCGTAACGACGACTGTAGAAAGTTGTATTAGAATAATATTAATAAATTTTGTCTATATATCAGCTAAACATCTGTAATATAAACCTCAATAGTCCAACAATACAAGTACGGACTGAAATGAAAGTTAAAGTATCAATAAGGTGTTCAATTCAAAACCTAATGCAGGTAGAACGTCGTATTGTCGTAGCCACTTATAAGGAAATTAAAAAAAAAACTTTTAATGTTTCCGTAGTCCCACAAGGAACTTTTATAATTTATAAATATTATAAAACCTAGGATTTCCAAATTATTAGATGCAGATGGCTTAAAAATTTATATGTTAATAGGAAATACTCTTTTGAGTCAGTTTCTTTAGTTTTCGTACCTTTAATTCACGACGCAGACCTTTCTTTCATATGTCTTAAAAACCAGTTTACGTTGCGAATACTTTTTAATTATTTTTTGCTCCCGTAAGGCCTACAATCGATTGTATATTACAATCCCCACACCCTGATTATTTTAATAAAATTGACAGAAAACATACTGGCCGCTCAACTTGGTTATAAGTAAGTACCTATAAGACAAATGGGGCGAAGCGCTTTGCGTGGATTGGTAGAAAAAAAAATACAAGGAGGGTGAAACCCTCTTAACTCCTGTTGAACCTTTAGTAAAACGGGATAAAATGGTCAGATAAGCAGTTCCTGACACCCTGAGAATATATTTCCTAAATTTGTGAGTACCGTGACAACTCAGATCAATAACGTACCTATTTAACATATATTGCGACTATTTTTATGCCGACGCCAGTGATCATGTAGTGTATATTCGTCTACTGCTGAGTTATTTCCGTTCGGATAAGGCAAAGGTAACGCAGTCATACAGCCCAAAAGGAAAAAAAATCAAATTTTAAACGGTTTTGGCAGATAGTTTGAAAGGTAGATTTCAGCGAAATTTACCATTTGTATTTTGGTACTATCCAACTGGTAAGGTAAATCAACTAGCTATTCATTTTCTATAAGCGTTTTAATAAAAGCGAAAGGTCACCTAATACGAAATCTCAAAAACCGCGGGGCGTATAAAGATGAAATTTCGCAGTGAGGTTGTTAGTGTAGAGTTTATAGTTAGTAAACATCCGCTAAGAACAGATATTTCGATAGAGCTAGACTCTAGAGTAAGGAGGTCACAGGGGAACTTCCAATTTAGCAGGATCACAGATGCTTTGCGGGCCTTTAAGTACCACTCGATACCTAGTACCGCCCTTAATTAACGAACTACCCTACGATTTAAAAAATGTAGTAACATCTAAAAATATTAAATATATTCTTGCAGATTCGATCCTATTTCAATTAAAAAAAATAAATAACCAGCTACAAAATAACTTTAAATATAACGTTCTCACAATAATTTAACCAAAAATAAATTAATTATACAACGCGGTTAGAAAAATGTCGCAAACACAAACTAATTATCTCATCAGCGACTAGTGACGATTTATCACACAATGATCTCCAAGAATGATCTATTTAGAATGCACTCTAAGAATTATTCCTTGTGCCTTCACCATTTTATGTGTTCCATCCTTGCCAAGGGGAGTGCTAACCGTCTCTCCTTTTAATAGACACAATGTTATAAAGTTCACTCGTTGCTTATATAGTTAAAGACTACAAAAACTTTGCTAGCGCGATGTTACACACCATTAATGAATATGTATTAAAACGGAATATTTTTTAAAAATAATCGCATTATAATGTGCATTAATGATCTATTCAAACATTTTGATTTTTTTTAGAAATAAAAAGCCGTACCAGTTATTACAAACTTATTTTTATGTCCCAACTCATAGGTTTGTCTGTACACTGCCATCTATTGACGGCGCATGACAATGGTGTGATAAAGATTTTTTTGAAACTTGAAATTTAATGTATTTTGTGTGCGTTGTAAAAAGTACTGTTTAACCGACTTCAAAAAAAGGAGGTTTTCAATTTGACTGTTTGTTTGTTTTTTGTAAGTACATATATGACGCCATTTATGCTGTACGTTTGCGTAATAAAACAAAATTGATGAACCTATTTTGATGATTCTTTTTTGTTTGGTAGACTATACTTTAGACGTGTTGGCTATAGTATTTTATTGAGTTTTTTAAAGTGCTAATCATAACGTGGTTTTAATATTTCATAAGTTAAAAAAAATGTTTAAGTTAGCTATGAAGTTAGAGTTAGATTTCTTATGACAGTTTAAAACGAGCTCAACTTCTCTTCTCAAATAAATCATACATGTTTTGAATAATTATAAACATAAATTCTTTAATTTCAATCAATTTAACTCTAAATCTAACATTACCTAGATGGCTATAGTGGATGCTTGCCACGAGGTTATATGTTATTTGCCAAAATAGAGTTTGCGGCTTAGTATCGACGCACAGTTTATGAGCGCCTCTTTGGATATGATCGGCCTCTTTCAATCCATTAATACCTCGACCCTTTTGAAGTATGGTAATGACGTTAGGTGAAATTTTCACGTCACACGATTACGCAATTAATTTCGTTATTTTTGTTTTTGTATGCGAGAGAGGACGAGGTAGATCGCCCGGATCGTCGCCATGGCAACTTAAATTCCTACACGTGAGGAACCTGACCCAAATTATAGAAGATAGCGAGATATGTTTCGTTTATTTAGCATTCCAAATCTGCAACCCTCTTTTATGAATATAAATTGTTAGATTTTCGTAGTGTATACGGTTTAAGGATTTTTTTTATTACAAAGGGCAAACGAGCAGGCGATTCATCACCTAGGTGACTACCGACGCCCATGGATATCTGCACTACCAGAAGGCTCGCGGATGCGTTTCCGGCCTTTAAAGAAGGGTTTAGGCCACCGGGAACTATCACAAACTGAACGAAACGATTTGAAAAATTGTTTCGGTGTTAGATAGCCCATTTATCGAAGAAGGCTATAGGCTATATATCATCACCTAATTTTAAGCGGGCGAAGTCGCAGGTAACAACTTGTATAAAATAAAAATAAACACTAATTCTGATTTTTCCCAGTGTAGAATGTTATAACGGATCTGCATATATATGTCGCAGCCAACTAGCTCAATTAGCCACTCAAGCATCAGCCTAGCCTCTTTACTAAACAAAGCTGTTCAAACAGCCGCCTGAATGATGTTCTGCCGTTTGATCAAACGGCTACTGAAAAACTAAATAAAAAGAAATAAAATAACTGCGACGGGCCAGGCCAGGCCAGGCCAGGTCCCTCTAAGCCATCCGTGGCGTATAGTATAGCTATGAGTGTACGGTAAGTTTGTATGAAAGTACTTAACTTGTTTGCTTTCAAGTTTGTACTTGAAAGAGGCTAGGCTCTATTGTACAGCTAATTAAGCTAGCTGGTTGCAACATATACATAAACTGATATTATATAAATTAGTTTATTGTGTTCAAGTATTGAAATTGAGGCGAGTGAAATTTTAATATTTGTTGAACTTCTTATATTAAATCCTGGACATGACGACCCTGAAGCAAATTAAAAAAATAGTGGATGTATTTTACTCATTTGTACTTATCCTACTTAATATTATTAACGCGAATGTTTGTACACATGGAGGTATGGATGTATTGATGTCTGGACGTATGTTTAAAACTCTTTCACGGAAACATTACTGAATGTATTTATTTTTAAGATAAATATTATAATATTTTATAGCAAAGTTTACTTTTCCCGCCAACAACCATAGAGAACTGCTGATATATAAATATTGGTAAACGAGATATCGTGTTATTATTTCATCTGTGGCTTTTTAATTGATTTTTGAATAGTCGTCAACTGGTCAGTGTCAAATATATATTGACAATAGTGCGTTGTTTCGTTCTTTATTTTGTTATTGTAATTTCAATAAATGTTTATGATTTACAATTATTTATTGATAATTAGAGACAGATAAATGTAATTCAATTTAATTAAATTTCTGTAAGAAGCTTACAATGGAGGTAACTAGAAAGAGTGAGTACTTTGCCTTTTTAACTTGGAATTTATATATGAACTGTGCATTGTGTTAAATGTGTAAATATGTACCTGTATTTTCAGATTTTAAAGAGACATTACCCCTAGTGGGTGCTTCTATAGACAAAGCGGACTTTCTAGTGATAGACGCAGAATTTACAGGACTGATAAACGGACGCGATGTGTCTATATTTGACTCGCCTCAAGAGTACTACACCACGTTGTTAAATGGATCGACCGACTTTTTATTAATACAGTATGGTCTATGCGCTTTCTACTGGGATGATCACCAGAAAAAGTACTTGAATGATTCCTACAATTTCTATTTGTTCCCTCGAGGAAGACCTGGACCGGAGAAAATGTTTTTGTGTCAAAGTTCTAGCTTAGACTTTTTGGCGGCACAAGGATTTGATTTCAACAAGTTAATAAAAGAAGGTACAGTATTATCATAATTTATATATTTTCTATGTGAAGTGAAAACATCTGGTACCTTTTTACAAAATTATAGCTTATATAGAGGAGGGGGTGCGAACAATTACATAGCTTACAATATGCAGAGTTCATATATTAAATTATAAAAATAAACCCACAACAATGGCAAATAATAATAATAATAAAAATCCTTTATTGACGCAAAAATATGGTGTGAAACATATTCATCATGAGTCCCTGGCTCCCGAACTAGAATTAACTGTATTTCAAGAGCCAGTGCCCACCCTTAGGCTTTAAGCTACTTTTATTTTGGCAAATATAAATTTTAATTTCACTCGTACGAAGCCGGTACGGGTGGCTAGTTGTTTATATTTGGGATATGAAAACTTAATGATAAAAAAACTAATTGTAAGTGTCATTAAGGCCGAAAAAGAAAAATTAACTATATATTATATGTTTGAATTTTACCCTTACCGATTTTCGTTAGTAACAATAAAATAGAAAAATTCTTGCAGCTTTTTTCTCGTAAAAAGGCAGAAAGCATTCTGAACTTACATTCTGTCACAATTTCTGATATTTGGGCTAGTTTTCACAAAGCATTTTAAATTGGAACAATACAAAATGCTAATTTGTTGACTATTATTTGCAGCGACGTTTACATTGGAAAATTATATATATAGACCGTAAAATTTCGGATCTTAATTTCGCGTAGTGCACAAGCCTTACAAATACTACTTACGAGCAAGTAATTCACACTCACATGTGCTTTGACAACGAGCCGCTGTCCGCTTCTCGGTGTCCTATTAATGTATTGATGTTACTTAAACAGTTCAGTTAACTTGTTTACAAATGTAGCACAGAAATAAGCAGCGAGAGATATATAAAAAATATGCATATGTATGAATGCTTTGCATGCATTCCGAAATAATATATTCGCATTTAATGCCATAGAATATTTTGTACATATTCCAAATCCATTAAACTAAAAACAATATCAGGCACTAAAATAGGTACTTATACTATTATCTTCTTGTTGATAAACTGTATTAGGTATATGGAGATATTAAACATGTAATTGGAACGCAACTTTAAATACTTTGAAATTAAGCAATAAAAACAAAATAAAAAAAGGTTATCCTTTTTGCACTTAAAACTTTAGGCAATTAAAAATGAGAGAAATAATAAAACAAAACTTATTAGACACATTAGAGAAGTACGCGTATATCTTTTGCTCAATTTAGAATTTGTTGGCAGGAGATAATAACGGCAGCGCGGAGGGTTCTGGTTCGGGAGGGGAGGGAGCGGAGGCTGCACACACTTTTGGACCTCTCGACGGGTCTATCTACGTTTAGAAATATATAATTACATACATATGGATAATACATCCAGACTCGAGGTGGGAATCGAACCCACGACCCCCGGAGAAATAAGAAATAAAAGAAGATATAACAAAGAGAAATAAAAAAAGATATAAGACAGTACCTTGTATAATCCATTTATTAGAATTATAGAGAACAATATTCCGACCAGGAGAATGAAGAAGTCTATAGCTATGATGCTAAGGTGTAACGCGTTCACAGAACCTGATACCTTCTGCATATAACGTCCTCTTATTACGTCTACTGCTGGTACCACTTTACTTCCAATAATAATTATTATGCCCATCTGAAACATAAGAGAGAGAATATTTAATAATTGAAAGAAGGAAACATTTATATTTATTGCAAGACATCACTGTTCACAAAACATAGACAGAAATAAAACAAAAAATAAACTCGTAAATTTACATACAAACACATACATACACAAACATTCACGACACTCACACTAACATCATACAATGAGGCAAACGGGCAGGCGGTTCACATGAGTAACTACCGTGGATGGCTACACTACCAGGAGGTTCGCGGATGCGTTGCCGGCATTTGGTAAATGAGCACGTTCTGTTCTTGAAGACAAAACATTACAAGAATCAGCTTACCAGGTGCAAGTAAGCGAGGATGAAGCATCCTGCGTGCAGCGTTGAGCAGTAGCACCATCTGTCACAGACAAAGCACCAAAACTGTTTAAATTAAACATAAAGCTTAAACATAAGCGTTATCGATATAAAAGCGTGAAACACCTATCACAAAATTTCTAAAACCGCGGAACGTACAAAGATGAAATTTTGTTAAAAGTTAGTGTATGGTTGGTAGAAGTCCGTAAACGGTATTTTTGGTAGGGCCAGAGGCCCTAGCACGAACATTTCGAACCGTTCGGGTTTAGGATTTGACTTAGAAAATATTGGTGCTGGGCGCACATCGGACTCTCCTTCCCTCCTTATCAATGCGGGTTGAATTAGAATTGATTAAAAGCGTGACACGATAAAGACTTGTGTGTGCCTGCATCTAGTTTTGTCGAGGTGATTTGTTCTATTTTAGCATCGGTGGTATCGTGCTGGACCAGGCGGTGGATCACTTCCCGGGATACGAAGTATTCCAGCCGATAGTTAACGGCATCGGCGGCAACCTCGTGTGCGTGCAGTCTTCGCGGCTCGCCACCCACCTGCACCAGACCGCCATCCCGGGCGTGTTGCCCGAGAACACGAGGATCATTGAGTGGCCATGGAAGACATTGTTCTTTGGAAGTAAGTCTTCTTTTTAATGAATTTGTGGCAACCGTTTCTAGTTTCAGCCATTTGATTGGCTGGTGTAAAAGAGGACATTACGCGAATATCGTTATTGTCGCGAAGAAGTTGCCGAACCTCTTTCGGGAAGGGAATTATATAAAGGGGGAATTTGCCAATGGATTGGTTAATCGCAGTTTACGTATTCGGCATTAAAAGTCCTCAAGTACAGCCTCTATAAATTAAGAAGAAATCTCGATATACATCGTTTCTTACTATTTTTAAATCAACGATGGAATATTGGGCTTCGTTCGCTCTTCATCGTTCAGTTGACAGATATGATTTTAACAGATTCGGGTTGTCATTTCAGCCGCTGCAGCCAAGGTGGCGCGCATGCTTCTGATCCTGGCGGTCTGCGGGCAGATCGTCTTCATGGTGGTGGCCGATTTTATCTTCCAAGGTTTCGTTTCGCTCCAGTTTGCCTTCGGAATCACTTACTTGTTGTGCTCTCTGATTCAGGTGAGATCTTTATTCACTCTTAATTACATTTTTAAATGTGATTAACTTAAACAACACTTTTCAATGTACTTAGTCTACCCTTTTAAGTATAACAACTCAACCTACTTGAGGAAACTGAAACTTTGAAGTAGTTACTCAAACTACTGTTTTAGACAGGAGTAACTGAAATTGCAAAAGTAAAAGTATAATGAAATGATTCCTTTCCAGGTCATGGTGCTGTTGTACCTGGCTTACATCCTCATCCACTTCATGTGGAAGAGCCAATTCAACATCCTATTCAAGAATTTGCTGAAATAGAAATTAGGGTTCTAAAAAATAATATAAATAAAAAAAATATATTGCTATTTATATATACTTTAGAATATATACAAGCATAGGCAAGTAAATAAAATTAAAGTGTCTGTTTGTGACGACGAAATATTTTATTTATGACGTGAATACAGTGATTATGTTAGGGTTTTTAGTTTCTAGTGCGAAACCCCAATTATTCTCCTAAAACTAAAGTAGGCCATGTTATTTTTTACAACATTGGCTATCTGCCAGTGAAAGTCCCACTAAAATCGGTCCAACCGTTTCGGAGATTGCCTGGAAAAACAAATAGACAGACAGTCAATAAGGTTATAACTTGCATTTTTGTTACAGATATCATATATATATATATATATAAAGTCATATGCAATTAGTAAAAAAAGTAATTTCATCGTTACAGACACTTTTATTTATACGTATAGATTGCATATGACTACGATGTGACACCTCTAATAAAATCACACATTAAATCTTTTTTTGTCGGTCTGTCTATTTATTTCTAATACTGTAATCTTCGAAACGGCTAGACCACTTGCAGATAGCTGAAATTACAAGAAGTAATATATGCTACTTTACTTTTCGGAAAACAATTTGGAACTCTTTGTTGTGTAATAGAGAGGTCTTCTCTCATAAAAGCTGGTATTTTTTGAAGGCGTATTACTAATTTATTTTGAAAATGTACAATTTACTTAAAGATTTTCAGTAAAAAGTAAATGAAGCTATGTAGAAATCAACCGATTTTTAAAAAAAATTTGAATTCTTGAAAGCGCTCGACCAATTTCGATAAAATTTATATAGGTCCACATCTGAAGTAATGTCTACCAAACAAACAAGGATCAACAAAATCGAAACGGAAAAAAAAGATACAATCGAATTGAGAACGTCCTGCTTTTTTGAAAGTCAGTTATATAATAAAATCCTCAAAATTGAACAAAATCATTGAATTCTACGCGTGCAAAGTCATGGGTTTAAGCTAGTTACATAGAATACAACTTTAATTGGTAGTTCATAATGACTGGTGTTATAGAGGTGGTAAATCCTTGCAGTCTTGGCATTTATAAGGCGAGACAGAAAATAGATTTATTTTGCCGGCCTTTGAGAAATGTGTATGCTCTTTTCTTGAAGGTCCCTAAGTCGTATCCGTTCGGAAATACCGAAGCAGACAACTGAAATGTTTTTGTACCATTGGTAACGTTGAAAGAGGGAAGAGAGAGTGAGAGAGATAGAAAGCAGAGAGAGCTCGCAGCAAAGTAATGAAACCTTAAATCCCTGGCGCGGAGTCGTAATCCCATGACGAAAAGCTACTCGCCCAGGGGTGCCAGTTGGCCGGAGATAATGCGGTTTGTGATCTGCGCAAAATGAGTTTTTATACGCGTTACATTGTGTTCTTGTCTAATCTTATCTAAAGGCTCTAAATAGCTCAGTAATAAAAAGGCGGAATAATTTCTCTGAAGTGCTAGGTTCAATGTTGAGGAGCCTATAGGAAAGCAAATTTTAAGTTTTTCAATTTCAAACTACAATGTGATAAAATAAATAATTTTATTTTTTTAAGTTATAAAAAACTATACCTAAAAATTTGATATTTCAAGGTACTACCTTGAGAACTATTCTTACTGACTTTATTTTAACATTCGACTATTTGATGACTTCAGATATTTCTACAAATTTGACCCCACTTGCTATCACACTTGGATAGCAGCATTGTTTTAAAGAGGCGTAAAAGTAAGAGCAGTTCTGAGTTGAATCGTAATTGATTCCCCAAGTGATTCCAGGATCTGAAGTAGGATCCTAAATATTAATATTCAAAATATCAGTGCCACTATGTTTGTTCACAGTGCACTCCTTACCAAGCCAAGCGTTATTCATGGAAGTTGGCATTTATATCTAATTAAGTACAACTTTAGAGAAACTATAGTTTTTATTTTGATTAATGCCTTTTTTATTTTGTCTTTTACATTATTCCTAAATCATTGAGCCACAAAAATGATTGGACTGGTCTGCCATTATAGTCAAGGTTCCAAATTATAATCTGCGCATATACTAAGTAGGTTGTATACAAAAGTGCGTATTTATGACACAACCCTGTGCATTATGCCGTTGGCGTCGCACGTGCACTCTTATATTACTGTGATCAATTAACGATTATATCAATGTTTATTTATTGTTTTGACAAGTTTATTTGATTCTTGTTTTTTCCTTAATGTTTGGAATATTAAAAACTGGCCAATTCCTTGTCACATTAAGTAGAGTACATTCCTTGTTCTTGTAAAAATACATTATTGACAAGAAAATTTATGTTATACTAAGAGACCGGCATACGTTGTCTTATCCGATTTATGGTCGGACTAGAAGTCCTTTTGAGTTTTCCTTTCTTACTTCTGTTTTAAGCTTTCCTCGAAATAATGCTTACTAAACAAAACGGAATTTAAATTAGCCCACAATTGTCTATACAATCCATTTGTTGTACAAGCCCCTTGGAATATACACACAAAATTTTATCAAAATTGGGATAGCCGTTTCAGAGGAGTAGCATTACAAAGGCTCGTACAGTCGATTTTTATACATATGTGTGTAGGTTCTGTGAAATATATTTATATTTCACAGAAGCAATTTTTATGTAACGAGATCTATAGGTATATTTGACAATTAGTATACAGACAGTCGTCATGACTACGCTGTACTCAATCTTATAGCTACGTCTTAATGTAAAAATGTGTGTATAAATCGTTTGGAATTGGTGTGCGTGAGGTATTTTTTAATAATGCATATTTTTTTAAATATAGTTTTTCGCCCACCATCTATATAATATATGAAGTTGAAGAGTTTGTTTGTTTGTTAATTTGTTTGTTTACTTGAATCCCAGGAACTACTGGTCCGATTTGAAAAATTCTTTCAGTCTTAGAAAACCACTATCGAGGAAGGCTATAGGCTATATATAAACACATTAAAATTAATCTATTTTTTTACCTAATTTGACTTGGACGAAGTCGCGGACACAGCTAGTTCTTTATATAATCTATAATTGTGCCTTTTGTCCTCTTCTGTTCGTACATTTTTCGTAAATTGTACCGAAAGTTTTTGCTTCGCGTATAAATGTATTAAATTCACATTGTATTAAAGACAGCTGTTATGAAATTTTGAAATCACACAAGGATTAATCTTCATGCATAACGTCTAAGCCCCATGACACCATATGCAACTCCTATGTATAAAATACTATATTTTCGCAATTCCCAAAAACATGTTACGCCATATTGTGCGCCAACAAATTGCAAGGTATAAATATGCATTGCACCTGCGAGGCGAGTTGCTAGTATCGATATAAAAAAGTTTAAAGAAAATATCACCAAAACACTATGTCCAAGATAGCTAAGTTATGTCAATTTTACATTTTTATGGGTCTATTGTGATGAGAACACTTTGTCATACCGTTATGACAAAGTGTTCTTACGTTTGTATCAGTTTTCTTGATGTTATATCGGTAACAATTAGTAGGTGTTACCCGCGATTCGTCTGCGATGGAAGGTTTTATTTTTTTGGGTCAGTCATATGAAAATCAGGTATCCTCTAGTGATAGTCCTGGCAAAGTCGATCCAGCCATTTTTAAAATTAATTAGAAAAAATATTTTTTGCATTTTTTTTTTCATCTCATATGGAGTATTTTATTACAAACTTACGTATTCGTCAATTTTTTTTAAATAATAATAGTTAATTTAAAATTATTTATATTTTTTATGAATTATTTATTTTCTCGTCAGTTTTATTTATTTCTATAGACGTACACAAAGATTATACATAAGCATTTTTATGTCTTAGGCACTGTGCAAAGACCTTAAACGGTAGGAATACATTAACAGCGTTTATAGTCGGTCAGGGGGTTCGATTTCTGAGAAACGAAGGCAATTTTTCTAAATGATTTCCCATAAACATGTGAGGGAATCAATTTGCTACCTAATAATGGAACTACCGGATAGGCGGTAAAACTCAGTCCCTTTTATGTTCTCGGAACTAAAAGGATTTTTTTTTTGGAAATTAGCTAAATAGAAGTTAGTTTGGACTGGTTAGGGTATAATTTTTACTACTGCCAAAGAGTATTCTATGCCTGTACATGCAAGAAAAAAAAAAGATTTTATAGCTATAAAATATTTATTATTTCTAATATTTACGTATATTCAGTTTTGCTAATGTTTATTTAACTGAGTTTCGTAACCTCTTTAATAAATTTGTTTAAATTATATGACCAAACAATGCCAACTAAAAAAGATTTTTATATATTTAGCTTAGCCTTTGTCACCCTATTCCTAAGCCGCTGTACAGAATATATAATAAAATTTGTGTGTATTTTTCAAGGGATTCTTAATTAATTTCAAAAGACAATTGGACCTGGTAAACGGCGCTGCTGTCGGAATATACAAAAAAACTGATATGTTTCTCGTCAAGACATAAAAATGGCTGGGCCGAATTGAATTGCGTTTGTTTCGTTTTATTCGTATTATTTCGCGGAAGGATAACGAGTAAAGTAAGGAAAAACCTCAAATAAGTAATATTAAAAAAGAAAGCTAAAAATGCAAACTCGGTCGCATGTTTGGAATACTTCCAAGACATGGCGTTCATACTGAACTTTCCTACTGACAGTTACTCAGTCAAGACAATGTCTGCCGGGTCAACTAGTAGATATATAAAGAGTAACCTTTCGACGTTTGTCATATATTTACCTCTGTAAATCGTACTGCACGGTATCTGCGTGACCTTTACCTTCCAGATCCTTTCGAAAGAACCGCCGCTTGTGACAAAAGTAAGCTTCACAGGATTAGTTGATCCAATGCCAGCGTCTATATACACTATCAATACAACAATAATATAAAAAAAAACTGTATAATGAGAATTTATGACAATGATAGAGCTTTAAATCTCGAAAACGTGCGCGGGACGTGCAAAGAGAAAACTTGGAAAGAAGGTAGTTTATAGATAGTTCTGATTAGATCTGATTATGATTCTGGTAGATCTGATTTTTGTAGGATTAAGGATTCCTAGGGGCCTTGCCATTTAGTCGTTATAACCTTTCGACACTATAATTGATGTCGTTATATTCGGTTTTGACTAGATATAACATGAATTTAAGTATCGATAGAAAATGTTAAAACAGTATCGAGCAGATTATGTTGAAATGTTTGAGGGAATCTAAACAAGCCCCGAAAAGTGTTTATCGAAAATACAAAAGTTATAACTACGTATTATAAATTATGGATTGTAAGTGCCAAGCTTAAATGCCATCTTTATGTAATAATAAAAAATATATCTTTAAAAGTGACCAAGTTGTGTAAGTGTTTAATTTGCCAAATCAAATGTGAAAAGTTTGGGCAGTTTCAGTGCTTGTAAAATGTAATGATGTCATTGATTTGAATTTGAATGAAACCACAAATGGACGCTTTCATTTTATTTGTAGGTCTAGGCACAGGTGTTTCCTAAAGTCAAATCACCAATTCAATTCGTCTCTACACAAAGGAAGCACTTTGTGTCACATAGAACGTTCATACAAAGTTATACGCAGTAACACAAACCACTGACAAACTTGGCATGCTATCTCTTGACATAAATGTATGCCATTCATCTAACATGTTGCTTCGTTACGAACGCGTAACTTTATATCCGTACATTGTTTATGATCTCTCTTCGTTTAAAATTACTTATTTTAAATTAATATTACTTAAACTGATTTCTTTATTAAATGTTGGGTAATATGTGTTTCTAAGTTACACGCAGTAAAACACTTTGCAAACTTGGCATACTGTCTCCTAATATAAATGTATGCCACTCAGCTAACACATCGCCTATACGAACACGTAACTCTATATCTGTGCTGTGTTTATGATCTCTATTTCTATAAAATAACATATTATAATTTAATATTACTTCACCTCCAGTTTCCTTATTAAATGTATGCGAAAATATCTACACTAAGAAATACGCATAATTAACACAGTATACAATCTTGGCACACTATTTCCTAACATAAATGTATGAGCTAACACAACGTCTCTATGCAACATAATTTTATAACTAACGTACATGTTCAGGTTATGAAAACATAACCTGTCTTCTTTTAAATTACTTATTTACTAATTAATGAATTTCATATCTGTAAACTGTTTGCAATATGCCTCCTATTTTAAAATTTAATATCTTCTTGAATATTCTTTAAAAGGTATTCACAGAAACACAGATTACAATCTTGGCATACTGTCTCTTAACATAAATGTATGCCACATTGTCGATCTTCTTCGTATGGTTCTTTTATGTTTTGAAGAAGACAAAGGTGAACTTAATCTATACTAATATATAAAGCTGAAGAGTTTGTTTGTTTGAATGCCTCCAAGATTCGTGTGCTTACACCGAGTTGCCAATCCCTTTCCATCGTGGAGTAAACATTGGGACACTCTCCTGTATTGTTTACTGTACGTTTAGTTTTAAGATTGTTTTTTATTTATTTCGTTCTTTACGTTGTTATTAATATTAAGTATGTGTCTTATTGTTTACTTTTCACAAAATTGGAATAAACGCTGTTTGTTTGTTTCTTTCTTTCTTTCTCTCTTTCTTTCTTTTATATTATAATCTCAAGAACTACTGGTCTGATTAAAAAAATCTTTCAATGATAGCCCATTTATCGAGGAATGCTAAATGTTATAAATCATTACGCTAATTTTAGGCAGACGAAGTCGCGGGCTAGCTGTAAAATCTCAATCATTGTGAGTATTATCTAACTACATAACTGAGCGCAGAAAATTGATTAAGGGAAGAATGCTGGCGAAACCGATACGAGACGATCTAAATAACTAGATAAAATATTCACTTAGTATTTTAAGTTGTTAACTTTTTAAATTACACGCTTGCTATATAAGTTCCTGTTGGGTTTTAAAATAAAGATAATTTACAGCACTTGTCATAGACAATCCTACTCTTTTCTTTTAGAGGCGCGAGCCAAGCGCGTCGCGTGTGTCGGCGCGACCCGCACTAAATTCAAACATGGCGTTGTATGAATGTGTTTACGGAGAGGCGATTACGTTTCCATAGAGCTTACACGCCGCGAGACGCCACGCTGCACACGACGCACAACGCTCGGTGCCTCCGTAAATGAGGTCTCACCCACTACCGCAAGATGGACCTTTTGACTATGTGAGTGACACGCTTTGTAAGACTCCCCGGTGGCCTAAACTCGACATTAAAGGCCGGCAGTGCATCTGGTAGCCTCCTGGTCGTGCAGATGTCCATGGGCGTCGTTAGGCACTTAGCTGCCTGCTGGTTTGCCTTCTTTGTCATTTCGTACCTGTATTTCCCGTCACGCCTATCGGCAATTATTTTAAGAGGAAATTTGGGACTGGACTGTATTTTGCGCAAAGGCCAGTGGGGTCACTTAACCTGCTTCAACTACTCTCTGTGTTGTTAACGATTTTAATAAATGCACGGCACATGCGAAGACGTGGATTATGATAAGAAATATTGTTGGGGAGGTCTAAATATAAACTAATACTAGAATGGGTCACCCATCTATCACTCGGTCGCAGCAAGAGCAACTTAACCTGGAGATCGACTCAAATGCCGAATACTGATTAGGCCACGACCATCTCTACACAATCATAAGAGAGAACTATACAATCGTGAATTGAAAGTGATAAAAATATATACGTAACGATGATTTAATATTAACCGCGAGTCCGTTATCGTTTAACAATATTTTTATGATAAAATAATTTGATTTGATTTGAGTCACAACCGGTATAATGTTGGGTAATGTAGCATTACATAGGCGTTTGTTGAAATGTAGAAAATTCAATGCTAGCAAAAAATATGATCAATGATAAACCAAAATGTAGAAACCGGAAACGGATTTAAATATATTAAGGCCTGAGAAAACGAATAAAATATATCTTGTGGAGTTTATATATATGATACAAGCAATAGACAGTTTAATTTATCTGTATATCTAAATATTAATATACATTGCATTTTTTTGGAGTTGAGTTTTAGGGAACCTTTTGGAACAGTAAAATTTATTCGATGATAAAAACACTGATAATTTCGTACTCATTTTCAACAGACTTCAAAAACGGAGGAGATTCCCAAATAGACTGATTTTCTATGTTTGTTATCTTTGGACTTTACGCTGGGTTAACCGATTTTGACGATTCATCCGGGTACTAGTACCTCATTCTCACATGAGATCGGCGTGAAGTGGCGGCAATGCTGTCACGTCTAGTGATGATATTATTGTCGCGTTTCTTTCGTTTATGAGAATTCCCGGTGGCTTAAAACCCTCTTTAAAGGCCGGCAAGGCTTCTGCGAACCTTCTTGCGGTGCAGATATCCATGAGCGTTTGTAGTCACTTAGGTGATGAACCACCTGCTCGTTTGCCCCTTGTGATATAAAAAATAATAATAAGTTAACTCTTCTGCACTTGCATACAGACACAGTCCGAGATTATTAAATGGACGGGGACGGGGACGGGGACGGAGACGGGAACGGCGATGATATAGGTTAATAGAAGTAAATAATAAGTAGCTCAACATTCGGGCAGAACATAGTCTGCCGGGTCCGCTAGTTAAATTATAAGAATAACACGTCATACCAATGCCAATGGATTTACACACACATGTATACATTTTACTATAACATTGTTTCAAATGACGTCATGATTAGCGACCTTATCGACAGTAATTGTCAAACATTTAAATATCATTTTTCAATGAATTAAAAAAATGTATCTAATTTTAAATAAGCATACAGTACGCAAATCTAAATATTTGTGGGCGAATTTCAACCAGTCGGCGTTTTCTAGTATATGTAACTGCTCATCGTACCACATATTGAGAAATGCTCCATACAAAACTTCTTAAGAGATAATCTCTCCCAAGGATAAAGGATGAAGGTCACTTTTTAAATGTATCAAATTATTCTTACTGTGAGTAAAGTCCATCCACCCTGTCCCGATCTCGATCGTCGTCGTCCCGACAATCCCGTTTTAACACGACCACTGGTGGAGGCTTGTGTTCCGCACGAGGAAGGGATGGTGAACCCGGTCCCGATTTTCCTATGAACAGTACACTATCGTAGATTTTTTTTAACAAAAAAACTGTTCTTTTTTTTTTCATTAAAAATAAATTGAAATATATTTTTAACATTTTTTACCCTTCTTTTCGTCTTATCTTAAATAATAATTAATTAATCAAATTAGAAATTATATTGTGGAAATTGATGGCTAAACAAACAGTTTTTTCGAATTTTCGACTAAACGTAACAATGGTGCGACTACTAAAGTTATAGTATATTTTTATAATGAATATAATAACATATCAAAAATATAATTACATATCCAAAACTAGTCGGTGACTTTATTATAGGTATTTTATAAAAGTTGGCAGAAATTTCTTTATATAGGAGGAAATTGTTATAAAATTCTTTTCATGATTATTTTTTATAATGCAAGTATTAACTGTACAGTGTCTATAGTAAATTTCTATATAATCACCTTTCCTCTGCCTCGTACCTTCAGTCACATAGCCTACTGTTGTAAAGTGTTTCCTTGGTCTCACGTGTAAGGTAACGAATTATTTTATATTTATGAGACTGTGAATTGACTACATATGCAAAATGTCAGTCAATCAGGGATGTGGCAAATCATAGCACATTTGAAATGCACGGGGCTATGGAAGGGGCTGGACCGAGGCTCAGAGTCGCACGCCGTGGTGGGGGCATTCTCGGAGAGAGATCAGAGAGGAGGCACCAAGGGTCAGAAAAAGGCTGAGTGATGATTTTAGTTATAAAAGTAAGTTACACTATCGAGAATGCTAGGCTATCGAGAGTGCTAGGCCCTCTGTTTGCATTTAATCGTAAATTCAATAAGCGAAATAATAAAGGAGGGATTAATTTATAAAGCTTCATTACTGTAAGACTGATCTGAGCTTTATTTAAATAAAGCAAAATTAAAACACTGAGTGCACTTCACAGTGAATAATGTATCCATTGTAGAATAGTGTATCTTAATATATATAAATTACGCGTCACGTTGTTTGTCCACGATGGACTCCCAAGCTACTTTACTGATTTCAATCAAATTTGCACACTATGTGCAGTTTGATGCAACTAGAAAGATAGGATGGCGTACATCTCAATTTATAGTCGCAAATAACAATGAGTCGCTGAAATGTATGCACTCGTATAACTCCCAAACGACTGCACTAAATTCGATTATTTCTTTTTTCTTCTGTTCGTTATTGTCCGTACAAAGTTTGTATAATAAAAAAAGAATGGCAAACCGAAAGCGAAAAGGAAATAGAACGGAACGAATAGAACGTAGTAAAAAGTAAGTAACCCAACGTTCGGACAGGACAACTTCTGGCTGGTCCACTAGTCATAGCATAACACCAGACATTACAAATTAATCTTATTTTCTAATTCTTAGGCAAAGGAATCCGCTCAAAAGGGTACTATTTATCGGAAAAATATTTTATGCACGAAAATTCCTTTCCCGCAAGGTATCCATATCGTCGCGCTACCTCTTCCTCGGCCTGCCGGGTCGTCAGCAGCAGTATTAGAATTAGCTTCTGCACTCGGTTGCATAAAATATATTGCTACCCGACAATACGGCATTCACCCTCGAAGCAATATATCGTTTGAATAGCGACACGACATCCAACGCTCATGCAGGCACGCGATCTTTTCTGTGAGATATGAGATTACGACGTTTTATTAGGTGCCAATTCAACCTTTGCTCGAGTAAATGGCTGTAAGACTGCGATATTTTTTATTGTCAATTACCTCGTCGACCCATATGATATATGTACGTACATTCTATTACCGATTTCGCAAAATTGATAGCATACATAGAAATAGCGACAGTTTTTTCTTAATTAAAGATAATTTCCATATAGACAATTTGCTTGACTGTCCGGCAAAAAACGATTCAAATATTCTCTGCTTCTTCTTCTTCATAATTTCAATGTTCTCTTAAGTACTGTCTATTGTATTTAGTTTCCGTTTTCTAGTTCCATCATGCAAAATATAACATTTTCTGTTTTCATTTTGGCCAACCCGTTTGCTCGTTATAAAAAGTTTCATGTTGCTGTTTACTGCCGATCCTAGTTTTGTATTTGCAATTTCTGTGCTAGAATTTCACCAAGAAAACCAAACCCCGATCCCAATTCAATTACGTTGCAGTACTGTAATTATTTCCCACAATTTACTCCCGAAGATAGAAGCAGAGACACAGAAATATAAGTTATTGTTCATAAAAGTAACCCTGTTATTGGCACGTACACAGCGGTAGGTCGTAAAGCGTGATTCCGCGGAGAGCAGCGATATAAAATATAAGAATTGCCGAGATAAACTATCGGAGCGTGTAGAATGGTAAATATTAATAATAATTTCCTAGATATGAATAGAAGTATCTTGTATGATGCTAAAAAAAAAGAACAAAAGAAATATAAACATAGAGTAACAAAAATGTGTTGTTTAATCTATATCTATACTAAAATAGGAGGTCACAGCCAGAGGTCGGCATTTGTGTCGATCGCTAGGTTAAATAGCTGCGACTGGGTGATAGATGGGTGACCCTCTCTAACACTGGTTTCTATTTGATACCCGACCACTTCCGAGTTTTGGAACGAGCCATTAAAATGGTCAGATTGCGATCTTTTCGATCTGGTTTTGATAAAACGTCAATTTATTTTACTGTTAATAATTATCTGCGTAATTTAATATAGATTACGTCATTTGGATTAAAAAATGAATCACTCGTGACAGACTGGACTGGAACTAGGGACTTTGATTCGTTTTTGGGGCGTTCACTGATTAATAGTAAAAAACCGTGCGGTGGTAGATTTCTGCAGCTCGACACTCATATTATTTTTCATTATGAGTCGGTTACCTACGATCTCTTTTGCGTTTTAATTTTCTATTACAAGTTTGTGTTCACGTTTTTGAGAGTAAAATAAATACTGAACAAGAATGTTCTTATTTTTTCAACTTTACAAGCCGCAAACGGGCAGGCGGTTCGCCTATGTGACTACCGACGCCCAGTTACATCTGCACGACAAGGAGGTTAGCAGATGCGTTGCCAGCCTTTAATGACGAGTTTAAGCCACCGGGAAGTCTCACAAGCCGAACGAAACGCAATAACTATACCATAACTTGACGTGATAGCATTGCTGCCACTTCACGCCGATCTTATGTGAGAAAGAGGTACTGGTACCCAGAGGCGACGGGCCATTTCGGCCGCGGACCAAAAGGACTGCAAGCGTAGCATTATTTATATAAAGATATTTCCGTATGTATGCGCTCCAACCATATTACTCATGAGGACGTCAATATATGACGCTATCTCTACAATTAACATATTATGCTAGACTCATGTGATGCTAATTCAAATTGTGTAGTATCGGCTTTGTGTCATATCTATTTATACATACAAATAAATAAAATTCAGTTGTCTGTTTGTATTGAAATGTATTTTACTTCATTCGTATGACCTTATCTATACTACTATACTAGTATACAGAGCTGAAGAATTTGTTTGTTGCTGTACTTGTTCGCGATAATCTCAGGAACCACTAGTCCGACTTGAAAAATTCTTTCAGTGTTAGATAACCCATATATCGTATTATGGGCTACATATCATCACGCTAAAATTGAATCTATTTTTTTTGCCTAATTTTATGTGGTACATGGGCTGACTATAAATAGGCTATCGTCGTCAGCTTGAAGAGGTTACCTACAAATTACGTCACACGAATTTTATGATTGCACCTTTGCATTTTTTATACAAAATGTTTGTAGATATGTTTAAGACATAATGAATGTACATTTACAAAAAAAAATTTTTCGTCAAGTCTTAACCCACACAGCACCATTTTATTTATCTGAATTGTTATAAAATAGGTACTTCGTCATACGGAGCTAATACAAGAAGTAGTGACGCAAGCTCGCGGCTCCTTCGCCCCGTCAGTGGCCATGATCAAAAAGTGCATCGAGGCCCTAATCGACAAACAGTACCTGGAGCGCGCCCCGGGTACCCTAGACACCTACTCCTACGTCGCGTAGACAACACCGCCATCACAAACTGTTATTTAATATATGGAATTAATAATTTAAAGCCGTTTTTATCACAGACTATAGAATATCAATAACAGATTAAACGCTAGTATAAACTGTAAAAATAATTTTATTAATCGATAGTGTTGCTATGTGTAATAATAAATTGCAAAGCAAATTTTACTTAAAGATGATCGACAGTTGTAACGAAAAACCGGTTAAAGCAAACAATAAACTAGTATATCGAATTTGTTAAGTATTGCTATAACACGTGCTGCTATGAGAGATATGTGCATTTGCAGTAGATCTCTAGATTTTTCAAGCGATCTTTGAACCATTTCTATTCGCACCGACAGATCTGAACTACAAAATACAGAAAATTTTGTTCCTTAAATTAAATAAGTATTACCCTGTAAGTTTTTAAAGTCTCGCTTCTGATGAAATGGCAAAAAATATATATAACGTTCTAAAAGGTTTTTTTTATTATTTACCATATTTATGACATGAGAATGATGAAGTAATCTACCATCCATATAGTTTGATATTGAACTATTAATTAATATGGATCGATAAATTCAAAAGTAGTTTGTCATAACTAAATAAAGTAGCTACTTAGGTTTAGTTATTAGTTAGCATGTAATTTCCTATCAGCTCCCACCAGAGAAAGAAACTATGCAAAATTTATTTAATTGAAGGTTACGAGTACTTAAATCTTAAACTGACTGACTGCATTGTGGAGATAAGATAAGATCCATGTGTTCTATGTTTGTAACTTTCCACAAATCACATGCTTAATCGTAAACTAAAAAAGTACGTTTTAGGTCTAAAGTGCGTTAATACATACATAGGTAGCATCGATTCAACGTAGAGGACGTTGATCAGCCAATTTAAGAATTAGTTGGAAATCTCCATCCAACACAGATGCAGCTATTTTTGTCTTTTTAACTAAAATAGGTTTTTGTTAAAAACACAAACAAATAAGAAAATATCATTAAAATAACATTTCAACTTCATTAACTATAATTAAAATACATAATTTGTTGCTCAATTTCGGTTATTATCGAAATAAAAGTGGAATAAGTCGTAAATGACAAAACTTTTTTGCGATTTCCCAAAAATCAGCTTTTTGACTTAGGTCAGTTTACGATTAAGGATGGGATATACGCTTACACTGCGCCAATTACTTTCAATCACCAAAACCTTGATGCGGTTATTTTGGGAACCTCCATTTTACTGACGTCTACAATCCATGAATACAGTTTTCGATCTATTATCATTATTGAATGAAAAAAAATACATAATTTTTCTGTACCTCGTTTATTTATGTAAATGGAATTTAGGTTTTAGAAATTTGGAAGGGACAAAAAGGGGAACGACTGAGGCGTGCGTTTTTTAAGAAGACATGGCATGACTAAGGTGTTGTAAGATCTATATATTTTATTTTTGTTTTCTAATTAACGTTTAATTTAGAAAAAAAAAATAACGCGCAAGTTTATAATAATGAGCAATAAGTCGTGATTTCTTGAATGTTTACAGAATTTTTGTACTTGAGGTAACACATATTTGACGACATATTGCAAATCTATAAGTGTCTCTTTTGTGTACTGTTAAATCTTAGATAAGATAGGTCTCATAGGAAGAATTTAGGATATTTGAAATAAACACGATGAGAATTTAAAAAAAGAACATAATAACAATGCGTATACATACAATATTGTTCGGTTTTGTGCGTAGATTTGGCAAATACTTGTATTTAGTGAATAAGTCCTAGCGGCGTAAATAACTTTTTTTTTATTCTAATAAATCTACGGCACAAGTTGTGAGCACAGATTGACAATGATAAAGATAAATAGTCTGACCAATTTTTTATCAAATTTATAACTCAAATTAACGAGACACCAACTCTAATATGGAATTCTTTTATTGTACTTTTATACATTAGTTTCTCTAACTCTCTCAGAATCTGTATTGCTAATAGGCTTCTACTAATTAAAGAGTTAGTGGTGACTTAGTTGTGATTACTATCTTCTCCAGTATCGGAGCCAGGGTTATCTTTTAAAACTTAAACTATGAATTCTTTCTTATTACAAAACGAAATTTGGCAAACATAATCACTTTTTAATTACACTCAATATTTTAATATGGAATTGTATACCATACGAGTAAATGACCATTCGTTCTTCATTATATACCTAGTTTTCGTAAGAGTTTGCTTACGGAGTGCACGTCTGAATCACTTGTTTTACTGCCAAAATAATAGAATAGCATTCGCATTACACTGCGTCCTTATCCATTTATAATGAAAATCTTTGTCTATGTTATAACACTATTAGATATTTTTATTCATTGCTGCATTCAGGGCTCGTGAGTTATCTTTTGTCTTACGATATTTATTTCTTATTTGCTGTTGCTCCAAGTTATTTAATTGAGGAAACACATGCATTCTGCTAACAAAATAGATTTAGAGGAAATGATCAGAATTCTTGAAGTTATTCATTTGTCACCAAGCTTAAAAATAAAAAACCTTTTTTAATAGTTTTCTGAGATTTCTGAATGCTGTCGATTTTGTATATATATATATATTATGTTTACAGCAAGGAGTTTCCTTTGATAACGTCGTGATAGCCGCTATGAAAAAATATAACATGTATTTATACTAATACGCTTTGGTATCAAACAAATATTATACAAATTTAAAACTGCATAGAGTAATATGGATATGTAAATATTTTTTTAAGAAGTTTTTTATACGTTATCTAGATAGTACAAAGGAAACGTCTTATTCCTGTCGGCTTCGAGTACAGTAATTCGATATAGCAATAAAACGATTTGGCTGTATAAACGAGTTTTATTTCGTTTTTCAAACTCTGGTCACTAAAAATGGCACACAGTCATTATGAATACATATTTATTTTATGTGGCAATTCATAATCGGTAACCTATTGACAATCTAACTTGTGATCTTGGCCTGACAGAGTATCACATGTTTTGTCATAGGTAAGTACGTAATGTTGGCGAAAATTATTTAGCCATCGCATCATAATAAAACTACAGTCGAATACGCTAGTCATAATTTATTTATAACAATGTTAAATTACAAAAAATGTTTAAAAATAATTATTACTTATAGGTTCTGTACATTACTGAAGTGTTCCTCACAGGCATATCGAATAGTAAGTAGGTGCTGGAGCCGAGGTTGCGTAGTATAGAGGGTTTGGATTTGTTGCTGGAGCAACGTAGCAGGGGGACAGGGGTGGGGTGTAAGCATAAGCGATCGGGAGAGGTGGGGCAGCACAAGGAGAAGGCGCCGGGGGCGGCACATATGTTATAGAAGTCGCTTGCAGTGTTAAAGGAGCCACTGGAAATACAAGAGGGGAAGCCGGTAAAGGAGTGGTGGTACAGGGTAGTGTGATAGGGGTTGCAGGTAAGGGTATTTTGGCATCGGGCAATGGTGATGGTGTTTTCGGAATTGTTATAGGAGTCGCTGGATCTGGTAGAGAAGTCTCTAGGCACGGTGAAGGAGTCACCAGAACTGGTAAAGGACACGCCGGAATTGGTAGTGGGATTGTGGACAACGGAGGAGCTAATTTTGCGGCCGGTAAAGCCTCTAACAATGGCGCAGCGGCAGCTAAAGCTGAGTTCAGAGCTGTTGGCAGCGCTGCTTCTAACATGGGAGGCAGGGTAGCAGCTAGAGACTGTGAAAGTGTGGACGCCAGCAATGGCGCTAGGATGGGCAAGTCCACTGTTAGGGCGGAAATATCGCCTACCTCCTGTAATGGTGGACATATTGTCGGTAGTAGCAAATCTATTGCCGGCGGTGTTAGTGGTATAATCGCTGGTTTGCATTGTGATAATGCTACCTAAAAATAATCACTTTATTTTAGTTATATATAAAAATCTGAATAATTTAGTAGAGGTGATCATAATTTAGTAAATCGACTACAGTGGTCTTAATTTGAGTGTACCAACATTTCAACAGAGAAGTATGTGAATTGTGACCAATGGCACTGATTGGTAGTAAGACGGTAGTATTTAAAAAATCTTACCTGCAGCAATAATGATACACCAAGGACAGCTAGTCTCATCTTGTGCGTGTGGCCGCGACGTTCTGCCCCCTATATTGCCGCGTTATCGCATTTTACGCCATGGAGAAATAGTAACATATATTTTCTAATAAATACATTTCACACTAGCCGATTCCCAAGCCTTTATCTACGTGGTAAAAGAACTTTTACACTCAAAACTTTTTTACCAACACCCGCCGTCTGACCATTTTCAATTTCAGACAGGAACTTTAGTGAGATTAAAATTTTTTATGGGCAGCCAGATAAAGTTATTGTACTCATTATTAATGGATAAGTCATTCCGAAGATTACCCTAGATGACAGACATAATCTTAAAAGTTCTTCGGAAAGTGGTAACATACATAAAACATAATTGCCTCAAAATAGGGATGTATTAATGTAGCTTACGTACAGACCACACGATTCTATCTTATTTGTATAGATATAACGGATATCGGCGATTTCGTAAATTTTCTCTATTTCACGTTCCAGACTTCAAATTTCTACACTATTGTTATCTACATATTATGCAACTTACGTATGTAATAAGATAAAGAAAGTCATGATGTCGTTATTTACTTCTCTAAAAAATTGTGATACAGCTAAATCCTGGAAATTTCTTGAGACTCTTGGAGTTCGGTATCAATTATGTAGAATAGATGTAAAATAAATAAATAAATGTATTGCAATTTTTCTCGTGTTAGCGACCGCTGCCCGAGTTCGCTAGGGATACCGGTAGATTGACTTGTCAAAATATTTAAATTTTAATCCCGGGCACAAATTACATAAGCACTCGTTTATTTATTCATGAATAAATTTCATTTGACGATGTGCGGGGTGCGTTGTTTGTAATTACGAATAATCAACGTTTCTCTATACATACAAGTGTCAAATGCTTTTTAGAATTCTTCTTGTTACTTGACTTGACTTGCATTAAACTTTTTGTATACAAAATTTCTATTTATATTATAAACTCTAAGAAGACTATTAAGTTCGACTTTGCAAATGACTTTCTTGCCTCTTGAATGCCTCTCTTGATGATGCTTCGGGTTCGAAGCAAAAATTGCGGTGAGGCAACACAGAAATTCAGTGCAGTACTGTACTTTCGTGGTGTGTCGGTAGTCAAACATTCGAGTACTTCAACAGTGCCCAAAGTTACCCATTTTAATCGCGAATCTATGTAAAGTAAAGTAATTTTCTTTAACTTATTTCACGTTAGGACTTGGTATTAATTTTCTAACTTGTATAAAATTGCTTTTAGGCTGGTATATAAAGAGGACGGCTTGATCTAGTAACTTTCGTTTGCAAGGATAAAGTGATAGCAGTCATTAATGAAGGGTTTAATCTATACATATGTATAAAAGCTAAAGGTCACCTAAGTCGAAATCTCGAAAACAGCGGGACGTACAAAGATGAAATTTGGCAAAGATCTAGTTTATAATTAGTAGAGATCCGGCGAACGAATTTTGCGATAGGGCCAGATAAAGGTCTTAGGGCAAATTTAATTTTACAAAAAAAAAACAATAGATCCTTGATGACGACGCGACCATTGTAAACAGCGAACAGCGCCATATTTTACGGCTTTGTGTTGTGCCCGCGATTAATTCCAGATATCTCCATTCCCCGTACGAGGTTCAAACCCCATTGGGCTATTCGTCGTGGTCACTCATAATACAAGCTTTTAAAAAAGGTTAACAGGAATGGCGTTGTGTATATACTAGCTGTATCCCGCGAGTCCGTCCGCGTCAATTTTACAAACTCTCAAAAGGGAAAAAATTCCGCCGATTTTGAAATTTTGGTTTTTACATTGATGAACCGGTCGTATTGGTCTTAGCGTGATGGTATAAAGCCTGTAGCCTTCCTCGATAAATGGGCTATCTAAGACTGAAATAATTTTTCAAATCCGACCACTAGTTCCTGAGATTAGGGCGTTCAAGCAAACGAAGAAACAAACTCTTCAGCTTTATATATTAGTATAGATTAAAAAAAATGATATTATACATATGACGTTCATAAGTGCTTATTAAAAGTGTATATGAATATACGATTTTGACTTTGATTGATAAAAAAATGACCAAGAGCGTGTCAAGCCACGCATAGAAGGGTTCCGTATCTGATACGCTATAAACGTATTTGTTAAATAACTTCAAAAGTTGTTGTTCGATTTCGTTCGCAATAATTTTCCTAATGAGTTTTTAGCATGGTCTATCAACATGGAAGGTTAAAAGTCTCTACGTCTAATAGCTTGGAAATGCTAGGGGGGGACCACCTTACGGGCAAACAGACGGACGAGAGAGCGAAATCATACGGGTTCCTTCCACGGAACCCTAAATGACGACTAAAAATGGAATTTGCGCTATATTTTCAAGTTGGCTTTGACACGTGCGAAGCCGCGTGCCAAAGCCAGTTACAGAATAGATTGTTACGCTCTAAATAATTCCAACGTACGACGTAATTTATGTAACCGAAACGAAAGTGGCTTGACCGTGAACTTCTTCGTTAATAGTTAAAAGGGAACGTTGTCGGGGGACTTGGAGGTTCGCACAACGGGGGTACCAACACGCGGGAAAGTAGCAATAAAGAATACACGCACATTAGTTGTTTCCCGATATTTTGTCCGCTTAAATTAAACTTACAAAGGGCCCTTAGACGGCCTTATATATATAATAATATATATAAATATAAACTTCGTGCGAGTTCTGATTTCATTCGTGCTAGCAATAATTAGGAACCAAGTTGTGTAACACAGTAACATTAATATTTTATTTGACGTTCGCTTTCGAACGTAAAAATAAGTAAAACTATCGAGAATGTTCGCGCTAGACCCTCAGATCTCTCTTTTTGGACAAACAAAATGTTGAAAGGATTGAGGCGTTACTTTAAGTTGATTAAGTGTTACGTATATTTTGGCCAAATAAACGTTACCTATTTATTTATTTAAGTTAATACTTGGCTAGCAAGAAAATTAAATTACTTTGTATAATTCCATGAATAATTATGCAAAGGCATATTTTCCCACAGTGAAAATCTTTTCTGAAACTAAAACATCCGTGTAAACGCGTCATAAAAGCCATAAACCTTTGTCAAATATACTGTATATAAGTTAATTGTAACAATTACAATGAAGAAATGGACATTACATAGATTTCAGGCACGAGTCGTGAGTTTAGACGATATTGATTCGTTTGGCAAAATGAATTATGCAAAAAGTATAAATTTATATCAAAAATTTTGAACGTCAACATTATGTTGCTTACGCTCTAGCAACATAATGTTAACATTGAAAATAATATTTAATAGTTGCTCTTTATAAGTATAACATTTTTCGTGCCGACATGTTTGGCCGTTTCGTATTTTTAATTCGAGTTTATTTGTGTACGTAAATTTTAATGAATGAGAAGTACGCGCATTTTTTTTTTTATTCACACATACAAAATATTTTAAAAGTCAGTCACATTTTGCTTCTTTAGACAGTTTGCTTCTTTTATTAAATCGGATGGTCTTAGTATATCTATGATTGATGGACTATCAAGTGCAATTTTGGTACTTTAAAGAAATCTACGTTTACCTAAATAAAATTTGCCTCTACTTTCCGCAGCTCACGACACGCGCCAGTAAACTTAATGTGATGAATTTTTTGTAAATTTGGTGAACATTTGAACTCGAATGATCAAGTACAAGGCCAATTGGGAGGAATAATTTGTATTTATCAGATCGATAGTAGCTATCTTTAACCGAATATACGATTATAAATTATATCATAATTAATTATGCCTTAACATTTCGCTCTGTCCGTCCGTCCGTCTGTCTGCCCGTTAGGTAGTCCCCCCATAGCATTTCCAAACTATTAGATGTAGAGACTTGAAATTTTCCATGTTGATAGAACATGCTAAAAAGTCATTAGGAAAATTATTTTGAAGGAAAGCGGACTACAACTTTTGAAGTTATTTAACAAATACGTTTGTAGCGTATCAGATACGGAACCCTTCTATGCGTGTCTTGACACGCTCGTGGACATTTTTTTAAAACCTAAGGAGGAGGAACCACCTTGCGGGTGGACAGATGATTGGACGGACAGACAGACTGAGCAAATATAAAGGTTACTTGTAGGACTACGGAGCCCTAAAAAAGGAAACTAGTCACTTAACTGTATCTAATAACTTTAATAAACTGCTTACTTGCTTCATAAAACAATGTACAATATAAAGTCTTTGTACAATTATACAATATTGTCGTCAGGTAGTCTCCAGGGCAAACTTAAGAATTAATTTGTATTCGGGCAGCGTAAGTGCCTTTCTGAATGCAAGATCGATGAACACTACAAGCAGTAACGCGGTTAACCGATATTGCCTTCCAAATTCTAGTCCTTAAGGTCATACAAATAAGGATCGCAGGTGTGTGCGACCTGGCTAGACAGGCAATGCCCTTACACTCGTTATAAGACCAGCTGAAGCGAAAACCTGCCAGCGATTGTTAAGTGATATTGGCCTGGCACTCTATTAGAGATAATGCTTAATGCCTGTCCAATATGAAAGATATCGTTTTCAATATATACAAATAAATCTAATTGAGCTGTCTGTTTTTAATGTTGAACTTAAATTGTTTTTCTATTTGTATGTTACCGTATATAGTGTAGTTATAAATGGGCCATACTTTCAGTTTTTATCTGTCTGTTTGTCTATCTGTCTCATATATATCATATGCTTGATTGATCGATCCATATCGGATTTTTACTCTTATTTTTATAGGCAACTTTGTTAAATACAAATAATTAGTAAATACATAGGACTATATGACACATGACTTTGTCCGCTTAAAATAAAATGACAAAATAGATTCAATTTTAGCGCGATGACAACCTATATATAACCTTCCTCGATAAATGGGCTATCTAACGCTGAAAGAACTTTTCAAATCGGACCAGTAGTTCCCGAGATTTTAGCGTGTTCAAACAAACAAGCAAACTCGTCAGCTATAGCGCTGATATATAAATATTCAAAAAAAAAAGACTATTAAACAAACAGTCGTCTGTTCTTAAAGTTAGCAACTTAATGCTTATTATAGGTAACAGCCAAATATTTTTTTAAATATATACTTATGTACACATACACCCAGACTTTTGGTAGTAATCGAACCCACAACCTCGGACCGGAAAGCAGGTTCACTGCCAAATGCGCCAACGGACCAGAGGCCCTAATATGAACATTTCGAATCGTTCGAACTCGACTAGTCGACTGTGTTTAGGGTAAAAATGTTTGTGATAGGCCCACGGGAGTCAAATTTTGATCCTGTCATGCTTCTAAACAATGCCAATGCAACGTGCATTGTCGCTAACGAGGGCCCACGGTGGAATAGCGTTAGATTAGAGAGGTCTAAGGGCATTTGTAATTTTACGCAGACGAAATCGCGGGAAATAGGTAATATGTAAAGAGAATCTCGACAGAATGGTCCGTTTGAATCTTTAAACAAAATTCCAGATGCAATATTACATTTGTCTCTGGTTAAATTTAAACTACATGTAAAAAACACGCTTGTTCGTAAAGCGTACTATACTGTCGAAGATTATATTAAAGACAAAACTGCTTGGAGTTGAGTCGCTCCAGCTTTGTACTTGACAGTTAACATGCAAAAATGTGAAAAACCAATTTCCGTAAGAACTATTTTTAAAAGAGTGGCTAACGAGTTTCTTGCTGATTCTTCTGAATCAGTGATAGCTTTTAAAATATTTGACGATTCATAGGAGTTTGTCAAAGTCTACTTGAATAATATATATATATTTTTTAATTTGACTATTCCAGGTGTATCTCCAGCTGAAGGCGATAATAGTGAAGCTGATAATGGCCTACCCCCAGCACACACCTTGTATGGAGATTTTCAGTGTTTGTACTACGGTCGTCGTCACCCGTACAGCGCCATCTAGTTTGCTTTGGTGTAACCTTTTTCTCCACTACAGTTCTTTTTAACTTTAGAGGGCAGAATAGTTGAATACGAAAAGGTAGAACTACGGAGGAAGACTCAAAGAGCGGCCCCAGCGAAGCATTTACAGACGTATGCTGAAGTGTTTTAAGATAAATTTAGATTGACGTTTAAAAAAAGTCGCTCTACCGACATTTTCGTCGGTGTACGCTTACCCTTAATTCGCTAATTGTTCGAGCCAAGTAGTATTTTTAGGCGTTATTATAAGGCATTGACACTGGTATTCCCATAACCGGGAGACTGGATCCGTGGACCTTTTCATACGTTATCGGTCGAAAGATCATAATTTTTAATGTTCCGTAGTCCTACAAGGAACTCTTACAGTTTGGAATTTTTATGTTGCTAGGACATGCTAAAAACTCATTAGGTATTTTTTGAGCGAAATTGGACGACAACTTTTGTAGATATTTTAAAAACATTTCCTTAAACACGTAAAAGATACGGAACCCTTTTATATAAGCGCTTCTTGTCACGCTCTTGGCCACTTTATTGAGTACTAAATTTGAAAGAAGGCGATAATTTATTGCATATTCTGCTAGTGGATATTATTATGTCTTAATATAATCAAGATGGGACCACTGCATCAGTATAAAAATAGTGCATTTAATTAACACGATTTATAAGTAATATAAATTTCTATAAAAATAAACCGATATTTTATACCTTTTTCTTCCTTGTAAGAGATAGAATATATCTTCGAATTTATTATCAAACCGGGAACGATAATCTAATCATAAATATTGTTGTGTTCGTTGATGCCAGCCTTCCGACCAAATAATTAAGTCTATAAATTTGTTAATATATATTTGGCATTATAAAATTTTTATGTTATAATATTTATTACAATTAACTTGAATTTAAATAACAAGAATAAAAACTATTTGGCATTTGATTTTATAGTCACTTCATTTAACTTATTGCCCTGTCAATTTAGACAGTCTTACAAATAATATAACCTTACAAAATCAGTGTTTTACAAATAATATAACCTTACAAAATCAGTGTTTTACAAATAATATAACCTTACAAAATCAGTGTTTTACAAATAATCTACCTTTACAAAGTCACGTTACAAGCTAATCGACCAAACGGAAAGGCACAACTTACAAGCTCATTTTTATATCTCCAAAGAGTCATTTGGTAATATCCTGTTTCATCCGGTAGTAAGATGAGTTGTCATAGGAAATACATTAGAGAAAAACGTATCACATATAAACCACCTGAGCGTAAAATAACTATTTTGCGACAGAGATAGAGAGGTTTCGTAAGCATGGGCTTTTTTAAAAGAATACTTTATCCCTGGTGAGGGCAGGTCGTCAACGAATCTGAGTTGTGGCCTAGATTGGGTTCGAGAAACCCATAGCTCGGTCTGAGATGATATGAGGAAAGTGGCAGGAGGTGGTTGAAGTAGGTTGGCAAGGGATAGGGGAGAGTGGCAAAAGCAAAGGGAGGCCTGCGCCCAGCAGTGGGTTATCGATGGCTGACAATCATTGTCAGCCCAGATGATGTTGATGACGACGACGACGACGGTGATGATGATGGTGATAATGAACCATCATCAGTGATGATGATGGTGATAATTAATCATCATCAGTGATGATGAAGGTAATAATGAATCATCATCATCACTATCGTATGACGACGTCGTCATCAGACGATGATGATGATGATGATGATGACAATGACGACGATGACGACCACGACGACGACGACGACCACGACGAAGACGACGACGACGACGACCACGACGACGACGACGACGACGACAATGACGATGATGATGATGATGACTTTATCCCTTTTACTGCTATCCAAGGACCAAGTAAAAACGTATCTATGCCAAGCAGTGACATGAAAGGACATACAACAAACGACTGGTAGAAAGTGGAATATGGAACGGAATGAAAATTGCTTACTCTAACATCGATATGAATGATCCATTCCTATGAAATAACTCCAGAATAACAATAAATATACTATATATATAGGTTGAAATAAAAACTCTATAGGGTCTTCTCGTCTTTTAAATAAATTTTAGCTTTTTTACTAAAAAATAAAATTTTATTATTAATTTTTTAAAAAAGACATGAGTACTCCCTTGTTATTTCTTTTAATCCTTCTCTAAAATAATGCGAATAAAAACAAAGAAAAAACCACACGGCTCAAAAATAAATTCAAAAATATATTTCGTCAGCAGTGTCACTTACCGGGGTCAAATGAATTTCAAACAATCTATCTACGAACCCCTCGGAATATACGCATAAAATTTAATCACAATCGGTCCAGCCAGACAGTCGATTTTTATGTATAAATATACTGACTATTTTATTTAAATTTAGTGACTTTCTATTCTTGTTTTTAGAATAGATTCTTTTTGAGTCTATTACCATTGTTACAATACAACGCAGAGGGAATTACACGAATATCTGAATAACAAGAGAATTACATTAAAACTACAGTAGCCATCATTCGCACGAGAGTTAAAAAAGCGTTGCGTTAAATCTTGACTTTGGCACTTTTTGAGCGTCGTCGGTACGAAAATATACCGTATATGTATTTTCATAGCGTTGAAAATAGAATATTGCTCAATAAAAAAGCGGCGCGTTATAAAAACGCTGCCGTGTGAACAGAAACTTGTATAGCATAAGTTATATTTGAACGCTTTTTTATCGCGCGGTAAAAAAGCGTACGAATGAGGGTTACCACGCGCCCTTCCGATCATAAGCGATTCCGAAGAAATAACCACGCCGTTGCGTAATACGACGTGATTATATGGACGATCTTGAGTAATCAATCAAACTAAGAGCCATAAGAATTTATATCATAGCCGACTGACGCTTTCAATGTTATTTTGTGATTGTTTTTACTGGGTTCTCCTGATTTGATGTTTGTTATTTGAACGTTAATTTTTATTGTAGTGCTATTTATATTCTCAATCAACTTCATGTATAGACCAGACTCTCAACGATATGCTTGCCCCATTTCATTTCAACATTCCACTAATCAAATTTGTGTACATCGTGAACAAGTTTGGTTATTGTATTGTGCTTTGGTGGCAGTTGGTCACCTTAACTCGCCCCACAGCCACATACTCTGCAATTTAAGGAGACCCTGGTTTGGTTGATTAATCAAGAGTCTTCAGGCACCCAGACTCGAGGCGGGAATCGAACCCACGACCCCGGAGTAGAAAGCAGAGTCACTGCCCACTGCGCCAACGGGTCAGCTGTATTAATGTCGTATAGGATGAAGGGATGAAGAATCACTGCAAATATACGGTAACATCCATCTCCACCCAGCAGATTTTTTTACAAGTTTTTAGTGATATTTATGTCTATGTAATGAAGGATCTAAAATTTTGCTTTATTCCTACGTATGTGTTAGCTTCAACGAACTACATAACCCATTAGTGACCCATTAAAACACAGGTTTATATTTGAGCTGTGCCCGCGATTTTATCCGCATAAAATTGGGTAAAACATAGATTCTTCAATGTTAGCGTGATGATATAATATAGCTTATAGCTTTCCTCGATAAATGAGCTATCTAACACTAAAAGAATCACTCAAATTGGACCAGTACTTCTTGGGATTCAAGCGTTTAAGTAAGTAAACAAACAAACAAATAAAGTCTTCAGATTTATATATTAGTATAGATTAGAGATCCCGGTAGATAACGTCCTACGATTCGTGGGTAAAAATTCAAACCAATATTTCTGGAACGCTGTGCAAGGATTTGGTCAAATACACAAAAAAAACATCAAAACCCATGCTTTATTGTGGTTGATAGGTTAGGTTGGTAGCTTTATGTAGGTAGGTGTGTGTGTGTGTCTATAAAATTTAAACTAAATATATAATAAGTAGTTTTCGTATAATGTTTACGTGTCAGAGTAAGTCAAAATCAAAATAGTTTATTCATATATACTTTTTTATAAGCACCTATGAACGTATATATAATATTAATTTTTTTTTAATCATTTCATAATTTGCTGATAAAATTTACATGTTAAAAACTAAGTTTACAAGGGTTTACAAACATGTAAACGCCTGTAAACATGTAAATCCTTGTAAACTTATCTTTAAAGTCGTTTCATATGTTTAGTAAGCACCTAAAATCCGAGGATGACGTCAGATGGCAATCGGTCATCTTAACTCGCCCCACAGCCTAATCCTCTGCAATCTAAGCGGACCCGGGTACTTAAGCGGGATAACGCTAGGAGGTAGAAGTGCAATATGGATAACGGCTAAGTACAAGCTAAAAAATTTAAAAAAAAATAGACTACAGCGTACCGCTAACAAACCAAGACCACAAATCTGTGGTTATTTCATGAAGGCAATCGATTCATGTCAAATTACATGACCTTTGGTTAGACCGCAATTTGCAATCGGCTTTCGCTGGCAAAGTGGAAATTATAGCCGCTATTATTTGGCGCCAAATGCGAACACTACATTTTCATATTTCCTTAACTATACAAATAGTTTTTAAACTTGAATAAATACATATAATAGCATATAGTAGACAGAGTATAAATATCTCTTTAGTAAAAAGGATAGACCTAATTCAATTATCTACACTATTGAGATTTTTTAGATAAGTTTATGCTGAATTGGATAAATAAAAATACAAAAATATTTATTTCTCATATAAATTGATACGTACATTTTTAACCCGTATCTCAGAAATTTCGCTAACACCACCAGAATATAAAGCGACTATTCACTATGTCTAAAGAAGGTTACAAAAACAATAAACGCTTAAATGAAAAAGTAAAAACTGTGTGTGTGTGTGGGTGTGTGTGTGTGTGTGTGTGTGTGTGTGTGTGGGTGTGTGTGCGTGTCTGTATTAGGGGGATGTGTGTGTGCGCGCGTGTGTGTGTGTGTTTGAAAACGAAATAATAATAGACACTATTAAGATAGTGATTAATAGGTTAGAGGAGGTCGTGGCCCAATCAGTGGTCGGCATTTGAGTCGATCACTAGGTTAAGTTGTTCTTGCTGCGACCGGGTGATAGATGGGTGATCCATTCTAGCACTGGTTAATATTTGATATCCGACCTTCTCCGTGTTTCGGAAGGCACGTAAAATAGTGGGACCCGATTGAGACGAATTTCTTAGCATTCCATGGATTCGCCGTGCGGGTGCCGGGTCCATCGCGTTGCAGAGGAAGGAACCAAGAAGATAGTATGGTTTGACTATTTTCTACCACATACTTTTGTAGGGTTGGAGTACTTTCTCTATGTCACGAACGAGATACATCTTCAAGTTAAGTCTTAATGTAGAAGTAACCTCTACCAGTAATTATCTTAAATGTATTACATACTGATAGAGGTAAAAAAAATGGGAACAAAATTTTCCTTCCATTCATTCCCCTTCCTTTTAAAAGACTTGCTGGGAAGAAAATTCCCCACAGGGGAAATTGATTTTCAATAGGAAAACTGCGGTAATGACGGCGGCATTTTGTGCTTATTGCCAATTTGGGGGAAAATTCGGTTTAATTCGGGGGGTGCTTTCAGCAAGTCATGCCAGGGGACAGGTGGTAAAATTGCTTGTAATAGAAGCCTTTTTTAATTCTCATTCAAGTTTTCAATGCACTCTATTTAAAGCAGTGATTATTTAACATATAAGATATTTCGATACTTGCATGGATATTGGTCAATATAATAATTTTTTGTCTATTTCAAATAGAACAGAACAGAAGCATTAAGAGAAATCTCTCTATATCAGTCGATCGTAAATCTACGATTTCTAATTGATTTTATTTATCTCATTTCGTCACATATTCTTATTCATTTCATATCGCTTTCATAGTTAACGCAAGACTTTCAACTATCGCTCCACCCAAAGATGAAGAGGGCCCCGCTGGGTTTTAGTAGGTATTCTGGTATTTAGCCAGCGAGTCCCGCAATCCTGATCTCCAGATCGAGGTGGGTAAATGGATTTCCCAGCGAAAAAAAAAACTTTCAACTAACTGTAATACAAAATATTCGCAATAAAAGGCTTAGATTTTATTATTTAAAGAAGCTGCTTTGTTTGCTAATGTTATTACAATGTATATACAATGTACAAAGGTAAGTTATTATTAACAAAGACGAATCAATAATCCCTCTAAAATAACTGACCTTGTAACAAAGTACGAATACTTGAAAAAATATTCTAAAATAGTCCGAAACGCTATAAAACGAAATAAAAAATTCCTTAGGCACGTAGTTCGGCATCCAGGTTTGAATTTATATAGTCAGCAAGAGGTCATAAATACACTCGATGGAGCTTAGGCTTTGATAGATCCACTGGAAGTACCATCCAATGTTTTAAAAATGACAGAAATAGTAGAAGAAATATTACATTGATAGACAGACTAGCGAACCCGACAGAAGTTGTCTAGCTCGAATTATGGCTCTTCTCTTGTTATCCAAATAACCGATGTCCTATATGTTATTTCCATGAAGCGTGACCTCTGACCGTAAGTTTCATGAAATAATAATTTAAGCACGTCAGTCAAAAGGTCTATTACAAACGTCGTCTATTTGAAGTATTCTAAAGTTGCGACCAAATCTGCGTTTTTTTGTATTTTTACGTATTCTTTATTTCTTTTCTTTTAAACTATACTTAACTCTTTTCTTTTAACTATAAATAAGGGAAATTAAACAAAAACAAAGAGAATTCAAAAATGGTCCAGCACTTTTGTTTTATATAACAAGGGGCAAACGAGCAGCCGGCACTCACCTAAGTCACTACCGGCGCCCATGGACAACTGCAACACTGGAGGCTTCGCAGATGCGTTGCCGGCTTTTGAGAAATGAGTATGCTATTTTCTTGACACTAACGATCAACGATTGATTTATATATTGACTAACATATAAGAGATAAAATATATAATCGACATTTACAAAAACACAGAAATACCAAAATATAATTTTGTGGAAAGACACATCAAACTTCCACGGTTTCGGCGAGGAATGAAAGGTTAGAGCGTAGATCGATATGATCAAACACCAGAAAGGAAGATCTTCGTGGCCGGGCTAGTTGGGGTTGCCCGGGGCGTCCGTGCCTCGTCGACAGTTGTTCGTCGGAAGGTATATATATTGCAATCGTAAGTAGAAACTTCGCTAGCGTGAGTTGATTTGTATGAAGATTTTCAGTGTTTGTATTGCGGTCGTCGTCTTCCGTACAGCGCCATCTAGTTTGCTTTGGTGTAACCTTTTTGCACTCGACATCATTGCCACAACGCAGTGACATTAATCGTGACCCACTGTTTCACGTGCCTTCCGTAACACGGAGGTGGTCGAATGTTCGAAAATCAGTGTTAGAATCGGTCACCCATCTAAAACCCGGCCGCGGTAACAACAGCTTAACCTAGCGATCGACTCATCTTCTGTGTGTTCCAATTCTTTAATTAGATATATTTAAACTAGCGTTCGAATTAAACGCCGGCCACTGGTTTTTGTAACATTGATTAATACGGTAGCATATAAACAAGTAACGTGTATTTTATTAGTATCAATGACGGAAGGTCATTCGTTAATGCTTCGTTTATCGCAACGGTGTAAATCACGCGGCTCGGCGTTGAGAGTCAAAGGTTAATTGACGTTCATCGCCGCCCGATAGTGGATGGACGAAATGCAATTAGAACAACTGTTTGAGCTAATAAATTTGGATTCGTAACTTGGTGTCTCCTTCTACCTAGCGTTATCCAGGCTTAGTACCAGGTACCCCTCAAATTGCAGAGGATATAGCTGTGGGGCGAGTCAATATGACCGACTGCCATCTGACGTCATCCTCGGAACCCGCACGATCTCACGGCTAATATAACTCAGTGACATGAATCTGGATCCACTGTTTTACGTGCCTTCCGAAACAAGAAGGCGGTCGGATATTTGAAAACAATTGTTAGAATTGGCCAACCAGCCGCGGTGAGAACTTCTAAACCTTGCGATCGACTTGATGAATTCCGACCATTGATGTAGATAACGTCCTTTTCACTCTTTATATTTAATTAATACTGTCCATACACGGTATCAAACTCCTTGACCTAGTGAGCGACGCTGAAATCTGAAAGAAGGAAGACCTCAAGTGGAAATGGGCAAGAAACTTGATCCGACGAAGTGACGACAAGTGGAGTAAAGTAGTGATTGAGCGGTGACCGAGGCTGGCAAAGCGAAGCATTTGTCGTCCAGCAACGAGAGGGATCGAAGACAATGTCTGTCGCGGTTCGACCCTGGTCCAGATTTGATCAAGACCGTAAAAAGTGGTACAAACGAAGGGAGGCCTATACCCAGCAGTGGAAAGGTGATTGAGTAGTTGGCCGAGGTTGGGAAAGCGACGCATTGGTCGTCCCGCAACGAGATGTGTCGAAGACATAATATCTGTCACGGGTCGAACCTCTAGATTTGATCAAGACCATGAAAAGTGGTACAATCAGGGAAAGGCCTATACTCAGCAATGGAAAAGTGACTGACTAGTTGGCCGAGGTTGGGAAAACGACCCATTGGTCGTCCAGGAACAAGATGTGTTGACGACGTAATATCTTTCGCGGGTCGAACCTGGTCTAGACTGGCTCAAGAGCTTAAAAAGTGGTAAAAACGGGGAGAGGCCTTCAGCAATGGGAAAGTTACTGAGTAGTTGGCCGAGGTTGGGAAAGCGACACATTGGTCGTCCAGGAACGAGATGTGTTGACAACATAACATCTGTCGGGGTTCGAACTTGGTCTAGACTGGCTCAAAACCTTAAAAAGTGGTACAAACGGGAAAAGGCCTATACCCAGCTATGGGAAAGTGACTGAGTGGTGGCCGAGGTTGGGAAAGCGACACATTGGTGGTCCAGGAACGAGATGTGTTGACAACATAACATCTGTCGAGGTTTGAACCTGGTCCAGACAGGCTCAAGAGCGTAAAAAGTGGTACAAACGGGAAGAGGCCTGTACCCCGAGATGAGAAAGAAATGGTTGTGAGTGAAGATGATAAAGATTGAATAGAATTTTCGCACTCGGTTCCACTAATCTTAACGTACATATCGAGTGCTTCGCAATAAGTACGTTCACCTTTTATAGATAGCGTTATCTAACTCAGAGAGTTGATACGTAGATGGCTAGATTCGGTTACAACATGCGCACTACGAATTAAGACAATTAGAGCATGACGGGAGCTCTTGTCTAATATGGAGGAAGTACTTTCTATCTAAAGAAAGCTTGCGAGAAAAGAAAGGAAAGGAAAAACGGTTATATCTTACTGGCTGTGCCCGCTACTTCGTCCGCGTGAAATTGGGCAAAAAAAATAGATTCCACTCTAGCGTGATGATATATGGCCTATAGCCTTCCTCGATAAATGGGTTATCTAACATTGAATTTTTCAAATCGTACCAGTAGTTCCTGAGATTAGCGTGTTCAGGTATTGGATATATTATTGTTAGGGTTTCGATGTCAATGGTCGTGAAAGTGTGACGTCAGAAGTCTATTAGGGTGGTGGGTATGCCCATCGTGCCCATCACGGTGGATCCGCGCCTAATACATACCAGCGGTACATAAAAGAATTAAAGGACAGTTTTTAAAAGAGCGGCCAAAGAGTTTCCGACTGGTACTTCTGGTAGCTCAACTTTTCCTAATCTTGAGTCCAATAATAAGTCAGAAAGTAAGTTATGTCTTACGGCCCCGGGATCTCGAGCTATAATCGAATAAATAAAATATTACGTACGAGTGCAAAACATCATCAAAACAAATTAAGGGTTGCCGTTTATTGATTGTGGCTTTATCAAGGTTAGTAAGTTCACGATAAGACGAGTTGTTTTTGTTTTGCATAATAAATGAGGCAGCCGTAACCCGCGACTTTGCCCGCGATCGGTTCAGTTAATGTTTGATATATTAAATATGTATTGACTATCTTGAGGATCCCTATTTTGTATATTTTTAAAAACAGCACTGTTTTCCGTTCCCGCCAATCTTAATATAGTTTTTTAATTATCTTTTTTTATAGACCTAAAAAGGCAACTAGCGTGCAGCATACATTTATTATTTTGCAATATTAGATTGTATGTCTAATATCCCTTTTCCCCTCCTACTATGCTTAAATTAAAAGCTTGTATTAGGAGTGGGTGCGAAAATATCCCAACGGCGGTGGAGTTTGAACCGGGTACCTTGCGGATTTCAGTCCATACCTTATAACGTTCAGCTATTGAGGCTCTTAAAAGTGTTGTTTCGGAAGGCACGTAAAACAGTGAGTCCCAATTAATGTCACTGAGTGATATTAATCATGAGGTTGTAGAGATTGTGGGGGTGTGGAGGAGAATGACGTCAGACGGCGACCGGTCATCTTAACTAGCTCCACAGCCAAATCGTTTGCAATCTAATCTAACACTGGTACTAGACCGGGATAACGCTAGAAACAAAAAGACTTATTAGAAGCGTTAATCTATGTTAATATATATAACTAAGGCCAGAAGAACAGAAGATATACCCGTATAAAATACTTCTTATTTTTTTTTAATTATGCTTAAATAATTCTACCAGACACCACGCAGATATAAGCAAGAAAATTAACAAATTAATTATAATTAGACAAAGAAAACTATTTATACAAACCATCAGTCTGTTCACTTTGCGTTAAAGCCACAAAGGCCACAACAAGGAAGATAGTTAGGACTGCACACGACTTCATAATGGAACCACAAGACTTAACTGTGTGAAAGGCTATAGTTGCTAGTTATTTATACATCCTCTAAACTTGTCCGATACATCTGTACGCCCACATGCTAATAGGTGCTTGCGAATTACTTTCTTCTACCGCATGGGTGTTATTTCTGTACATTGCATACACCGTATGAGTATTAATTTAATATTTCTAACTAAGTCCGCAATGTATTGCGTTGTGTAAAAATTAATCAGTCGACGTTCGGAGACCCAGCGGGTTTATTATCAGAGGGAAGTCCCCTCGTCCGTTTAGTTTGTATTGAGAGGATAAACAAGTAAGGTATCAACTATAGAGTTGCAAATCGCGTGCACGCGTTTCTCGTGTTCTTGACCCCAACGATAAGCATTAGTGGCAAAATATTAAGCTTAATTACCTGCTGATATTCTACTTTTTTTAACGATTTAACGCAGTTTACAACCGAATTTGAAATAATGGGAATTCTCGACTCAAATATTTCTTAACCCCCGACGCAATTAGAGGGATATTATAAGTTTGACGTGAGTGTTTGTGTGTGTGTGTGTGTGTGTGTGTGTGTGTGTGTGTGTGTGTGGGTCGGAGGGTAGTAATAATAATAATTTTCGATTATTAGATGTTGATAATCGTGTTGTTTTACCAATAAATAATCAAATTCGTATTCCCTAAGTTCAATAGGAGCGGAGCACCAATGAAGAATGTTTCAAAATCGGGCGTTCTTTTCCCCATTTGAGAGCTTCCGCCGCGTGCGCTGCGTAAATGGTTAAAGTTTCTCAAAAGTCATATATGACAAAATTGTTTCCCCTTAAAAGTTCTAAATAAAAGTCCGCGACAGCATATGTCTATCTTTAAAGGTTGGCTCAGTATAACCTTTTTAATGCTAATCAAATTTGTTCTTAATGTATACTTGCGAAGGTGTTTTTATGAACATAATATTGATCCTTATTCAAAACCAAATTTTGAACCCCTAAGTGATAAAAGTGACCCACGCGGACGAAGTCGCGGGGTACAACTAGTTATATATAAAAACAAAAGATAAGCGATGCCTAAGGAAAGCGAAAATCCGCTTGACTTATGGAGATAAAATTTGACAGGAAGATACTTTACAGTTAGCACATATCCGCTAAGAACGGATTTTTCAATAGAGCCTAATTAAGGGGGTCAAAGACTCTCGCAAGAGTAAACTTGCGAGTAAGCCCTCATTTGTACGAGTTTTTTTTTCAGCGCGTTAAAAAAAAACGTTCAAATAGAACTCAAACTCCCAAGTTTGTGTTCACACGACAGCGCATTTATAACGCGAGGCTTTTTATTGAGCTATGTTCTATTTTCATCGCTAATTACGTACTTCTCATCAGAAAAATCGAAACACGTTCGTTGTTTTTTTTTTGACATATTATATTCCTAAACATACACATTTTTCTGATACTCGTTTCATAACATAAACTTGCAAGGTGTTTCGGTTTTTCTGATGAGAGGTATATAGTACGCTATATCTTTGTTTCGATGACGCTAAGAAAACGCCAACGTTGTAATTTAACTCAACGCTTTTTTAACTCTCGTAGGAGCGCTTAAATTAAACTTGTCTAGTATTCTATAAAAAATATTAGCGTTTTGTTGCTTTTCGTTAGGTACTCGGTTTGGCGATGCATAAAAAAAATTGCAATATTATATTTATGTCGTCATATTCAACTTAGGCTATTCCGTTTCATACTGTCAATAACCACTGACTTCGTTTGCGTTGCAAGATCTAATATATTCTTACTGATAGGGACAGATTTAATCTTCTTGTTATCATTATGTGATTTATGCAGATTATTATTATTTTTTTTTTAAAGAATATTAGGAATACTTTTCAAGTATGTCTAATATTCCCTTTCTCCCCTCCTACTAAGCTTAAATTTAAAGCTTGTATTAGGAGTGGGTACGACAATACGCCGACGGCTGTGGGGTTTGAACCGGGTACGTTGCGGACTCCAGTCAATACCTTATACCGTTGAGCTATTGAGGCTCTAATTATATATTCATTATATTCCATAAAATTTAATAAATTATAACAATAAAATGTATTCAGTTTTATTAATATAAACCTGATTTATAACATATGCGTACTTCGCTTATGGTAGATAAGATACTATGAAAATAAGAAATCTGTATAAAAATACTTCTAACGATTTATATAAAAATTCTTAACCGAATTTCAAGCTCTGGATGATCATAAGTATAATTAAGGGTTCTAGATTTTCAAGACGGGAAAACTCATCCCATGAAAGTCAAATTTCAAAGCATGTGTTGGTATTCACTTCAAAATTCTAATTGGGTGTACTGTACCGCCATTCATAAATAACGCCACACGAATTCTTACGATTTTTAGACCCCCCTCCCCTCCTCAACGTTGTTCCCCTTTCAAAGCCCTTTGATGTGATGTCACATATATTTCACTAGCTAGACCTGTGACTTCGTCCGCATAATATTAGGTGAAACATTTAGTGAGATGTTATATAGCCTTCTTCGATAAATGGGCTATCTATATCTAACACTGAAATAATTTTTCAAAACAGACCATTATTTCCTGAGATTAGCGTGATCAAGTAAACAAATATATTAGTTTATAAGTATAGATTATAACATTATTATTATAAATATTTAAAAGTAAACATCAGTGTCATATATTTCAGTAACAAAACCTTCGACCCACTTCTGCTAAAATTATTATATGAAACTCAGATGTAATATAATAAGTGATAACTACAATCGACAATTATTTATTTAATTAAAATATATGTATATATTAATACTGAAATCAAAAACATTCGGTACCATTTAACGAAAATTGTGCAGACCGAAGAGTATAAAATTTGACTCAATAAAAGTTTATATAGAGGAGGATGTGCAATTACAAATATTATTTATATTTATAATGCATATCAAAAAAATACGCTTACGCACACCAATGCCATCCGATATACTCATATACATTTATTTTACTATAGGATGATGCCAAAGTGCAGTCATGACTGTATACAGATGTATTAATTTTAATAATTATGTCATTTAATGTGAATAAATTGTAAAATATCGTTGTACAAAGAATAAAACTTTTTGATAGCATCCAATAAGCATAGGTTGCGTAATAAGAGGCCGAAATTTGACCAGCCGGAGTCCTCTTATTAAAGTAAATTTATTTACTTATTTCTACACTTCTATTCAGTAAATGAGTGATTTAGTGTGATTTAAAATGATTTGATTTAAAAATTAATATTCAATATTTAAAAATATTAATATTTAAAAATACTAATATTTAAAAAACGCAACAATGAATGTCGCAGGTAAATTATTTTCTAGCAACAAAATACTACGATTCATAGAAAGTTTCTAAATATAAATCAAAAGCCCAAACAGTTGAAAATTCCAACATATCTGGCAAAACATTTTAACATCATTAAAAAAACCATTTGTTATTCGTAATTGTAAAAAATATGGCTTATGATGTCATTAAGAAATTGTCGCCGTTAAATAAGAATACTCTAAGATTTACTTCAAACTACAACATCATTTTACTCTTGTCGAAATCGAAACACTTCTGTTTTTTTTTATATGTCTAAATAAACACATTTTTTTAACTTGATAACAAGGAATAATTCGTTTCTTGATTTAAGTGCACTATTTTACTCTGTAATTCTTAAAACAATAGATTAAATATTTTAAACAATTTAAAACACGCCATGTGTTTAATGCGATTCCCGAAATTGCTTTTATTTAACGAAGGCGAATGCCAAATAATGTTGCATCATCGATTGAATGTTGTCGCTGAAAATGCGCATGCCTAATTTTTTTTTATAAAAAAATAGTCATGCGCATCCAATATTTAACTGTTACTTGTGGCGATTTTTTTTTTATATAAAACCTTTTTGTTCGGTGTAATAAGAATTCCCCAGTCAGTTCTACCGAGGGCTTCTACAATTTTTCTTTGGCGAAAATTAGCACTCGACAGGCATCAGTCTCAGCTTCTTGTCTCGGAACCCAAGATTCCCTTTTTTGGATCACTGAGCCAGCAGAGTCAGTATAAAGAATTCTAAACGACATTGTCATATTTTTTTTCTTCCAATTATGAAGTAATGTTATCATTAATCACTACATAACGGACCAGAAAGGACGCCTTATTTGCTTAGATACAAAACAGTGCAGTAATGTTGTATCAAATTTCATTACAGCACTCTTTTTATTTTCTTATATATTTACCACTGGCTACTGAAATTTCGGGTTGTAAAATTTTTGGAGCATTCTACGTTAATGTTAACATTATACACCTGCATTTCTGTGGTAAAACAAAAAAAACAATCGCTAAGCAGCCAGGGCGATCTTTTTGATTGTAAACTTTACAATCCCACAACTTATGGTTTTTATGGGAAATGTCATCCTCCCCGGCGGAATCATTATAGGATTAAAACTTCTATTTTTAATTATCTTTGACTTTGTATTCACTTTTGACGTTTAACTTTTAATTATTTATTGTAAAAATCATTCTTGTCAATTGAATATTGGTGTACTTTACCTGAAATAAATAAATAATTATTATCATATCGCTCATTAGAATGAAAACAACAACTCCGAAAAAAAATATATGCATTTTTGGGAAAGTAGCCAAACTGCATAATTACCTACCAAAAAGTATAAACACGACAGATAAGATCCTAACGTGTGATATGATTCATTTGAAAGCCGTAGTAGCATACGGTAGGTAAAATTGTTATAGTTTTTTTTTAAGTTTAATTTTTTTGAGGTTAAAAAAAGTTATAGTGTACTTTAAGTTTAGGGGGTGCCACTGTTTTACGTGCCTTCCGAAACACGGAGGAGGTCGGATGTCAAATATAGACCAGTGCTAGAATGGGTCATCTGGTTGCAGCAAGAGCTACTTAACCTAACGATCGACTCGAATGCCGACCACTGATTAGATCACGATCTCCTCTCTACTAAATAAAAAGAATTAACAGAACAGACGACCTTTCCACTTCGTAAGTCGGTCAAAAATGTAAATGCGCGAACAAAAATTCATCATGGATGCAGTCATGGTTCGAATGTATGGAAATCAAATCATAAATCAGGCACAAGGTCGGAGCCAGGCTACATTACAATCTATTACCTAACTTTAATACCTAGGCGTCTATAAAACTTTTCTACGCAGAGCGGCTCTGCTCTTGCGATTGGTTTTGTAGAGATATGTAGGTTTACACAGCATCTTTTACCGCATGTTGGGTTCCGGGGAATAGGCGTGATGGCAGTAAACAGAAATATATTTTATATATTTATCTGATAAAATACATCATAATTAAAATAAAGCTTAACAAACGTATTTATTCTAATATTCTGTTGCGAGATTAATAGGGATTTTTAAAAAAGGAAACTACAAAATACAACAATTCGTGCCAGCTAAAACACCAGCTGATCGTATGACGTTACCGTATATTATAAGTGCGTTCCAATAAGCGATCGCAACGTTTTAAAGTGCTCATTCAGATATTTATTAGTACAGATTAACGCGTTTTTGACTTGTTGACTAGAGTAACGTTTTCCATATTCAGCTGCCAAGAATCAACAAGAATCATCCAGAAATAGCGAAGAGTTAACTACCGTAGAAGAGAACTAATTGACTGGTCCATGGCGTAGTTGGCAGTCCTTTCCTCTTCGGAGTCGTTATTAGAGTCCTGTCTTAAGCCCGGCGTAATACCCAAATATATAATTATATGTTTATAAAATTAAATAAGTATTATTAGAGGTAGCGCCACGCTTGCAGTCTTTTTGGTCTGCGACCGAATTGGGCCTTCGTTTGAGTACCAGTACCTCTTTCTCACATAAGATTATGCGAGAACCGATTGTGAGGCGAGTTAAGGTGACTGACTACGGTCTAAATTCATCCTTGGAACCCCCACAACATCACGACTAAGTATCACTAAGTGAAAATTAAGTTTGTCTCCCACCCTACTAACATAAAAAATGAATGAACAAAATCTTAATAAAACATACCAATAATAAGGAAGAAACCATTTTCTTCTACCTAGCTTTATCCCGGTCTAGTGCCAGGGTCAGCTTATATTTCAGAGGATACGGCTGAGGGGCGAGTTAAGGTGACCGACTTCGGTCCAACGTCAACCCCGGAACCCCAACAATCTCACGACTAAGATCACTCAGTAAAATTAAAGTTTATCTCCCAACTTACTAACATAAAAAAATGAATGAACCAAACTTATTAACACGCATTAATTATTCAATCAGGGTCGCACCATTATCTTAACAGCACATTGTGCTACAACCCATTAAAGTCGAATAAGGTTAACAAGACAGAACGTACTACCTAGTCAAAACCTAAACAAAATCGAACAATACATTTGCTACAATGAATTCTACACCTGCGTCTGTCACATGTTCCGACATTAGGAGTGATTACTTGTGTTCTAAATACAATTAGAGTGATTAATAGCATTTGTCCCGCAGTTTTCGAGATTTCCTTAAAGGTCCGTCCGTCCGTTTGCATTTCCAAACTGTTAGACGTAGAGACTTGTAATTTTTCATATCGGTAGAACAAGCTAAGAACTCATTAGCAAAATTATTCTGAACGAAATTGGACGGCAACTTTTGAAGTTATTTAATAAATACGTTATAGCGTATCAGATACGGAACCCTTCTATATGAGCGTGTCTTGACACGCTTTTGGCCATTTTTATTATATGAAGACAACTTATACATGGTGTTTAGTGGTTATGATTATTTCAAGCAGAGTTAAATTGTCTGATAATGTAGACGGGTTGACGAGAAACATATATGACTGTTTGACGGACGGACCTTTGTTCCCGAGATAGACAACTTAATGCCTATGTTACATGTAATGAGCAAGATATTTTTGTATAAATATACAAAAACATACATATAGATACCCCCGGACGTTGCAGTTTTCCATGGGCGTCGATAGTCACTTTAATGACCTCAGCGCCTGCTCGTATGCCCCTAGTTATATATTTAAAAAAATGCCCAAAAATTTGTACATGTCAGTAAAAAAATACTATTTTAAAATATAAAACAGCCAATTTGTTGAAATTTTAACTTATGTTATAAGCAATGCATATTTTTACATTACTTCTTCCGAATCTTATCCTGGTCTAGCGTGGTCTACTTAAACTGCAGAGGATGTGGCTGTGGGGCCAGTTAAGATGACCGAATGTCTTCTGACGTCATCCCCTGAACCCTCACAACCTCTGCAATCTCACAACTAATATCACTCAGTGGCATTTATCAGGACTCTATCTTTTTCGTGCCCTCCGAAACACGGAATAGGTCTTGAAAACCAGTGTTAGAATTAATCACCCGTCCCGATCGCAGTAACAACTGTTTAATCTAGCAATCGAATAAAAATCCCGTAACTGATTATGCTACGACTTGCTCCGCATATTCTTCCCCAAAATAACTGAATTAATTATATGTTAATGAATAATATAAAAACTTGGGTTTACGCTAATTTATTTTATGTTATTACTCATGGATTCCGGAAGAAGAATAAAGCAAAATAGTGTTAAGTTTTTTAACGTAACTTATGAAATCATCACATTTTATTGTTACTTTACTAAGCTAATTATTATATGGTATTATTAGCATATGCAGCCACATCATCTACAATTTAAGCGGACCCTGGTATTAAACCGGGATAACGCTAGGAAGAAGAAGATTAACATATACTATATTGTAAGTAGCATACTATTTTGTTAATTTAAATAAAATTTAAAAAAATCGTTTAAATAACGTTTCGTTTCGTTATGTTTGTTAGAGTTCCCGGTAGCCTAAATCTTTTTATTTTTTATAAGACAAGGGGCAAACGCGCAGGGGGTTTACCTAAGTGACTACCGACGCCCATAGACAACACCAGGGGGATCGCAGACGGGTTGCGGGCCTTTGAGAAATGAGTATGCTCCTTTCTTGAAGGTCCCTAAGTCGTATCCGAGTTGTCTACCTTAGGAACAGACGTCCGTGTGTCATATATTCCTGTATATATTTATTACTATTTTTCAGCGTTTTCAGTCGTTACGAAAATATACCGTATATTTATATACGTAGCGTTGCAAATAGGACATTGCTCGATAAAAAAAAAGCGTCGCATTACAATAGCGCAACCGTGTGAACTTGTCAAGCCACATGTTCTATTTGAACGCTTTTTTAACGCGCGGTAAAAAAGCTCTCGTGCGAATGGAGGCTAAATGGTATTTCTTAAGTTATTTTGTTACAATAGATTGACATCGTGGCTAGTACTTTAACGGTTAAATTCAATGGAACGAGTAAACGGAGCAAATAAGGTACAAAAAATTAACAGTTAATGTTATCAAAGCAAGTAATACCCATGACTGATATGAAACCATATCAAAATCGGTTAATAAACGGCGGAGTAATCGCGTATTATAACGTACAAATAAAAAATGATCATAATAAAAAAAGTTCACAGACTATAGAAAAATAAGGTAAATAGTGTCATAAATCTCAGCGTAATGGGTATACATAATTAGGATTAAAGCAAAGTAGTTTAGTTTCTCATGAATACGTTAGGTATTCAAAATGACCTTAAAAAAACATATACAGTAAGGCACATAATGTGTTATCAGTAGTCGTTTAGTAAAATACTTTGTAAGAAAGAATAAATCTTTTGCAATAGGGGCATAGCATTTTTTAGAATTCATTATAGATATACAGTGTATACTAGTCTTTATAAACAAACCTAAAGTTAGACACTCACTGACGACGTGTGAAACAATATATACATGTGTGTGTAACTAGCGGACCCTGCAGACGTTGTCCTGCCCGAACGTTCTGTTACTTACTATTTACAACATTCTACTATGTGGCTGGCACTAGTACGTACCATAGTGAGCGAGATAGATAGTGCTATCTCGCTTGCGTAGACACGAAATGTTACTTGTCTACTCCTTTGGTGCAAACGCCGCGCCGACATGCAAAAACAATTGATCGAAGAAATTTTAAGTTTTATTTACATTACGGTTTGATGTAATTCCTCCTCCTCTCGTGGAATTGTGGGTTCCCTATTCTAAGACAGGAATTAACTCTACCAAGGAACAGGTGTCCGTGTGTCAATAGTCCTATATATTTATATGTCGTAATTCCTCTCTCCCTCGTCTGAATAATTAGTTTGAAAACACTTCTAAAAAAATTATGTGTACTCATATATAAAGCTGAAGAGTTTGTTTGTTTGAACGCGCTAATCTCCGGAACTACTGGTCCGATTTGAAATATTCTTTCAAAGTTAGATTATCGAGAAAGGCTATAGGCTATATACCATCATGCTAAGACTAATAGAAGGAAACCACCAATGAATGTTGCAAAATCGGCGGTTTTTCCCCCTTTAGAGAGCTTCCGCTACGTGCACTGCGTAAACGTGAACCCTCGTAAAAGTTATACAAAAATCGTGTGTGGACGAATTTTTCCCCTTTAAATTTTCTAAATAAAAGTCTGCGACAGTATATGTCTATGTTTTAAGGGTCGCTCCCTATAACTTTTTTTCTGCTTGAGTATTTTTATAAACACGATATTGATCCTTATCCAAAACCAATTTTTTAAACCCCTAAGTGATAAAAGTGGTCCACACGGACGAAGTTGCGGGGTACATCTAGTCATTAGATAAAAAAACAAAGAAAAACTTTAGGTACCATTTAAAAAAAATGCGCGCACGAAGAAGTATGTAACTAGGCACAGGCTATATGGAGGAAGGTGTGCGAATATTAATATTTTTATAAAATATGCAATTTTCATATATTAAATTATTAAAATAAAAGGGTACGCACACAAAAGTCAAACTATATACACCATTTACACACACATGTATTGGATGATGTCAAAGCGTAATGACGACAACCGTATGTTATATTAATTGACAAATCTTAATTTTTTGTAAATAGAATAATATGTCGTTGTTTATATTAACACACAAAAAGATTTGTGAGCAAATTTCGGCCAGCCAGCGATCTGTAGTATGGTTAAAAGTATCATTACATACATTTGTTTGAGATGATGTAAAAGTAGTTTAAACGTAATCCAAGAAATTAAGCGATATACTCCAATTTTATTTACCCAAATCTCTATATTTTCCAAATATAAGTAATAAGTGACGAATTTCTTTATATTAGAGTGTACTTCGAAATTGAGGAGAAATGACGAAGACTGTCTCTTTTGGAGTAAATATGCATTAGCTCTTCTGTATTAGTATGGTTGAATTTGACTAAATTTAATCAACCCCATACCAAGACTTGAGATAGGAGTGTCTTGATACCAGACACAAGTCTGGTCCGACTCTTGATGTCGTGTCCCAGAGAAATATTTGCTCGGCCAGTGTAAAAGGCATCTGCAGTTATATCATCTACATACAGCAACAAATACTACTTGTTTGCAACAGGTCATTGATTGAATTTGAGTCTAAATTCAATATTATATAAGATTTATATATTTTGATTGACTTACTTAATTCTTATGTTGCAAACTTTAATGATAATAAATAAATTTAATCATGATACTGAAATAGGATTTTTTGTTCACAGTCCTCTTACATAGGCAACAGTTCCGTGTATAGATTTTACAGAAAAAGTTCAATATTTTCTAAAAAAATATTTTTGGTTCATCTGACATATAATAATAGTTATACAAATGTTAATTCTCTGAATAAAATTAAATCTAGCCAAAAAATTCGCCTAGACAGTTTTCCCATAATAGTTATGCAGTTAACAGAGAAACACCCACATAGTTAGAAAGTAAAAAACTGTATTATAACTTATAAGATCTACTTCAATTTGTATAATTGCTATGCCAGAAGAATAATTTTCAAATTTGTTTTTTAGAAAAAACAATTTGTAATACAAAAAATTGTATGCACATATTGATATTTATAACAATAATTAAAAATACAAAATCAACTTAGAAGAGTTTTATTTGAAATAATATAAGCATCTTTATTAAATTCCACTGCTTCAAGGTAGATCAGTAGTAGGTCTGTGCATAAAAAAAAAACAAACTGAATTATGTATAATATTCTGGTTTATTAATACATTAAAGGATATTTTTACTTACTGATAATCACTGGTGGTCCACTTTACTGAATGCACTGAAAATAATAACTTTATCAATGTTGTTTCTAAAAATAGCACTAAACAAAATAGATATGTTGGCCTCGTTAGCAACAGAGTATGTATTAAAGAACACAACACGAAATAAACAAGGACAACGAACGAATAATGACAAACAAGTGGATCACACGCACGACGAGTGAAGAACAAAAGAATACAAAATTATATAAACTGTTATGACCTTTCATGAAAGTGAAGGTCAAATAAAAGAATTTAAAAAATACTGGAGAACATTTAAAAATTTATTAGAAAAAAATAATGCTACATTAATTAATGAAGACTAGTGGAATCAATAAATAATTTTAATGATGTAGACAGACAACTGACTAAAAAGAAAATGGTAGGAGAGGAAAATTAATGTTAAATCATTGTTTTATAATAAAAGGTACACTTACGGTGTTTGCAAACCACTGTTATTATATTAATACAATAAACAATTTTGTTTAGCAAAACTCAATTTAATTGTTTTATTTACAGCACACTAATACTGTGACGTCAATCGTCAAACAATTTGCTACAGATAGCAAAAAATCAAAAGATACAGAGTTACAACGCATTATGCTACGTAATGCTCAATGTTGACCATTTTCCGAATACTAGAGATCGCCGTCTGGTTGAAGTTCGCCAATAAACCTTTTTTGTGTATCACATGCATCGTGCTGCGACATATTATATTTTTCCAACTTTTATTCACAGATAAATAAGATTTAGCAATTCATGTAATAACCTGATGTGTGAGAACAATTACACTTTCACTCTTGTTCTTATTTTTCTGTGCTTTCACATCATTGTTTACTTAATGGAGATTAGAATATAAGGAGGATCCTCTATGAGGAGCTAGTTGAAAAAGTGGCCATTTGTAAACAGCAAATTATCGTTCGATGATTCAAAGAAATGGTGCTGGTGTAGAATAATTGACTAATTTTTCATTCTAGATAATTAATTGATAACTGACATAAATCATACATAAGAATGTATATTGTGAATGTAGCGATTAATTGACTAAAAATAAAAACTTTCAAAATTCTTCCTCATTCTCATATGGCGCCTCCTTTATTTGCGGATTTCGCAAACCCTTTAATACATTAAGATGGTCCTCCTTATATTCTAATCTCCGTGCTATACTTGTGTGTCTATGTTGATATATATCATTTGGAATTGGCGTACGTGGCGTTTTATTTTAATAATTTAATATATTTATAGTGCCATCATATGCCACAACCAATACTTAAACCAATACTTCTATGCATTATGCTTATTATGCAATAATACTTTTTATAATTTTTATTCATGATATCGATGCGTGTTTTTGCAATTCCAATGTCTCGCTTTTCGCTGATGACATGAAAGTTTTCAGAGTTTTGAACAACTCGTTAGACCAGATGCTCCTTCAAGAGGATCTGTATCGACTTTATTGTTATTGCGAAACGAAAAGATTGGATCTCAAATTTTATAAGAGGAATGAAATATTTTTAATTTATCTTTTTAAATTAAAAACCAAGTAATTACCTCACAAGTACGAGATTTAGGAGTCCCAATCTATAATAAACTGTCGTACTATAAACATGCATATCTAATCGTCAATAAGGCTTCCAAAATATTGAGTTTCTTGACACATCTAAAGATTTTTCTAATCTAAAAACAATCAAAATACTCTATTACGTCCTTGTAAAGAGCAATCTTGAATACGCGTTCTGTTTGTGAGTGTTTTGGTGGCCTAAATCCTTCTTTACAATCCGGCAATGTATCTGCGGGCCTTCTGGTGGTGCCAATGTCCATGGGCGTGTTGTAAACTTGTAGGTGATGAACCGCCTGCTCGTTTGCCCCTTGCAATGTGAAAAAAATACAGCAGAAATCTTAAGCATTTGGTTCCTAAAACAATAGATTAAAAATATCTTAAAGATAAATTAATATATTTGCGTGTTTGTTTTTAATGCAAGTGAATAAAATTAAGTATTAATGAAAACGTATAATAAAGGGTCGATCGTCGGAAGGGTCCATCGATTATGAATTCGATAACCGAATTCATAATCGATGATACTCGAACTTTCCTAGTACCATATATCTGTTATTGCCATTACGTTATATGTTAATATTATAAAGAGGAAAAAATTTATTTTTTGTTTACATTGAATAGGCTCTGAAATTACTGGACCGATTTGATAAATCGTTACATTATTAGAATCGTACATAATCCCTAAGGAATTTAAGCAATAGAATATTTTCTAAATTTTAGGTATCCGAATGTAAACTTCGAAAATGTAATAAATACCCGTCATAAGCCGGGACGGGCCGCTAGAATTAAAATTAGTCACGAGATTGGTGTCTTAATACTTAATTACAAAAATATATTATGTATAATAAATAATATTTGTCATGTAAGTTTAAACCATATTCATACTTAAACTTCAGTATAGTAAACAACAAACCCGACAACCGCCATGATGTCATGGTAATTCGTCATGATAAGTGATGGCGTCACAGTTACGGGTGGCATAAGTGTGCTAACGTTTGTTTTTCGTCTGCTCTATTGACAGATGTATATTATCTTTCAATTTATAGCGACGATAAAAATATTGTTTGTAGGTATTCTACATAAAAACAACTATGTGTAGTCAATTTTTAATGTGTTAATTATTAATTTAATGATGTGTTTGCTGACTGCTGAGGTTAGTTCATTGTAATAGTTCAGCTTAAAACAGACTAAAAATATAGCAACACTGGTTGGCGTGGGTTCTTTGGCAGTCATTGTTAGCGATTTTATTAGCGTGGGTTGGTTGTTGTATATTTTTGGATAATCTAGTAATCGGTGAGTTTAATGTGTTTCAGCAAACAAGCTTTAAAATTATCTTTATCGATAAATTGTACAATTTTTGCTGGCCGAGTCAATTCCAAACAAACAATGCACAACTTCCTGAGCACTCATTAAATTTAATTTTTTGTTTTAATTTTATGAATGCGTGATTAATCGTTTAAATTTAAAGCGAATGTATTACTAAAAGTGATTTTGAAGGAAATCAATATTTTACTGGCATAATTATATGTAACATAGCAAAAGCGGTATAGTATTTCGTTTACCATAAGAAAAGCTCGTGCTTCGCCGAATATTATTCCTACAGTCATATGGTATGATATAGATGAAATTGATAATTTTTTGATGAATATTGTACATATTTGGTATTAACGTTATTTGGTATTAACCGATTAGTATAAACAATTACCAATCCAACATATACTCCATAGTCTTTTTAGATGTCAATGTAAATATTTTGTATATTTTAACAAAGTAACTTTGAAGAATTGATATAAATTGCAGATATTAGAGTTAAACTAGTATTTTTAGTTAGGCATATTAATTTCCAAATAAGAATATCATATAAAAATACATACATAAAGTAGGATTTAGTACCTTTAAAGTCAGAGTGATTTTAATGAAATAAAATGCTATAAATTTTAAACAATCTCAAAGATGTAAATCTTTTCTGGATGTAAATAAGTTTTTAAATATTAAATTTAACTAGTGAATGACAAATAGTATAAAAGTTAATGTATAAGTTAGTACATAAGAACTTATACCATATAAATAGGAAATTATCTCTTGCCTTTATGTCTAACTTACATAAAAATTCTAATTTTCTGAAGAAATAGACTATTATCAAGAGTAGGTTTTGTGAACAGGTCTTATTATTTAAGGTATCATTGGATATTGGCCATCCTTTTGAATCTTAAACATTAATAAGAATAACTATTATGAGTTCTTCTTGGAATGATGTGCTTTTTTGTTCAACAAGTTCTTGTTTTGTTAACTGCCTAAGAAATGTAATGAAACTCTTTTGACATAAAGAAAAAGAAATTATTTTCTATGGTAGTTGTATTGACTACAGTACTTCTTAGTTAAGAGAGGAAGTACTGGTCCTTGTATATTCTAGGTAATATAGATGTAGGATAAGGTTTTATCAGTAAATTTAATTAATACCTTATTAATTTCTAATAGATTTATTTAAAAATCCCCTG
>JANCMC010004801.1:8054985-8433621 GCA_024363005.1 Charaxes varanes
ACATTTTTATTTATATTCTTTCGTCACATATATTTTACAGACAATTTGCAGCAAATTGCCATAACAGCAGACTTGGTCTGAGCCAGTCTACGAAAATTCATAAAACGAACAAGAAAGAAAACAGAGCCAATAATCATAATTCTATAAGATCGAGTTCCTACCATCAGGCTATCTCTTGCAATGAACTCAGTTGAAATATTTTGGTTTAATAGTTTTACTTTTGTACGAATATTGTGTGCGAAAAGATCTATTTTATGATATCTCGACTACCACTGAGTTGGGGTTTTCATTTCACATGTATTTTTTCCAAGTAAGACCGACCTTTGTGTTTTAATTCTACACATCTATATTCAGACGCATTGTATTCTGATCTTTACTCCAAAAAAAACAACAGCATATCGAACACGGCAGTAGGTTCCAGTTTACTTTAGCCATAGGAAATTGCGGAAGGATTGCTATCACGTTTAAATGTCCGAATTATATGGTCATAAAGGAAATTCAAAAGAAGGTATCGCGGCGTGACCTCAAACGACGCGAAGCAATAAATGTAGATTATACCGGGAATGGTAGATATTTCAAATTTTTTTAAGTTTTGATTATATTTTTTTACATAAACAGTTACATAAATTTGCAGATATTTCTGTAACTGTTTCTTATGAAGAACAAGAAAGAACTTGCGAGGGTGACTTCCAATCTTCGCTAATCGGGGAATGAGAACAACGATTTCCCTGACGGTTATTGAAATATGTACGACAGAAGAATAAATATTATGTTATAAAATGGGACAGCCGCAGGCTCCCGCTAGTTTAATGCGCCGTGTCAAATACAAACGTCTGTCTGTACGACACTACACAATCCTCTCGCAGAAATAGAGTGGCCGCTATTGTTCAGCTTAATTTTTCACCTTATTGCCTTATTGTAGAGTTCACAGTGCATTAATCATCTTTTGATTTACGGACCGCTTCGCGCGGATGACATCTTTCTTCAGTAGACAAAAGCTGTGCGGTCGAGTGTTCTTTGAAATGATGAAATGGACTATTTTACTTTGTACGAAAGAATGTTAACAAGAAATCTTCAAGATTGTGAAGTGTTTTTAAATGTAATTTTAATTGAACCTACACATTTACTTAAAAGGTGTAACGGTATTATCATATCGTAATGATAAAAAATGTTTCAGTATAAGTTATAAGCGTAATGTGATAGGTAATGTATATCTACTATTTGTAAATAAATATTGTTAAATTTAGTTCATAGCTGGCGCAATGGAAAACTACGGTTTCAATGGGTTTTTTACATAAAAGTAAAAAAATTATGTGTCCCCAAAAAACATAGAATGTCTTCTTTGGGTAAATTAGATGCATACAAAGTGTAACGTAGCAGGACAATTAGAAGTAAACGAAAATTACCTTAAAAATTCTGTAGTACAGGTACATCATGATGATGCACGGAATGTAGAAGGAGCCAAGCGAGGAGTAGATAACGTAGTCGGTGCTGTTGAAGAGGCAGGCGTCGGGGCTGCGCTCGGGCGTGTTGTTGAGCCCCAGCACTACGGGCGAGCCGATGGCGCCCGACACCAGCCACGCCACCGCGATCATCAGCCACACGCGCGCGCTGCTCTTGTGCTTGGCGTACTTGATGGGCTGCGTCACCGCGATGTACCTGGAGGCAGGGCGAGGAGCTGCAAGGGGCTGACGGGTGTTACGGGACAAGCGAGGCTGTGCAGGCGAAACTGCTTATTAGACGGTTACTTTTAAAAAAGTGTTCGAATAAATTAAGAAAGTTCACCAAAAACAAATACAATTTCATTTGCAGCATCTTGATAGCTTTAAAGATACCTATACCGAAACCTGCACCGCAATTATTTTTGTGACGTTCCAAATTTATTGGAAATTAATTTTTGAAGAGTATATTTTTACGTAATTCCCTCCGCGAAAAGTGTAAAATGACAGATATACTTACAGTTGCTTCCCAGTATATTTTTGCCAATATTATATTTGTTAGAAAAACATTCATCTTTATAAAAAAATTATGATTGCTGATTATTCTCGTAACTCAAATTGTCAGAATCGGTGGTAGCTTTTCAAATATTTGACTATTCAAAAGATTTTGTAAAAGTCTACTTGATTTGGTTTATAAGAACGAGTTTAGAAAACGGGGTACTTTATTTCCAATGTAGACATCGTAACTACTACAAAATACACGTAACCATCGATCTCCCTTAACCTACGATTTCATTTGAATAAAGCATTCAGTATCGGAACATATTTAAATATTCGAGTACATCAAAAACAAGCGGCGGGCCCGAGCTCGTTACGATGTTGACCGCGGCAGACTGATTGGAGACCTAATGGACTGAATGTGCTTTATGTTTACTAAATTTCTCGTACACTGGCGTTCTATTTTAAGTGACTCAAAGCCTCGTTAGCTGAATGGTAGAAGGCCGCACTAACCGTAACCGTAACGGGTTCGGGGCAAGTCCAAATTCTGATGGGATATCGTCGTGCCTTCTGCTAGCATGAATCAAATGAGCTTTAAAAAGTAGCTGAACTAGAGACGTGGGTAGAATAGTAGCATATGAATTATTCACTATAAAACTTATACTACAACCGCCCGTGCTTCTGCTTTTGCGAAGCGTAAAGATTGTGTTAGAACTAATTGCGACAATAGTCGATTGTGGTCCGGGTTTGACCTTTACCTTAGCGAGGGTTCGACCTTCTGACCGGGCTTATGTCGTACGCTTAGTGGTTAAGTTACGGCTAGGAGGAGGCGGCACCTGTCGACGGAGATGGCGACGAGGTTGAAGATGCTGGAGGTGGAGCAGGTGACGTCCATGGCGATGTAGCAGTCGCACACCAGCGCCGGCAGACCCCACACGCCGTTGAACTTTAACACGATGAATATGTATTATTTACCTGTTTCCCACGACTTCGTCCCGTAAAATGAAACCATCTTAATCTGTGTCTATCGAAAATTTCGTTCTTAGCGAATTTCTACTAAGCTTAAACAACCTCTTTGCCAAATTTTTCAAGGTTCTTGTTGGCTGTACCTATCTCTTTTATATATACTTCATTAGTTATAAAAAAATTTGTGTTTAAAATACAATGTTCGTTACTTTTGAGGAGGTCGTGGCCTAATCAGTGGTCGGCATTTGAGTCGATCGCTAAGTTAAGTTGCTCTGGCTGCGACCTGGTGATAGATGGGTGACCCATTCTAGCACTGGTTTATATTTGATATTGGTCTTAGCGTGATGATATATAGCCTATAGCCTTCCTCGATAAATGACCTATCTAACACTGAAAGAATTTTTCATATCGGATATGTACTTCCTGAGATTAGCGCGTTCAAACAAACAAACGAACTCTTCAGCTTTATATATTAGTATAGATTAATATACAAGGTGTAAAAGACACCTAACCGGTTACGCGTCTCATGGGTTCAGTACATGATTCTAGACTCCCCGGTAGTGAAATTTTTCGTCGTCTTTTTTTTGACATTGTGAGGGTTCCGAGGATGACGTCAATCTTCACATCTCTTCACATCTCTTCACATCTCTTCACATCTTCTGCAATCTAAGCTGACCCTGGTACTAGACCTGGACAACGCTGTAAAGAAGAATTCTCTCTCCTCTTCTCTAAAGTCGGTTAAAATATTTAAGTGTACAAATGTGTCTAAATTCCACGACCATAAATCATGTGTTCCGTTGCGCAGCCATTTTCGCATCGCATCCGATATTATCAGGTTGGATACATCTAAAAACTATGATTAACGATACTGAGGGCAGGTGATACTAATATTTAATATAACTGAAACACGGCAACACTATTATTGTTAGTCTATGGTTCTTTTTAGGGTTCCGTAGTTGTAGAAGGAACCATTAAAGTTTCGCTCTGTCTGTTTGAAGGGTTCTCCTTTCCATAGATTTCCAAACTATTAGTAGAGACTTGGAATTGTCATGTTGAAAGGACATGCTGAAAACTTAATAGCAAAAGTTTTCTTTTTTATGTAAGAAGGGGCAAACGAGCAGGCAGCAGGCACCCAAGTGTCTACCGACGCCCATGGACATCGGCACGATCAGAAGGCTAGCAGAGGCGTTTCCGGCCTTTAATAACGAGTTTAGGCCACCGGGAAGTCTCACAAACCGAACGAAACGCGACCATCACTTGAGATGACAGCATTGCCGCCACTTCACGCCGATCTCATGTGAGAAAGAGGTTTTAGCGTGATGATATATAGTCTATGGTCTTCCTCGATAAATGGGCTATCTAACACTGAAAGAATTTCTCAAATCACACAAACCGAATGAAACGCGACAACAACACCATCACTAGACGTGACAGCATTGCCGCCACTTCACGCCGATCTCATGGGAGAAAAAGGTACTGGTACCCGGACGCGCCGGCCCAATTCGGCTACAAGCATAGCGCTACCTCTAATTAAATCTTTTTAGTATATATTTTATATTACGCTTTATAGTAAGTTCTATAACCCGGCTCTGTACGGGTGCAATGTAGATATGCATATGACATACATACATAGAAACCTTCTTGAATCCGTCTGTTTGTTGATGAAAGCCGCAATATAAGCGTTGTTTAGTTTAACTAAGATCTAAGCGTACAAGAATGGGAAGCGAATATGTTTTATAATACGTATGGAGAAGCAGGTTTTGTTATGTCTTTCAAATAGTAGGAAGGCACTTTATGCTAAATTAGTAATCACTAAAGCGTTGTGGAATCTATTGGATTACGTAAATTAGGTGGGAAAATAATAGAAAAAATGGTTTGAAAAATAAATAAAACTCTCTTCATACACATCAATACACACATAGATAAACACACACAAACAAATACAAACACACGTACAATAACACATGTACACACCTCATCTCAACATGTAATATTTATTTAATGCATTAAGTCTTTTACTTTTTGAAAGGATGTTTAATACTGTACTGTAAGTCTATTTACTTTCTTTATTTAGTTGCTATATAATGGTAAATGTACCTAGCTTTAGGCTGGGCAATAGCTCCTGAAACACAGTTTTATCTAGTTCAGGGGTCAGGGACTCACGATTCAAATGTATCACCATTTGTTATGAGAATAAAGAATATTTATTTATTTTATAAAAGTTTTGTTAATGTTATATCATGGTATTAATAACGCCTTAAGGCTTATTACATAAATAAATATATACAGGACTATAAGACACACGCAAGTCTGTTCCAAATGTATACAACATCATGCCTGTGTTATAGGCGACAGACCCTAGTTAGACACATGTCACTGGAAAGCATACCGAAAGAACTGAATATCGTGGTCCTCCCGCCCAATGGTATTCTGAATGAGTCGCTACATACATATGAATAATACACCCAGACTCGAGGCGGGAATCGAACCCACGACCCCGGAGCAGAAGGCAGGGTCACTACCCACTGCGCCAACGGGCCAGTCAATTTTACAATTTATTCAAAAACATTTTCTTCTTTTACTAAAAATATCAAAATAGTTATACGAGTAGATTGTTGTAACGGTAGTCAGCTGAAATTTCGTGTATAACAATGTACTATTGGAATTCCAAAATTTTTGATATGCATGCTTTTAAAATGTGAAATTTAATGTAGACAAGCTTTCTTATAGTAATATCCAGTGTGGGGTCGCTCACCGTGTCCAGGCGCCCGACGCGGACCACTTGGGAGATATCCAAGGAACACCTGAAAACGTCACACGTTCACTCGAATATACGTGTATTCAACAGTTTAATGACACCTTAAAGCATTTCAGCACATCGTACTCCGATTATTTACAGCAATTTAGTTAAGCTTAACGCGAGTTAGACGTTAAGTATTATTTTACAATGTATGTTACTTGTGGAGAAAATGAAGATGGCTGCGGGTGTTAAGATTCGTATGGGTTGTTAGTAGTGTTAAAGGGTGCAGAGGCTGACTGAACTCCGGGACTTTAAATATCTGAGTTACATTCACCACTTCAATAGCACCAAAGCTGCGGTGACAGTCGTGCGATCGATTAGTTTTTTATGTTAGTAGTATTGAGGTTTTGGAGATGTACTTCTGTAACGTGTTAGATGCAATTGTCCCGAACTACTAATGGAAGTATGTATGTATGCCATTTATTATTTGTGAGATAAACTTTTCATTAGTATGCATATGTATGAGTTTGCCACGCAATTAGTTTTTTTTTTGTTCTTTGCCTTGAAAACAACACGATACGTTAACTGACCACGACACGAGACGACGATTAGCCTTCACAATGTGACGGCACGAGGTGGCGGTACTTGTGATCAGAGTCGTCACGTGCGGTTACTTTATAATCCAATTCGGTCAACCTAGCATAAGGTCTAGCGTGGACTGCCGCCGCATCGCAAGCTCGTATTAGAATGGTTAGTTCTGCCCAAACTCGAAGAGCGAATCGAACCCACGACCCCCGGAGCGGAAGGCAGGGTCACTGTTCACTGTGCCAACGGCACAGGCCAAATATATGAACGAAGGTGGGCACGAATGGTATGCCGTCCGACCTAATAGATTTGTGACGTCACACTCACGGTATTTGCTAAAAAGCTCGATTTCCCACTTTCAATATTTTTATTTATTTATTCTTCTTCTTTTAGAGTTCCCACTTCGGGTACTTTCTAGCCAAACCTCGCATGTCCTATTATAAATCTGAGGATGACGAATAGGAAACGCTTTTTAAGCCGAATATCGGCCAAAAATCGTGTTACTGTGCCCACTACCTTTTCTGAAAGCCAGATCCACCCCTGGCTCCCCTTCTGAGAGTTCACCTGAATGACTACCGACGCCCATTTATAACTGAACCAGACAATAAGTTTTTTACACCCAGATTATATGCAGCATTATTCAGCTACACATAGTTAGCTGTGAATGTTATTTTAATGGTCTACGTCTTCTTATGTGTACAGAACCAGTCGTAGTAAAAGTACAGTAGGACTGTTATTACCACGTACTTTTATTACGGACTCTAAATTTATAATCAAAGTATAATTTTACCATCCTCTTGAATTGATACTTATTTATAACTACCCTAATGCTAACCGAGTTTTATACCGAAGCCACGCATAGCTCAGTGTTTGTACATTTTTGCCCTTGAAGTCCACAAAGTTCTACAAAACTTTGTAGACACAAAGTCCCCGCAACACTACATGATCATTCAAATGTAGCTATGTCTGGCTCCGGCATCATTCTCAGCTAATCATTATAATATAAATAGCTGTGCTCACGACTTCGCCCGCGTAAAAATAGGTAAAAAAATTAGATTCAATTTTAACGTTATGATATATAACCTATAGATTTTTTCGATAAATGCGCTATCTAATAGTGAAAGAATTTTTCAAATCGGACCAGTAGTTCTTGAGATTATCGCGTTCAAGTAAACAAACAAAGAAACTCTTCGCCTTTGAATACTAGCTTAAATTAAAAGAATGAATCCTACTCAGTTTTATTTAAAGGCTCTCTTTCTTAAGGTGCAGTTTCTCAGCTAAGACATGGTTGTAGGTAATGTTCGCTCGTTCTGTGACATACGAATATGTCGGTCAAAGGAAATATTTTTGTAAAAGCAACTTTTTATCCGCTTAGGATTTTTAAAGTACAACTTTTGTCGGGCGTCTGGAAATGAATCTAAAATAAATTGGTTATCTGTAACGTCGGTTTATGGGCTATAATATCACGTGATAACGCCGAACGCTTCGGCCGATTTTGATCGGAGCTCTCGCTCGGCTCTAGTGGAACGTGACAAAGAGTCATGCTGTTTCGTGCGTGCAGTCTGCTTTTATAGATTTATATAACGTTATCACGCCAAAATATCTGTACCTCAAATACTTTATCGTGAAGGCAAAAGCTAGTATTGTATTCAATATAATAACAAAGTTTTCTTTTAAAAAATATATGAAAACAGATATTGTGTTGATAAAAAGTCTAATACCATAAAACTTCACTAATGGATGAGGAGACTGAGAGATTTTAATTTTTTGCTATGCGGATTTTGTGCTATGCTCGAGTGCGTCAGAGAACTATATAGAGTGTATCCTTGCACCCTATAATGTGGGGTACGATACCAAATATGAACTCTTAATATGGGGGAGGGGTCCTTAGAACCCTTATAGACCCTTTATAAAAACTCGGGTACGCAGATTCAGATAAGGTAAGTTAATTAGATATAGATAGATAGATATAATTTTATATGTTCACGTATTAATACATGATGAGTAGAACTAAACTATTTCTATACATGTGGGACAATGTGGGTCACCGCAGATTATTGCAGCACTGGTTTTCAGTGCGGACCCTAGGGTTTTTACTGACGCATAGTGCGACTAATTACGTCTTCTTGAATATTATCTAATTAATAATTGGATAAACTACACTGCACCACTTACAAATAAAACAAAAACCTAAGGTTTAAAATAATGTGTAAAATCGCGCGTCATATGTAAAGAAACTGCACCTTAACTACCATATACCGACGGAGAGACGACCATGGTGGAAAATTCGCCGGTTTCCATCTTAGATACTGCACTTGATTGGGCTCTTGATGGATACGTATTAAAACATTACAAAATCCCAGAGGCTACCAAAAAAAAGAAAGAAAAGGAAAAAAATAATAAAAGAAAGAAAACTTAGGAAGTGTAAACAATTACTTGCCTCCAATCATATCTCCAAAGATTTCTAATTGTGCATAAATGATGTTTAAATTGTATAAGACTTATTAAATTATGTAAACGTTTGTCGTAATAAGTTTGGGAAAAGCGGGTTCATTTATAAATATATCATTATTAAACATTGAACTGTTTTATTTTAATACCCACATATAAGGACAGCACAAGCTTAATAGAATTATTGGAGAAGTACAGAGAATATCAGGTGCACTTAGAAGTATGCCTGGTCTTCTTCTTCTTCCTCGCATTATCCCGGTCTAGTGCAGAGGATGAGGCTGTGGGGCGAGTTAAGATGATCAACTGCCGTCTGACGTCATACCTGGAACCCCCTCAATCTCTACACGACTAAAATCACTCAGTGGCATTAATCTGGACCGACTGTACGTGCCTCCCGATATACGGAGAAGGTCGGATATTAAAATCCAGTGATAAACGGGTCGCTCCATCTATCACCCAGCCGCCTTAAGAATGACTTAATCTAGCGGTCATCTCAAACACCGACCACTGATTAGGCAGCGAACTTATTTTGATGAGAAATGGACGTTCTTTATGTTCAACCAACTACAAAAATGAGGAGGTTCTCATTCGACTGTTTTTCTTATGTTTGTTGCTTCAGAACGACTGGAGGAACCGATTTTAATGATTCTTTTTTATTTGAGGACTGGTGCTTACTGTGAGGTCCTATTTTAATTTGGTCCAGTTCTGACAATTTGAAGTATGTTTGTTTAAATAGAAAGAACGATTTCCAATAAGATGGTTCCAATAAGATGACGTCACATCTCTCACAGCATTAATAGGCATGACGACAGTAATCAGAAAACATTTGAATTGTGTGTTCTTCTCATAAAATAAAATACATAAAGCTTAACAAACGTATTTATTTTTATATTGCAATCCGGTCCCGTTATGGGCCATGACGGAGCATTGTTAATCGTTTTTAACCAACTTTAAATAACCGGAGGTTTTCCCCTTCTGGTTGTTTCTGTTGTCTTTCTGATCGATGATGTAAATATGGAGCTATTTAATTAGGGAAATATTATACTGTCCCAATGGAAGCTGTTTTCTTTAATAACATCAATGAATGAAATTGCGTATCGGACGAATTGTGAATTCAGTAATCCTGCACAATCGTTTTCGGGGTTCCGTAGTATTACAAGGAACCCTTATAGTTTCGCCCAGTCCGTCCGTCCGTCCGTCTGTCCGTCCGTCCGTCCGTCTATTTGCCGTCACCAACTTCTACAATTATGAATATAAATGCATGAAATTTGGTACAGTTAAGTGTTGCATATAGATTTTATTTTTGGCATCTTAAAATAATAATAATATTACATTTTAGGGGTGACTCCCGTACATGTGAAGATGAGCTGATTTTTTTTTTCATTCAAGTCCATCGTATTGGGTATCATTGGATGGCTCTTTTAAAATAAAGAAGAGGTTGCTTACACAGCTTTTTTGTTATTGGTACCATTTTCGAGTAATTGTATTAATAAATATATAGGACTATATGACACACGGACGTCTGTTCCTAAGGTAGACAACTTAATGGCTTTGTTATAGGTAAGAGACGCCTGTTATACACATATATTTTATTTCGTGTAAAAATATTTTATTGGAAATATATAAATAAATATATATGTATAGACAAAACACCCAGAATCGAGGTGGGAATCGAACCCACGACCCCCGGAGCGGAAGGCAGAATCACTGCCCACTGCGCCAACGGGCCAGTGAGTCATGTTAAAAATTACCATTTTTTTTGAACTGTGAATAAAATAAATCAATAAGGATCAATATTGCCTGAAGATAGTGAAATCCATGTTTTATTTACTCGAGACTTTAAGTAACGATTGTTCTATACGAAACTCTACATACATATGTGCGTGAAACATAAAAACCTTATATATGTGTATATACGTTTTAAAACATAAAGAAATGTAAACGGATAAAGCAATTAATTTAATAAATCGTTAATTAAAAGTAATAGTACCTTTATGTATTAATAAATTAAAAAATTAAGAGCTAAATAGATAATAATGAATAGTTTAGATGTGATGTGCGTGTTTGCCTCCAAAAAAAAAAGTTTTCTGACTTTTGTAAATTTTTTTATTACTAACCTGAATTATATTTTTTTATGGGGTATAATGTGATTTTTAAAATGTATATGTAATGTATAAAAGATTATGGTAAAGAAAGTAGATACGCCCCTGTTTTAATGGATTAAGCTGTTGGTAAACTAAAAAACTAAATTAAGTTAAAGTTAAGTTAATAAGGGTAAAATAAATTAAAAAAAAAACAGAAAATCAGTGCAAGTTGTGATGGTACAGGACAAAATTGCATCGATTTTACGTCGTTTTAATTTACAGATTTAAGAAAAGCAATTAAGTTTTTCCGCACTTCAATGTTACTTATATATATGTAACATGACACTGTTCTGTTATGTTCAATTTACCACATTCCTGATTATGATGGCAATTGCAGTGGTAAATGGACTACCGTTATACTGCAATAGGCTGCATTCCTATGGCAATCTTTAGAGCTACACGGTTGTATTAAAATGCGTCGGACTGCATAAGCCAGTATGTATAAACACAGTTTAAAAAGAAAGGTTTTCAGCCGAATTCAAAAAAGGCTGAGTTTCGCTATTCGACTGTATTTTTTTTAGTTACCACAGAACTTTCAACGGGCTGAACCGATTTTGATGATTCTTGGTACATTTCAATTTGGTATATTCGATAGTCACTTAGGGGCCGTTCAAGTATTAAGTAACGCAATTTGGGGGGAAGGGGGGGGGGGTCTTGCACACGAATAAAGCCATAATAAGACAACATAAAAAATGTAAGAAGAAATCTCTTGTTGCTATTATTACCTTAAATAGCTCAACGGTATAAGATATGGACTGAAATCCGCAAGGTACCCGGTTCAAACTCCACAAGTCAAGTGTGCGTAAAGTTTACTAAGTAACTTGACTTAGAGTTCAGTCGACTCATTTTAGCTCATTATAACTGGAAAAATTTTTAGAGCGTAATATTTTCCCTCTAATTTTATTTTCCCTCCTAATTTTCTTATAATTATTGACAAGAATACCTAGTACCAGTACTTTTAAACCTATAGGTACGACTTAGGAATCTCCAATAAAAAAAAGAACGAATAACTCAAAGGCCAGCGCATTTGTGAGTTCTTTTTGCAATTATAGACATTCACCTATAACCAGGTAAAACATGTATAAAATAAAAGTGACCAGGAGCGTGTCAAGACATATATAGAATGGTTCCATATCCGATACACGATTAAGGTATTTGTTAAATTACTTCAAACTGGCCCGGTGGCGCAGTGGGCAGTGGCCTTCCGCTCTGGGGGTCGTGGGTTCGAATCACGACTCGAGTCTGAGTTTATTATCTATATGTATGAATAGATTCATACATAAGGATAATACACCCAGACTAACGATAAGACCCAATATTTCTAAAAAAATTATTTGTGTATAACAGACGACCGTGTGTCGTATAGTCCTGTGTATATTTATTCAAATGTGGTCTCCTGTAGGACTATGGAACCCTAAAAATCGCTCATTTTAATTACGAGTAACAATTAAAACATTGCAGAAGCGGAATGCAAAAAGCGCTGGAGATCTCTACGTGATTCCTTCATCAAGCTGCAAAGAACGCACGGCGGACGCACGAGGTGGCCCTATCTTCACGCTATGCGTTTCCTTCTTCCACACGTTGAACCCAAATATGAAATACTGCCGTAAGTAGTTATACTTATACTGCCGTAAGGCTTCCAGTTTAAATAATCATACGTCTCTTACCGTGTTGATGTCATTAACGATGACTAAAGGACTGCATCCAACGTACATACACCTATCAGCAAAGAGTGAAACTGACCATTATAGAGCAGGGAGAAATTTATAAGAAATGTTTTATCAACAATTACGGGCTGAAAAAAAGATTTAAGAAAAATCAATGCCTAAACGTGAGATTTTTCTAGAAACTTCTTACCTCGCACAATTTATCAATTACCGGCTTCGGTGTTTCTGAACCGATACGACTTATGCCGGAGCCAGACCAAAAACAAAAAAATTAAAAAGTGAAAGACTCATTGTAATGTGTGTTAAATGTCTAATAGTATTGCCGTCATGATAATCATGACGTAAGACGGATGTTAATGGTCGCTCGCAATACCGGCATTATACCGGAGTCAGACATAGCTCAAAGTGTATGTACATTTTTGTCCTTGAAGTCTACAAAGTACTAGTAAACTATGTATTACACGAAGTCCCCGGCCACACTACATGATCATTCAAATGAAGCTATGTCTGGCTCCGGCATAATATCGCAATAGCAGTGTTGCCATCATTAATAACAGTGTGATGAATTTCTATTGGAGATTATCGATTCCTATGAAAGGAATATGTTACATATAACCAGGAATATTCACTTAGGTCCTTGAGACCAATAAACATGAAAGTCTAACCACGTGTTTAGAATTATTTCTATAACTCACATTAGTTTTTTTAGAATTTATACTTTGGCCGAGTCTTCGTTTGAGTGGTTGTAATATTTCTACGCGTCGGGAACAGTTCGTTTTTAGACATTTTATGTCATTTTTGGGTACTCCTGTCACGGTGTATCAAGATGATTAGTTGAGAAGTTTATGCGTGAAAGCGTAACGAAAAAATACTCAAAATTATTGCTTCCAATAAGCAAAAGGTTTTCTGTTATTTAATATCGTATTATCTTGTAGTGCTGAAGTAAATTGGAATTTACATCCAAGCTTTGTTTCGTCGGGAACAGTTCGTTTTTGGATATTTTATGACATTTTTGTGTACTCCTGTCACAGTGTATCAAGATGATTAGTTGAGAAGTTTATGCGTGAAAACGTGACGAAAAAAAAACTCAAAAATTATTGCTTCCAATAAGCAAAAGGGTTTCTGTTATTTAATATCGTATTATCTTGTAGTGCTGAAATAAATTGAAATTGACATCCAAGCTTTGTTTATATATTCTCGTACGCACAACTTAAGATAAAAAAATACGTGTTTACATTGTAATAGATATTCATTCTTCAAACATATTCGGGTTAATGTTTAAAACGTGACCGCTACCGAGTAAAATAAATAACCTCCCGACAATCCAAAAAGTCAATCTGTCAGGACCTACAACCGAATTAATAAAAAAATAAATACCCATCACTAACCCAAAAATAGTTTACGACGTATCAGTAGCCATTGTGAGAATGCCTATGTCGTAAAATTATTCGCCCACTTACTTATTTACTCCTCTGGCGCCAGGCGCGGATCTACCGCGGAGAGCACGATGGGCATGCCCACCGTCCTAATAGACTTGTGACGTCACACTTACTGTCTATTGAGGTCTAACTTCTGATAATATTATGTCCAATACCTTCCTTACAAAAAACAATGTATCAAAATCGTATATTTTGTAGACATATCCGTGTAGTCGTTCATTATATACAAAATAAGTAAGTTTATACGCCAACTCACGTTTAGCCAAAAATCCAAAAAATGAGCATCTATGTCCACAGCCTTTTTACAAAAGAAAAACACTTCATTTATTCGCACACTGAAAAAAATAATAGCTTATAAAACAATAACAAGTTAAACTATCATGACACTTTTAAATTAATAAAAACTATGATCGTTTTAGAACTTGATCCGCGCCTTTCGGGTGCAGCGACCCAAAGTAAGTTTTCGGCTATTAAATGTGGCCCACTCAGGTGACATTTATTTTAAAATTTAAATAAATCCACTAATGTGAATACCAATAAAAGTTGAAACCAATAAAAAATATTCGAGATGTATATATAAAAAAGTGGGCGCAGTATCTTAATTTATCGGTAAAATGCGAATATGTTATTGTAAATTCGATAAAAACACGTCAATGTTGATTTATTGTTGATTAGATAAAAATATATACGTCGCTGTGATCGAACATCTCTTCAGTTGTTACAAGGGACTCAATCAAAGCCGGGTTTAAGCTTTTCTAATCTTAAAGGTATTAAAATGTTTCGTTAATATAATTTATAGTGTAGTGTGCTGTCAGTCACATATTCTCGTGTGTAGTGATTCCCGTAGTGATTCATTTTGTTGTGTGTAAATCATCGGCCGTAAGCATTCTGTAGATTAATAAATAAAAAAAATCTAAAAGGCGACGATCCAGTCTTCTACAAAGAAATTCTCTTTGGTACAAATCAAAGAGAAATTGATAATTTGTTTTCGTGTCGTATATTTTTAAATTAATTAATTAAAAAAAGAATAGTAGACTATTGCACCGAGCGCAAAGTAAGTAATGCATGCATATTAGTGCCCCAGCGAATGCGAGGGCACTAAATTAACGCGAGTGCATTAATTACTCACTTAAGCGAGGTGCGTAATCTACTTTTCTTTCAACTGCGTACATTGCAATATATTTTTTAAACTTTTCTAGACTTTTTAATCTCTCGAAATTTTTTAATTTCGAATTTACGATTTATTCCGCTTATAATTTAATAAAATCAGCATTATAGTAAAAAATCATGCATTTTATAAGTTAATGAAGTGATATTGAAATATTATTCTAATGATATTTCACTATTTGTTTGTCTTTCTAACTAAAAACATAAATTATTTAAAAAGACAAAAATAGCTGTATCTCAGTGTTGGATGGAGAAATTGAAATAATTCTTTGATTGGCAGATAGAGGACGTTGAAACTAAGCTGCCTGTACCATTAACTCACTTTACACCGTAATCGGTCAGTTTATGACTAAGAGTACGATATGTAGTCATTGTATGTTATTAAATTTGGAATTTTATGGTTAGATTGTTTAGACGTGAAAGTCTTTTCTCTCCATATCTATAAAGTATTACGAGCAATGTTTTATATTCTATAAAGGTATTAACACTAAAATATACTAATAAATGTTATCATGCTCTTATCAATAACTGACATTATAATATTTTTCTTGTGTATTTCCTTATTTATAAAATTATAGATTAGGATATTATCTATGTTAATGATTCTTTTATTAATAAGTGTGTGATGTTGTTTAGAAGGTCACCATTTTGTTTAATAGATTGATTTGGTCACGATAGCACCCGGTGTAAAATGGCAATCTGTACTTCTATACTAATACATAAAGCTGATGAGTATATTTGCTTGAACGCACTAATCTCCGGAACTACTGGACCGATTTGAAAAATTCTTTCAATGATAGATTCCTCCATTTATCGAGGATGGCTATAGGTTATATATCATCACGCTAAAATCTAATTAAATTTTTTACTTAATATTACACGGACGAAGTCGCGGACACAGCTAGTTGTATAAATCGTTGATACATAACCGATAACATTCGTGAATGGTTGACTTGGTAAGAAGATTAGTAGAAAATAAGGGATACAGGACTTGTATATAATAAAATTTGAAACACATGTACAAAATGTTGTGTTATACCGGAGCTAGACATAGCTTCATTTGAATGATCATTTCAATGATTATGTAGTGTGGCCGGGGACTTTGTGAAGCTGCGCAGTTTTGTAGTACTTTGTAGTCTTCTAGGACAAAAATGTACAAACACTTTGAGTCATGTCTGGCTCCGAAATTAGAGTATTGATATACGAAACTATGGTGTTGAAATAAACGATAGCGCTTTACGAATATTGTTTATTAGTATTGCATTCGCGAAAGCGTTTGCTCGTATTAGAAATTACTTCATCGGGATCAGTTACCCACGTAGTTCCCACTATACAGCAAATTCCATCGACTGATATCGTCCATATAGTAATTATATGCGCAGACAGTCGACACGAGGGTTCCGCTGGGTTTTAGTGCATTTTTTGGCAGTGTCCGTGAGTCCCACGATACACTTTGTAAATGTACCCAGGGTTATAGAGGTCGTGGATTAAACTATTAAAAATTGGTCAAAAGGTCAAGTCACGCGTATATAGAAAGGTTCCATATCAGAATAAGCGGTAAACGTATTTGTTGAATAACTTTAAAAGTTGTTGTCCGATTTTATTCGAAATAATTTTCCTATTCAGTTTTGAGCACGTTTTATCGACGTGGAAAATTTCAAGTCTCTATGTCTAATAGTTTGGAAACGCTAGGGGGGACCAACTAGCGAGCGGATGGACGGACGGACAAAATGGATCTATATGGGTTCCTTGTACTAAAGGACCCTAAAAAAGGCAATACACTGTAATCTTTATATACAATATACGCATTTACCTATTTTTTATTAAACTAGCTTTGCGTAAACGTAGCTTTTAGGTCAAATACGCTATCACCAAAATAACAAAATATTTAAAAAAGAAAATCAAATTATCAAAACTTTGTATTAAGCAAGCCTTTGAAAACTTTTTCCGTTAAATGCAAAATAATGTATACCAAAAGGTATGCATTATAGGTGATTTACCTCATTATTATATAAGATCACTTATATACTAGACTTACAGCCTGCTCTTTTGCCCCTTGTAATATAAAAAAAACTCACAAAAATAAGGTAGGTACTTGTTAGCAAAAATATATATATATATTAATCTACCTTCAAATTAGTTGCAGTTCATTTGGAAGTTAAGTTGATAGCCAAAAACCAAAAATAGAGTAGAATTGGAAGTTCTGTAAATCATTGGGAAATATACAGATATATGAAATACTTAATACAATATTTTATCCTCGTGAGTTTTATTCTATGACGGATTTTCGCCCGTCATCGTTTTACGTACTAATTTTGAAATATGTTGTTTTAATAAATAGGCTTTTGGTGGCTTGTGTTGTGTTACAGTTTCTATGGGATTATTGCTTCATTGAAATTGTGTTCTTTTGTAAGTGTATTTTTTACTGCTGCGGGTGTGTTCAAGTGATAATTAACACGTTAGTTAGCATTGACAAGTTTAAATATAGTAGTGTATATACATCGTATAATTAACGCTTTTTTATGGCTTTTCTTTTTTTTTTGGTCAGCATATGGTGGCCCATTGCTTGGCAAGATCCCACCCACTCCCTTCTTAAACCATTTTTTCATATCCTGGTCCAATTTAGATGGTTTTGATTTTTGTGAAGAATCCTAACTTTTTAAAATAAATTTCGTAAGGACCTTCCACGGAATTAATAAGGAATAACAAAGACTCATTTAATTGTTACAAAGAAAGTTGTGGTTATGCCGCACAAAAAAATAAAAAAAATTCAAATTCACCATTGAATACAACGCTACGCGAGATCGCGATATAAGTATTCTATATCTTTTTAAAAATTTGGGGCTAGGCATTGACCTTTAAACTTAACATTAGATAGGGAACTTCCTTCCTTGTATTAGTTTATTAAGAAAGGTGATTTTATCCTGCTCCATATTGAGTACTAGCTCACGTAACCCGCGAATAGATTCGAGTGATTTAAGTACCTACGTGATTTTGTTCAATTTTGAGAGTTTGCATTTATAATTAACATTTATTTTTTGGAAAAATAACTATGAATTTTCTAAAAGTTTAATAGCCTATTCTCTATTCTTTATGATTGCTTCCTTCCTATGCCAGTGAAAGTGTCGTTAAAATCGGTCTAGCCAGACAGACAAGCTAAAATGTTTAAATTTGTGTATCTGTTAAAGCAGAGATCTTCAACCGTTTGGCAAGCAAGGGTCACATTGTTAAAAAATTAGATGTTAGCTTGCCACATTTGTAAAATATTTGGATATAGGTCTCTTGTTATCTATTTATGTAGTGGACATTATAAGCGATATTAAAAATTCTAAATTTTAGTACATTCCAACAAAACTATGCGCTCGTGTAATTTAATTCTTATTAATAAAAATTAAATTGCCATTTACAAAACAGTTGCGGGCCACGCGTTGCCGACCGTTGTTATAGCATTCCTGACGTTTTGTAAAATAATTTAATTTCGCCCTTACAAATAGGTGCTCACAGATGAATATATTGAAACTTAACGTTTAAAAAAAATCACGTTGTTTCAGGCGCTGTACTAAATGAGTGATGTGGCTGAAAGAACCAATGAACGAAGGATTCTGCGCCGGCAGAGATCCATCTATCAGGTATACAAAGCAATGGTGATTGAAAATAAAAGTTAAAAGTTGTTGTTTGCACTCTACTATTGTCGAGTTTGTAGGATAACGTGCGTAGACTCCGAACTTAGGTTGGCCGGAGTAACATCTGGGAAGTATATACGAGTGCGCCTCTAGTGCCCTATCCAGTGGATGACGACGGCCTTATTGGATTTTGGTGCGAATTCTAGACGAGCTAGCGAGTCCCTGGCTTCCGTTCGCAAACGTTCCTAGATTATGGGATCATTTGCAAGCGGGGCAGTACCTCAAGCCATTTCCCGACTAAAAAAAAAGATTAACCAGAGTAAGGAAAACATGCCCAGATGGAGATTCATAGATAACCTGAGCTACCAATTCAAACGATGTCCCATATGTTATCGTGCCCTGTGTGCCCTAACAGCTGCACGCTGGAGGACTTATTAGCTGCTGAGAGGAGAGTTAATATACCTACGTTCTAAGCTGCGACGATATAATGTTAACTAACGAATCGCTACGAAGAAGAAGGGGCACCAGTGAATCTTGGACATCGATTTGGTGACAACTGCATTTCGAATTCTATATAAAGAGCCTAAATAAAGATTCTTTGAGCGCAGTTACAGAGAAAGCCACCAATAAGTAGTTTAAAAGTCATATCAATTTATAGCTGGTAAGGTGCGGACGCAGAGGTCTGGGGCTCGGATAGAACAGGGAAAGTTTTTCAATAAACTTCAGCCCCAAGAGGCGTAAGTGTACATCGCAATAAAATGAATGTACCGCCCCTTATATTTATACGTACATATAATGCTCCTTTACCACTTTTACTATTGTCACAATAACTCCGTAATACGTGATTCTTAAATTATGTCACATGATATTTAAGATTTTTAAACACATCCCCTCGTCTCTATCACAGGTTGTCACATTTTTAAAACCTCGCCCTTGGTGTAACATCACATAATCGAGAATACAGCAGTTTCTTTTAATTATTTTATGTATGTTAACATAAGACAAAAAGTATAAATTTTGACATGTGACGTCACACAGCTTTTTACCACCTTGTGCCGTACTGAAGTTGAAAATGAAATGAAAGCAGAAAAAAGGAGAATTTAATATGTTAGGCAAACAAATTTACACTTCGATAAATCATTGAGATCAAAATAATTATAATACGTAAAAGAGCTTTGACACCATCTTATAGTAAAATGTATGCATGTGTATGTAAATCGTTTGACATTGTTTTATGAATTTATAATGCATATTTTATAAAAATATTAGCTTTTGCACAATTTCCTCTATATAAACCATAATAGTGTCAAATTTCATAAGCCTGCGTGTGCGCAATTTTCGTGAATAGGTACCGAAAGTGTTTGCTTCACGTAATAATATATACATGTGTCTCTTTATAGTGGTGTGACTTCATCGAATTTACACATAATGACGGTGCTAAGGAAGACACTTCAAAATATCGAATGTTTACCATCCCTATTCAAGCCAGGGGCGTCGCGTGCGCCTTGCAGCCTTGGGTCCTTTGAACTAATTTCGCCAATATTACATAATGCGCGTTTAAACCTCCAGGCTGATGGTACGTCGCAATTTAGCAATAAAAAAAGGCCAAGAGCGCGTCAAGACACGTTTATATAGAAGGGTTCCGTATCTGATATGCTATTAACGTATTTTTTAAATAACTTCAAAAGTTGTTATTCGATTTCATTCAAAATTATTTTCCTAATGAGTATTTAGCATGTTATATCAACATGGAAGTTTTCAAGTCTCTATGTCTAATAGTTTGGAAACGCTACGGACGGGCAGAGCTAAATATAAGGGTTCCTTGTTGTATTACGGAACCCTAAAACGCCTTTATATCCCAATATACACTGATAATATAACCTTACAGGTTACGTAATATTTTTACCAGTATCTCTAGACTTTTTTAAATTATTAAAAAAGTCTAGAGATACTGGTCTAGACTAACATAGAGTAGTTGGTCGTTGTGGATAACATTGAGGCTAAAGGAGCCAGAGGCCGTTCACCTATTCGATGGGCAGACCAAGTTAAGGAAGGTACCTCCTTAAAAAGACTCTTCCAGGCTGTGAGAGCGACAATGGACCGGAACCGATGTCGTCAGATTGTCCGTTATAGGATATCATGTGACCACGATCCTCAGTAATGAGGGACCGATAGAGAGGGGGGGGGGGGGAGGGAAGGGGGAGATTTCCTTTCATACAACGAAAATTAATTAACAGTTAATGTTTTCATGTTTATGTTAAGTTAGAAGTAATTCTTAAATGCCATGATTCTTGATTCTTTAATGTCAGTAGTAGATGCCAGTCAAACTTACAAGCCCAAAAACCTGGCTAGTTATGCTTGCTGCCCTTTTTTCTGCAAAGGAATTGGGCCGACGCGTCTGGGTACCAGCACCTCATTCTCACATAAGATCGGCGTGAAGTGACGGCAACGATGTCACGTCAAATGATATTTGCTGTCACGTTTTCTTCCATTTGTGAGAGTTCCCGGTGGCCCAAACCCATCCTTAAAGGCTGGCGACGCTCCTGTCAGCCTTCTGGTGGTGCAGATATCAATGGACGTCGGTAATTACTTAGGTGAACCACTTTGTCCACTTGTCCGTTTGTCTCTTGTAATATATACTTTTTTTAAAGTAGGTAACGTAACAAGATGGATAACCACGTTGCTGGGTTATTCATCTTCATCATAATGAGGATCCATGGCGTAGCCACTTCCTACGCGAGCGTAATTTTGACAGTCATCCGCACTTTAAGCGTGTAACGAGGAGGCGCGTAGGGGGTAATCCATCAATCCGCTAACCAATTATACCTGTAGTATCGTTTACCGAAACGCGCAGATTTCTTCAAAGCGTATTGAATAACATAAAATAGCCAAATAGAATATTTGAGCCTCAATAGCTCAACGGTATAAGGTATGGTCTGAAATCCGCAAGGTACCCCTGTTCAAACCCCACCGCCGTTGGGGTGTTGGCGCACCCACTCCTAATACAAGCTTTTAATTTAAGCTTAGTATGAGGAGAAAGGGGGAATATTAGATATACCTAAAAAGTATTCCTAAAATTATTTTATAAAAATAAAAAAATGAAATAAAAAATTATAGATCGCCTGGTGCACCAAATTCGGCCATAAATGTTTAGATTTGCGTACTATCTTCTGAAAGCTTTATGTATACCTTCACCACGAAGTTGGCAGCATAACAATGACAGCTGAAGAAATGAGTACGCTTTTTCATGTTCTTTAGTCGTCATAAACCTACTCACAAGAATCCTCACCGAAGTTCCGCTGAATCTCCCACGATGAGCATAAAGCCCCTAGCTATCTTATTGTGGAATGCTAACGGACTACTTAACCACCGTGACGAACTTGACTTATTTCTCCATGACAAACAAATAGATATTGCTTTGCTGACTGAAACTCACTTCACTCACCGTACACATTTTTACGTACGGGACTACATTACGTATAGATCAGACCACCCTGACAACACCGCACATGCTGGATCTTGCATCCTTATCCATAAAACCTTATCTCATTCCCTTATTCCATCCACTCCAACTGATGCTATTCAATCAACCACAGTAACCTTAATGACTCGTCCTTTCCAGATCACACTTTCAGCTGTATATTGTCCTCCTGGTAATTCCATTCCTTATAACCTTCTAGATTCCTTTTTCCAATCTCTTGGACCGCGCTTCATTGCTGGAGGAGACTACAACGCCAAACACCAACGATGGGGTTGTCGAACTTCCAATTCTCGTGGAAATACCCTGTCCTCTGTCACGTACGCTAAAAGTTACTCTATCCTGGCACCAAATAATCCCACCTATTGGCCTACATCCCTCAAAAAACGCCCTGACATCCTGGATATATTTGTCACTTCCCAAATTTCCTCCGCTCAAACCAACATCAAATCCTTGGACAACCTTTCTTCAGATCATAGCCCAGTTCTCCTTTCCTTTTATTCAAGTTTCGCTCCTAAACCTTCCCCTCCTTCACTGATTACAGGACATGTAAACTGGGACCAATTTTGCTTTGATTTGGAGAACGAATTAGACTTAAAAATTTCACTAAAGACAAAACAAGACATCGATACAGCCATAGAAAAACTGACAACATCAATAAGAACCACTTTACATGATAACACTTCAAATCATAAAATTAATAATTCTCAAGCGACGGAATTGCCACAGCATATTCGTATCTTATTAAGAGAAAAACACAGAGCAAGATCAAAGTGGCATAGAACTCGATACCAAGCTGACAAAACTAAATATACTAAACTAACCAACTTTAAGACTATTTGTCTACTATGAGGGAGACCAACAAATCGATCCCTACATAGTGCGCACTAAACACTTTGCGTCAAAACTGTCGACGGAAAACATCATCGTTGCCGGGGACATCAACGCCTGGAGCCACTGGTGGGGAAGCGACTCCGAAGACCAAAGAGGAGCCGCCTACAACGCATTCCTTGACGAAGAAAGTCTTCATATCCTCAACACCGGAAATACGCCAACCTTCGAAACCCACCGAGGGGACAGATTGTGCACGAGCATAGTGGATGTCACTGCGTGCAGTCAACCCCTCCTTGGAAGAATACAGAACTGGACGGTGAACAGAAGTCTGGTAACATCCGACCACAACGCTATAACTTTTGCGCTCCATTTGGATAGGGTCTTGGAACCACTCCAAGCCGTCACTACGCGGAGATACAATACTAGGAAGGCAAACTGGTCTGACTTCAGGAAGAAATTCATCGCTCTACTCCAAGAGAAGGGAATACGGGAAAGGATAGAAGCAATCGCTACAACAACAGAAATAGAGGCCGCCACAGCCGAGTACACGTCCATCGTACATGATGCAAGCGTGGCCACTATTCCCCTAGTTAAGACCCCGGGAAGAAATGCAACTCCTCCCTGGTGGAACCAAAACTTAAGCGCGCTAAAGGCTGAAGTGCTTAGAAAGAAAAGACGGATCAGGAACGCTGCACCCCACCGGCGAGCCAATGTTATACAAGACTACCTGGAAACAAAAGAAGAGTACAAGACAAAATCAGAGGAAGCACAAACAACTAGTTGGAAGGATTTCTGCACAACACAGGATAAAGAAAGCATGTGGGATGGTATATATAGAATCATAAGGAGGACAACCAGAAGACAAGAAGACGCGCTGCTGAGGAGCTCGACCGGTCAAACCTTGAGCCCTGAAGATTCCGCCGAACTTCTGGCAAAAACTTTTTATCCCGACGACACCGAGGATACTGACATGCCACACCACAAGCAACTACGAGACACCACAAAGGACTACCCTACTGGAGAAACCGAAGACCTACCGGAAGACGATCCATCTTTCACACCATATAAATACTATTCTTGTTTGAAACTATTACATTGTTGCTTTTAATTTGAGTGATGGTTCTAGGCGCGGAGATTATGTAAAAGCGGTATTTATCCGGTCTTTGAAATTACTTTAAGTGTTGTGTATGCTATAATTTATATCGATTATTTTCGATAAGTTCGATATAATTGCGTTTTTTGTTCGGCACGCCCTAATAATAAACATAGCAATAAATAACTCGATTCCAGCGCCTGAGTTAAAAAAGCCATAAGAATGGTTATAATTTGATCTACTGGTACATCCATCATCGGTAAATATGTAAATGATAATATTGAGGCTTGATCAATTTTACATTATAAACACTTAAAATAAGTCATTTTTATCGCTTTTCTACTTAAAAAAAGAATATTATGAATATTTTGAGATACGGCAAATATTCTTGTTACTGCTTCATTTCTTTTAAGCGTGTGACAGGAGGGGTCTCGACGATAGCCCAGTGAGTCTCTTCACTGATTTCACTCCAACCCTTTTCTGTAAAGATTTCGGAGCTTCAGTTATAATTGAGTATCGATATTTTCCAATGCTTACACATCACTATTTCTTAATTCGAAGCAATTATAAATATTTAGTACAATTATTTCTTACTTTAATTAAAATATTGTATATTTACTTGAAATTCTAACTGTTGAAATTTGTACCAAGTTTTGTAAATAACATTTAATTGTGTATCTTATTTAACACTATGATTTCGTTCGTAACATCAAGCTTTGAAAGGTCATTGAACGCCCAAAATTTGGAGAAGACATTAGAAATGAAAATTACTGAAAATAATCTCCTTTACACGTGTAAATTAGGTTTGTCCGTCTTAAAGAAGAGTAAGACACTATTAAAAATAATAACTTACTTATTTTCTATTAAAAAGTATAAAATGTGACTGTTCATATGTTTTATGAAATAATAATCTTAAAAGGCACGTTAGTTTATAAGGTTTATTACGAATGTCATCTATTAAAATTATTCCGAAGTAGCGACAAAATCTGCATTTATTGTATGTGTAGATAATCTTCTGACTTTTCCATATTTAGTTTTTTAGCATCTTACATTAGTTCAGCGTTCCTAAACTTTTCGTTATTTTCGAATCACGGTCGAATTTTACAAGAACGGTTTATTTTTAAATACAATTATAATTCGTAGATCTTTGCTTTGATCTTTAAACAAAATATCAAAGTAATAGTACCTTTATAATACAGGAGCCAGACATAGCTCAAAGTGTTTGTACATATTTGACATTGAAGTCTACAAAGTTCTACAAAACTTTGGTAAGTTACACAAAGTCCCTGACCACACTACATGATCATTGAAGTAATTCTTCAAATCAAGCTCTGTCTGGCTCCGGCATAACAAAGACCTATAAAAGTTGTATAAAGTCACAATTAAAAGACAATTACAATGGTGTGTGTTTAAAGGATCTTCCTTTTTACATCTGTAAAAACAGTACGAATAGCACAGATTAGATAACATACACATACACAGAATATAGATAAAATTGCGTGCAATCTTTGTCGATGAGTCAGCCTTTTACTAAATAAAATCGTATCACCTGATTGAAAACACAATTCAAATTAATAATATATTTGACATTTAAAACATAATCAATATAAATATTTATTAAATACACTAAATAATAAAAAACTCTAGTTTAATAATCTAGATGACCAAAAATAGTACTTAGGTATTTAGATATTATGGAGATTATTCAATTCGTATCCGTTAAATTAAAGGATTTTCTGAATTGCAATTTTTTCTTCATAATCAAGTAACGCGAATGCTAATTGTTCATTGTCATACCGGAACCAGACATAGCTCAAAGTGTTTGTACTGATTTTGTCCTTGAAGTCCACAAAGTACTACAAAACTTTGTATAGTTATACAGTCTCCGGCCACACTACATGATCATTGAAATCATCATTCAAATGAAACTACATCTGACTCCGGCATCAAAATCGATTCATTACTTATTCTTTCATTGGTAGATGGCTTGCTTTTGTGCATGAGCGCAAAATATTTCACCAATGTCATGTTCAATGGAGGAGACACAACAAATATATCTAATAAGTTTTTCACAATATAAAATGTATGGGAGAATGCCAGGTTTGATTGTGTTTTACCAAAAACAAGGTAATAAAAATAAAAAAGCGAGTGTGTTCTAGACCACATGACTGAAGTAAAATTTCCTTAGCTCCTTTGAATAGCTATTATGCTTAAATAGCTATTTATGTTATAGGTAGATATCTTAATTAGTGGTTCAATTAACAACCTAGCTTCTTTAATAAACGGTGTTGTTCAAAGAGCCTTCCAAATCTTATTCAACCAATTTATTAAACAACTAGGCAAATGACTTGGATTTATCAATGATGTTTCATTATTGTTTATCTATTCAAAGTTTAATGAATAATAGTCCAATGAAAAAGCGAAGTGACAATAAAGAAAAAGTAAAGACAAATCTAGTCAAATCTAATCGATCTAGGCGAAACTAGTCGAATCTGGTTGAAACTGGTCAAAACTAGCCCAAACTAGTCGCAACTAATCGATTTATTCGAAACTAGTCGAATCTAGTCAAATTAGCTGAATATAATCAATCTAGTCGAAACAAGTCGATCTAGTCGAAACTAGTTGATCTATTTGAAACTAGTTGAAACTTGTCGATCTAGTCGTAACTAGTCGAATCTAGTCAAAACTAGTCGAATCTAGTCAAAACTACTTAAAACTAATCGAATCTATTCGAAGCTAGTCAATCTAGTCGAAACTAGTTGAATTTTATTAAAACAAGTTGGTTAGTCGATATAATTTAAAGTCGAAAGTAAAGTGGCTAGCCATTTGATTAAAAGGCTGATTAAACTATTGACCGCACCTTTGGTGTAGTTGACAGTGCCCTGCCTTCTACTCTGACATTGTAGGTTCGATTCCCATCTTCAGTCTGGGTGTATTGTCTATATACATATGTATATATTTACATAAAAATATTTGTATATAAAAGGGGTCAGCCTATGACAGACTTCCGGGTGTCATATAGGTATTTATGCTTCACGCAATGGACCTGGAAACACAAAGCGACTATGGGTGAATTTTGTATCCCGCCGGCATTAAGATGGCGTACCTTAATATACGACTGGTCTCCAGCCTTACTAACCCGCCCCTCTCCCGCTCTCCTAGGGGGCCCCTAGGTGGGGCCCCCCCCCCCCCCTAGCATTTCCAAACTATTGGACGTAGAGGTTTGATACTTCACATGTTGATAAAACATGCTAAAAACTAATTAGAAAAATTATTCTGAACAAAATCGGACACCATCTTTTGAAGTTATTTAACAAATACGTTTATAGTGTATCAGATACGGAACCCTTCAATATAAGCGTGTCTTGACCCCATTGTCGTCATTTTATTAGTTATAGTTTTTCAATTATACTAGACTAATTTGTAGTTTATTCAGTTAAGATTTCGTAATAAGTTAATTTTATAATTAATTAATTTATAAATCAAAGCTGGGCATTTCAATTCTATTTGTACGTATAGACACGAAGGCCGCTCCTAATTTGCGAATTTAATAAAATAGGTCTGAAAAGTTCCAGTTTTACAACTTTGTGCTTTCGCTTCGGGAATATTTTATTATATAACCCACTGACTTTTTTGCAAATTAAGTTTTCTAGTTCACCTTTGATGTCTACAAACTCTCTCCCTCCCCCAATTTTGTCAATTGCGTCGAATAAAAAAGAAACGCGCCTAATTTGTAATTTCACATTTCGAAACGAATATTTTGTGTATTAAACGATTTCTTGTTTTACTTTTCATGATTATGTAATAGGAATTTATATAATTTTGGATTAAACATTTATTAAAATTTTACAGCATTTATCATAATGAGTGTTTTGCGGATTTGCTTGGTTTAGTACCAAATAGTCTGTATAGTCGACCAAGAAATTGGTTTGCCACGCTAAAGTCGAATGTCGTTTACACGTCAATTAGTTAAAAGGTTCATTTTTGCTTGTTATCCTTTACGTTAATTTCAAACAATAATCCTTAGCAAAATTTTCTTTAAGTAAGAACTGTCATCTTAAATGGTAAAACACTTTCTCGGTCGTCTATACCAACGCGCGATAAAAGATATCGATGTTTTTTTTTATGTTACAATGGGGCAGACGAGCAGGCAGCAGGCACCGAAGTGCCTACCGGCGCCCATGGACATCTGCACTTCTCCAGTTCTTTTGGTCTTTAGAAGTAATATTTGATTTCAAAATAAGTGTCCTGTATGGTTTTAACTATAAAAAAATTCTAGAAATGATCTGGTACGTCAAAAGTTGAAAAACAAAATTACATTGTGAACCCTAGAAAAATTTTAAATAACATTTAAATATTACACTTTCATCACAGCAGTGCTATTGTTATTTCAGACATATTTGCTTAAACTTTGGACCTAAGTGATATGTAGTGTTTAACGATTTTTTTTTTAATATTTAGGTTTCTGATTTGTTACAATCAAATATTTTCCCGACAAATACTAGTAATTAATATAACAATCCTTTTCCAGGTTCTCAAGTCTGCAACTTGGCATGGTCGAAACATTCGAGCGAGCTTGTATCAACGCATGGATATTCGCAAAATCAGATACTAGTATGGAAATATCCATCTTTGACACAGGTAAACAACTTTATACATTCTATAGCTGTCTTTAATTTAATCTTAATTCTTGTGTCTATCTTTGATTTTTCAGTCCAAGATCCAAGGTTGATTAAGGCATTAATTATTCGATATAATTAATATTTAACCGACCTTGAAATATGTTAGAAATTGTAACCTTTTGGAGACGTATTAAAAATACTTTTGATGGCCACATTTACAGCCTCAATAGCTCAACGGTATAAAGTATGAACTGAAATCAGCAAAGTACCCGGATCAAATCCCACCGCCTTTGGGGTATTGTCGCACCCACTCCTAATACAAGCTTTTAATTTAAGCTTAGTAGGAGGGGAAAATGGAATAAATAGACATACCTAAAAAGTATTCCTAATATTCTTTTTTTTAAAAAAAAAAAACATTTCCGCATAATAGCTTCCTCAATGATTTTATTCTCAGCGACAACGATATAAAATGAAGTGCAATTTATTTGAATGCTAAAAATATATATATAATAAAGAAAAACGTTCATATTTTATTTTATTTCTAGGTGGCCAAACTAACAGGACATTCATACAGAGTTCTCTACCTGGCTTTGTCTCCGGACGGCGAAGCGATAGTCACGGGAGCTGGAGCATCAGCTGTTTTCTGATGTGAATGTTATATAAATGGAGATTTCGAATTGAAAATGCCTGGGTGCATAAAATATAGCGTTCTCGACGCAATTAGTCTGTTATGATGTTAAATAAATAAATAATAACAAATATAATAAGAAAATAAAACCAAAAAAAAAAATACAAATAAAAAATATTCGATGGTTTGATGGTATCGGCGTTGTGAGATAAGTTGGTGTGTGAGATTTTAGATTTGACCGATTCAAAATACACGATCATGGTGTCGTAAAGCGTTTTTCTTTAGATTGGTCGGTCGAATCGATCGTGCGTTATTCTCTATATAAACAAAGGAAATACTATTTTATTGTATACGTTTTCATATACACGTATGTCTTTTAATATTATATTATATGTTTGGGGATTCGTTGAGCGCGATAATATCGTCGGTTTTTCTTTATCAATGTAGATTTCCATTCCTAAGTTTGAAACGAGAATTTCGTCTATCTTATGAATAACGGTAATTGAAAATAAATTCTAGCGTTTACGTTTTATGTATGTGATTTACGTATAAAATTCTAATTTACTCGCATACGTGCGCAGCATTCAAAGTAATTTGCTTTTTTAAAAAAAAAAACATAAAACTTTGATTTTGTTTTATCATTTCTTCGCTTAATATATTTACTCGCTATTTCGTTTCTACGTTATTCGAATCAAAACAAAAAATGTAGACCTACAAAGAGTGTAGAAGTGACATTCGCAGTTTTCTGTTAATAATATAAACAAATATCATTTATGTTCATGAAGGCCTATTTAATTGTAATTAATTAATTCGTTTAGATGATAAATTAAAACTATAGCGTTACATACGTTAACAAACGTTTAATGCGTTCCGAAAATTCCTTTATAAAATACCTTTGCTATTATTCTACTTGAGTGCCCCTTCTACACGTCTACGTTCATATTCATTTAAAATATAAGACGTTATTAAACCGCTTAACTGAATAAAGTATTTTGTCTTAATTTAACACATTCAAAATGCCATAAGCCTAAAAAAGACAGTTAGGTTGTTTAACGTATTTCATAAAACATTCGGCCAGTGTCACGTTTTATGAAAAAGACATAGAGGAGATTGATTAACTGGCTAACAGTAAACGAGCTACAATTCGGGCAACACGACGTCTGCTGGGTTCGCTAACATTAAATAAAAATAGCCGTGTTGGAATACGTTCTTAAAAAAGTAAATATTTAAGGTGAAACTACAGTAAATGATTTGTTAGATAGAGTAAAAATATTCTAAAATACTTAACTTAGTAAAGAGAGGTATCCTGAGAATTGAAACGGCTGTTTAAATCTGCATTCAAATTTAAAGTCAAAATATTTTTTATTAAAATGTATTAACAATTGGTATAATATTAAATAACTAGCTGTTAACTGCGACTTCGTTTGCGGAAAATTAGGTGAAAAGTTGGGGTGATGAAATGAAAATGAAAAAAATGAAAATTTATTTGTTTAATTTTTTTTACAAGGGAGACCTTCTATTCAGTTTAAAAACCTGTGCCAGAAGGACTCGCTCTTCCCACAATACAATTCAAATAAATTAGGAATTAAAGTAATTAAACTTTAGAACTAAAGTTATGTACATAATATTTATTTTATTAATATTTTCTATGATGTGGTGATGAGATATAGCCTATAGCCTTCTTCGACAAATGGACTATCTAACATTGAAAGAGTTTTTCAAATCGGACCAGAAGTTTTTGAGATTATCGCGTTTAAGTAAACAAACAAACTCTTTATATAATAGTAAAGATTAAATTTCGAAATAGAGTCATTTTATATATAAATTAAATAATTTAGCTGGGACTTACTTTATCGAATGTTTTTGCTATCTAGCAAAAGCACAGAAAATAGTCGTATTTATTAAGAGGAACCGAGGTACTCCTTTACTTTCAATGCTTTAAGATTTGTTGCTTGCCATTGAAATTTAAAAAAAAACCTATATTTTAATAAAAGTAGGAAATTACTACAACCTTTTATGACTACGAAATTCATACAGATTTCATGAGATTACTATAGGTTGTACCTATGTACGGCGATATAGTTCAGATTTGAGATCTTTTTTTGAGACAGCCTGTTTATTTGCATAATCCTTACTTCAAATTCAGGTAACTTGTATGCCGGTGCCAGACATCCCATCTTTTGAAGGATGATTTCAATGAACATGTAGTGTGGCCAGATACTTTGTGTAGCTGCGCAAAGTTTTGTAGAACTTTATAGTCTTCTAGGACAAAAATGTACAAACACTTTGAGCTATGTCTGGCTCCGGCATTATAGAAATCGTGTCTTTGTTAGATTATATGACTACCTACACTTCTGTACTAAATCTTTTCACTAGAAGTCTTTAGACAAGGCATAAAATAATAACTAGTTGTTACACGCGACTACATCGTTCAATGCTTTTGTTCGACTTGGTGAATTTAACTTTTTTTTTGTTAAAATAGTATTCATAATATTCTTAATATCAGTTATCGGCCAGTGAAAACCACGTCAAAATTGGTACATGTTTATATACACAATGGCATGATAGGAGATGATATATATTTATTTATGTATCACAATATTTTAAAAAGATAACACGTTAACAATGTAAACTTATATCTTTAAAAGATTCTGCCAGATACCCTTGAGAGTCAGCATCAAGTTAAAAATAGAATGGAGTGTAGGTGTAATTACACAATTGTTATATTTTTTTTAAATTTTATATACTACTTAAACAAGATATATTGTAAACTCAACACATACATAAATATAACTTACTTACATACATAAAGAATGATAATGCTATCAAAAAATTTACTTAATTTTATTTACATAATTGGTAATAAAAAAATCTTTACGGAAATCGAGACGACGAAATATCTTCCTATAATTACTTACTTATTTACAAAGAGTCCAATTTGAACATGGAAATGTTTTTGGTTCTCGCAACATTTAAAGAATATCATTAATTTTAAAAAATTACATTAACAAAAAGATTGGATTAAAATATGTACCTAAATCAAAAGACTTTAGCTTTTTTTTTATAACAAGGGGCAAACCAGCAGGCGGTGCTCTTAAGTGACTACCGACGCCCATGGACAACTGCAACACCAGGGGGATCACAGATGCGTTGCCGGCCTTTGAGAAACGCTCCCACCTTTCATTCCTCGCCGAAACCTTCCACCTTGATGTGCCTTCCCACAGATACGTTAGTAACCGGCGACGTCGCCATGCCGACTCGGTGAGGCCTACCTTACTATAATATGGAAAAACATTGTATCTATAGAATTTAATTATTCCAAAACCATCAAGTTTTTATTTGTGGTTACTTTTCTGATAAAACCTAGAGATTTCCAAGGAAGCTAACAAAGTCTCCGTTTGTCCTTTTTCACTTAAAAATCTATACTAATACTATAAAGAGAACATGTTTGAGTGTTAGTTTGCTCTGAACAGGCTCTGAAACTATTGGATCGATTTGGCAAATCCTTTCGCCATTAGAATCCTACATCATTACTGATGAACATAGGTGATAGAATGTTGTCAAAAAAGTTGGGATCCGTATGGAATCAATAATGTAAATCCGTGCGAAGCAGGGGTGAGCCGCTGGCAATATATTCGAAAAGTACGAAACAAAATCACATGTTTACACAAAAGCCAATGTCTGTAGAGCAATAAATATGATTTGTTCATCCAAGTTCTTGTTATTTTCTTTTGCTTGTTTTTGGTATAAATAAGTTTAAGCATGACTATTGCAATATTTGGAAGGAATACAAATTTTTCTTTCTGGCTTTCCTATCGAATCTTTGTCCATTTTACGATTTTCTTTGCTTATAAATACCAAAATGAAGTAAACTTAGCCATGTCTGATGTAAATAATAGCTGCTACACGCGTTTCGATAAATCGTTGCGAAAAAACTGTACAGTTAAATCTTCTAATACATACCAAAATGAAGTAAACTTAGCCATGTCTGATGTAAATAATAGCTGCTACACGCGTTTCGATAAATCGTTGCGAAAAAACTGTACAGCTCAATCGTTTTGAAATTGTGCAGTTTCATCGATCGTGTGTCATATAGTCCTATATATTTATTTATTATTTAATATATCACTCAGTAACATTAATCGAGACACAAAGGAGGATCATCGTCGGATATTTGAAGACCAGTGTTAGAATGGATCACTCACCCATTACCCGGCCGCGGTAGTTACTTGTTTACTGTACTTTACGATCTACTTGTAACATTGAGAACAATAAAGCTTTTTATTATTATTATTATTAAAAGAGCATACTCATTCCTCAACAGCCGGCAACGCATCTGCTGTACCTCTGGTGTTTCTGTTGTCCATGAGCATCTGTAGGGACTTACGTGAATGCCTGCTCGTTTACCCCTTGTTATATATAAAAAAAATAAACAAAAATATAGAAAATAAACATACAGTCGAATTTAGATCCTCGTCCTTTTAATTTTGAATTCAAATCAAATTCAAACAAAAAGTTACTGAAGATTATTTTGCAATGTGTTGTATGTTTTTCGCGAAAAAGCAACTACGATGTGAATACACCCTAAGAAAAATAATTTAGTCTTAAATTAGTTCAAAAGTTAAGGACTATAAAGTCCAATTATTAAAGTTGCAAATCAATCTTTCGAAACTTTAATTATAAAGCGACTTAATTTTGGTAAAGTTAGATCGGATATTAAATTCAAAGTTAAGGTTAAATTAGTAATTATTGCTCACTCAAGCCGAAAGTTATACAGAGTTAATACTATCGTAAAAATTTAGAGACTTAATAGCCAAGTAATGTAATAAAAAATGGCCAAGAGCGTGTCAAGACACGTTTATATAGAAGAGTTCCGTATCTGTTACGCTATAAACGTATTTGTTAAATAACTTCAAAAGTTTTGTCCGATTGTGTTCAAAATAATTTTCCTAATGAGTTTTTAGCATGTTCTAACAAGAAAATTTCAAGTGTCTACGTCTAGTAGTTTGGAAATGCTAGGGGTCAGAAATGCATCTTACTGACGAACGGACAGTCGGATGGACAGAGAGAAATTGTATTTTAGGGTTCCGTAGTACTACAAGGAACCCTTATAATTTCACTCTGTCCGTCCGTCCGACCGTCGACTTAAAATTTTCCATGTTGATAAAACACGCCAAAAACTCATTAGGAAAACTATTCTGAAGGAAATCGAACAAAAACTTTTGAAGTTATTTAACAAATACGTTTATAGCGTATCAGATATGGAATCCTTCTATATAAGCCTTTGAGAAATGAGTATGCTCTTTTCTTGAAGGTCCCTAAGCCGTATCCGTTCGGAAATACAGACGCTGGTAATTAATTCCACAGAGGAATTGTGCGAGGTATGAAGTTTCTTTAAAATCGCAGGTTTTAGGCTGGATTTTAGGACATCAAGGTGGTGAGAAATATCTTATAAAGTAAAAACCAATACATAATAGCACTTCGACATGTAGATAAAATATAAATACGAGCAAAATCCACCTGCAGTTCTAGTTTAAAATGCACAACAGTAATCATTTAATAATAAATACGTTCACAAATTTCCAATGTATATGCAATTTGAACGAAATTGCTTCATTCTCACAATAATTTGCGAGTGACATTTGAATCCTGTTTATCTTGGAATGCTTAATTTCCCGACTTGAATTATTTATTAACGTTCACAATTTCCAATTTATATTTTTGGGGTTTCGTCGCGTAATACAAGGACGCTGTTTTGTTGGAGGTCTGGTATTACTTTGAAGACCTTGAAGTGCGCAGTAAGGCAACCATTTTTAAGGTTTTTATTTCTTGATTAACTGTTGCTCATGGTTTCGCTGCATATCTTGAAACTTAAAACTTAAAAGCTTTAATAATGAATTTATGCATCTTTTTTCAAAAGACGAACTTCCAATATAAACCTACACACTTAGGAACCCTGGGAATGTGAGATAAAGCTTAATTTTGAACTTTACCTTAATCGATTTTTTTTAAATATTATATTATTTAATAAACTTGTACAATTTAAACTGAATTAAAGTTTCCTTAAAATATCTAATTAAACAAAAAATATGCATAAAGCGGGGTTCGGTTCGCTTGAAAATCTGACTTCACCTTCAATTTATGCGGTAATATATAATTTGTCTCTACAAATAATATAATATGAAATACTTACATATTTATTATCACATGTGTACGGTGCAGTCCATCCACTGCAAATCCTTTGGTCACCTCTTAAGACATTTACAAGAAGAAAATATATATGGCCAAGGGATAAACACGTTTATGGAATTGAAGCTATGTGCAAGTGAACGTTACAAGCTCTTGAAGTGTCCGTTTGTTTACTATGGCTTACAACTAACCATTGCTCTTTCAATAACCGCTTACAGCCTATGTTCCTAATTTAAAATGCTTCTATTTTGAATCTGCTTTACCGACTATTTTCTCAAACTACAGGCAAATTTTCAACATTTCGCGTGACAGTTTTAATACACATTTTACAACCAAGCGGCTTTGGGCGGCAATGTATCATTCTCTATCATTCGTGACTGCGATTAGAGGGAATAACAAATTGTTTCTGAATTAAATAGTCTTTCATTCGACTAATGGGAAACTAAGATAAGTGAAGCGCGAAGTTTTTCGTGTTTACTAAGTGGTTGTATTAATATTTACTTTATTTATTAATAAAAAAGACATTATTACAGATTGTTCGGCAGGTTTAAAAGATAAAAAAGTCATTGTTTTTTTCGTCGTTAATTAAATCATATAGATTAAAATAAACTAGAAATAGCGGGGTAGTCGAAATTCGGCCAGAAAACTTATGATTTGTGTACATTATACTTATTTAAAGCTATTCTTATTGTTAGTAAAACGATATTTGACAATTTAATCACATCAAATGTCATAATTCACAAAATACATTGTTATTTTGTAATAGTTGTCACTCATAACGCTTTGACATCGTCCTATAATAAAATGTATACACGTGTGTGTAAATCGTTTGTCACTGGTGTGCGTGTGGTTTTATTTTAATAATACAAATATATTTATAATAAATATTGTCTTAAAATATTAGTATTTGCACGCCCTACTCCATATAAACTATAATAGTCCCAAATTTCATACTCCTCCGTTCGCGCAATTTTCGTAAAATGGTGCCGAAAGTTTTTATTTCACGTATTAATATATAGATAAAGTAGTAAATATTATGTTTTAACCTTTAGGTTCTGTAGTAATTTTCGGCCTAAAATCAATTTTCTGGCTGGTTAGAAACTTTTATACGGCTTTGAAGCAAGACGTTAAGTTAATAATGGTTTAAGCATTTAATAAATTTACAGCTAGGTGTTTGCACGGAAGTTATTAGACCGTCTAGACATTCGTTTGTACGTTCCTAACATCCTATTTACGGAACAGAGCGGAATTATCACAGATGGACCAAGTAACTCGAACTATACACAAGTTAGTTCTTCTTTTTCGTCCTAGTGTTATCCTGGTCTAGTACCAGGGTTCGCCTAAATTGCAGAGGTTGAGGCTGTGGGCTAGTTAAGATGACGGACTGCCGTCTGACGTATTCCCCAAAGTCTCCACAATATCACGACTAATATCACTTAGTGACATTACTCAGGACCAACTGTTTTACATGCCTTCCAAAACACAGAGGAGGTTGGATATTAGAAAACCAGTGTTAGAATGGGTCACCCATCTATCAGTCGCGGTAAGAGCTATGTAACCTAGCGAAAGACTTATTCCGACCATTGATTAAGCTACAAACTCACTTACTCACTTAATTCACTCTATATTGAGTTAGTTGATAAGGATCAAAAGTAATTTTCCTATTAGTTGACATATTTATTTATTTATACTCTTTATTGTACACCACCAATTTCCTATTATAAAATTTTTATATTTTTACTTTTGATATAAGAATTTTTCAAATATATCATTGTGAATAAATTGTGTGCAAAGTTATTAAAAATATATATTTTATTGGACAAAAGGCACACACAATTTTTACATGAATTAAACCTTTTTTAAATTTATACTCATATAAGCTATATAAAGCTCAAGAGTGTTTGTTTGTTTGCTTGAACATGCTAATCTCAGAATATAATGGCCCAATTTGAAAAATTCTTTCAGTTTTACATAGCCCATTTATTGAGGAAGACATCATGCTGAAATGCTAACCTATTTTATTACCTAATTTTATGAGGACAAAGTCATGAGCAGAGCTAATATAATATATTTACACATAAACATATCAGGAAAATAAAAGTTACCTTTTATTTGCATCCTTTCTTGTATCCTTTCTTTAATATGCAAAGTATTATGAAAACGAAGTTTTTTTATATAACTATCATAAGTTCATTACTAAAAAGGACATCTAAAGCCGCACTTGTAGGATTATACCAGATTTGGCTAGGCAGGGGAGGGTCCGTTCCTGCCTCTGGGTAGGGTACAGAAATCGTTTGTGGACGCGAGTATGCGATTCTTTAACAAAATTCCAGGTGCAATATTAAATTTATCTCTAGTTAATTTTAAACTACATGTTAAAAACACGCTTATTCGTAAAGCGTACTATACCATCGAATACTATATTAAGATAAAACTGCTTGCAGTTCAGTTGCTCCAGCTTTGTACTTGATAGTTAACATGCAAAAATGTGAAAAACTAATTTCTGAAAGAACTATTTAAAAAGAGTGGCTAACGAGTTTCTTGCTGATTCTTCTCGAGTATATTTAGTGGTAGCATTTAAAATATTTGACGATTCAAAAGAGCTTGTAAAAGTCTACTTGACTAAAATATCATTTTAATTTGAATAAAAAGATAACAAAAATCTTCAAATGTTAATACCATTGATTGTTTGTTTGCAATGGTTTAGCTCTGAAACTACTGGATTGACTTGAAAAATTCTTTCACTACTAGAATTATTATATTATTATTCACATTGTCCCTGAAGAACATAGGCGTTAAAATATTTTCAAAAAAGTTAGGGATCCGTACGAAAATTTCGATAATGTATATTCCCGCGCGGGAAGCCGGGTCAGACCCTCATTTTGTGATAATTTTCAACTTCTTTATTAGGTTGAAGGACACCAATGATAATATAGAAATTAAGAGAATAAAAATGACAGTTTTAAATATGTGAAAGTTTTTCAGATATTGCTTTTTAATATTTTCCATGGAATAAAACGGACTCACCGGCAATTATTGCAGGGTGTAATTGTTTTTTTGATGCACTCGTAAATATATTTATTGAGTTTAATTGCTCATTAAAGTAGAGAGAAACTAAAAGCACACAAAAATCTCTTAATTTACACGAAGAGTTGTTCGCAACCACTGATATTACTTAATAGGCCCTAGGCCCGACGAAAATATTCGTATTTTTTAATGTTATTTATTATATATTACGTAAAAACATTACAAAATCCCAGAGGATGTTGTTGTCTCGTCATCCAGGCCGGACATATTCCTTTATTCAAAGACACTGCTAAAGGTCACCTATCACGAAATCTCGGAAATAGTGGGACTTACAAAGATGAAATTTAGCAAGAAGGTGGTTTATAGTTAGTAGACATTGGCTAAAAACGAATTTTTTGATAGGGCACGATTAAGGACGTCTGGATCTTTCAATACCGTTTCCACGGAAGAAGTCACGTTAAACAGCTAGATTTTTATATGACACAGAGTCTATGGGAAACCGGTTCACCAGAGAGCTTGCTGGAGCGAACTGGTATATGTGAAATGAGTTCTCTTTTTAGTCTTCTATACCATGTTCTACTCCTATGAACTGAAAATGTTTTTAAATTGAACGTATTTTACGGATTTCAGTCGTCGTTCTTCTACCGTTGATTTAACAAAGATTTAAATCTCTTTTATTTAATTAAATGAAATATAATTATGGCAGTGTGTTCAATAAACTGTGGAGGGGGCGCCAAAACGCACGACCGCGCGGTGACAAAGCGCCTTTTGTAGTCGCGATCCGCCAATTATGCAAGACAATAGCGATTCTTGCGATCCTTCCGCACGCAGCTCGAATTAACCTTATTGAAAATGGCCTTACCGGATATTCCATTTTTATTCTTATTTAATTCGTTAAAATCGGTGCAGACACGGTGTCTTTAATATTTTTGCGACTTTCAAATACGCATCAATTTATGTATTTTTTTATTTCATAAGTAATTTCAATTCAACACCATCGGAGTTAATAAATCAGTTTCAATTATTGTTTTTTAATTAAAGAAAAAATAATTTATTTTCATTTTATCAAAAAATTATTACTTCTTAATTCTAGGTAAGCATTGAATTGAAACATCTTAAATATACGCATTTCACTTGTCATCGAAATGAAATATAAAGAAAATGCTGAAAAATATGGCAAGTTTCGATGTTCTCATTCACTTAAAAGCCCGATTAAAAAAAATCATATAAAAATAAAATACGTTGCATTCATCCACAACTGGATATGGAATCTTAGAAGGATACTGTATTCTTCTATTGAAGAACCTCCTGTGTTAGAAATTCCGTTAACAACATCCCCACATACTTACTGATGTGCTGAAGTCGGTACCAAGCCAAATAGGTTCTCCGCTAAATTGATGCAGATGGCACCGACTTCAGCATATCAGTAAGTGTCTACTAAATTAAATGACCTTTAATCCCATATTAAAAATATATGTATTTTTCTACGTAAAAAAAATGTTTTACAAAAGAATGTTCGAAGTCGTCGAGGCGACTTCGAACGGTTAGAAGTGTTCGTGTCAGAGCCTTAAATTTCGAGAAATTACGAAGTTATGCTGTCGAGAAATGTTCGTGTCAATAATAAGACTTTGTACTTGTTAAAATTTCTATATACACTAGTTTTTGACCGGCGGGGTTCGCTGTCATTACCGTTATATCCGTATTGTTTCTGGATATCCTTTGTTGCATCTGCAGGCCGCTATCCTGATTAAAAAAGCACATTAAAAACTCCCCGAGTATACAGAGGAAAACTTCAATTCAGGACATAATTAACACTAACGACTATCTTTACAAATCACGTTATTTCAGCGCGAGCATATATTTTAATTTCAACTGTATAAATATTACTCATAAATAGTAATAAATGTAACTTATTACTTCTTGTTGACTCCAAAGAAGTAATATACGCTGATTGCGTTGGCAATTTCATCATTTTGCATTTATTTTCATTAACTCTGAATAATATCGCGGCGATTATTTTTTAATCCTATTTGTTTCACTGCTATGCTTTTTTTATAGTGCTTACAAAGTATTTGTGAAAGGCTCTCAACTCTATGAACTTTCCGGTGTTGCTGTTGTCCATGGGCATGGCTTGTCACTTAGAGTGAACCGCCTGCTCGTCTGCACCTTGCCATATACGCAACGTAGTCCAACATCTTATACCTAATGTAGCGCAACTTCATATACACAACGCAGCCCTACTTCATATACGCAATGTAACGCCACGTTATATACGCAACATCATATGCGCAACAAAGCGCAACGTCATATACGAAACTTAGCGCAACTTCATATACGCGGCATAGCGCAATGTCATATATGCAACATAGCGCAACGTCATATACACTCATACACAAACACTTATTGCATTGACCAATCCTTTGCTTTTGACTTTAATTTTATTACAACTTTTATTATATACCACAGAGGTTGGTTTTTTAAAAACCAGAGTTAGAATGGGTCACCCATCCATCACCCAGCCGCAGTAAAAGCCGCTTAACCTAGCGATCGACTCAAATGCCCGCCACTGATTACGCTACTACCTCCTCATAAGGATCTTAAATAAAAGATCATAATAGCTATATTTCGCAAAGGGCAGTAACACATCTATATAACTAGAAAAGTTGTTAGTAAAGGAATAAATTAAATCGAGCATTTAAATTTTAATTTATACGTCCATAGTTAAATTTAAACAGCACGTTAAAATTACGGTTATTGGTAAGCCGTATTATACAGTCCAAGACTATATTAAAGATAAAACTGTTTGAAGTTGAGGCGCTCCAGCTTATAGATAACATGCAAAAATATAATATAAACCTAGTTTTTTGAGAACTGTTTTTAAAAGAGTGGCTAACGAGTTTATTACTGGTTCTTCTCGTGGCTCGACTATTCCGACTTAGTGGTAGCTTTTAAAATATTATTTATTTAAATTTTCATTTATGTACTTTTTAATTATAGTATGAAGTCAGGTTTGTTAATCCCAATTGTCGTCATCTATTTTTTATTTTTAATTTTATAGTCTTCTTTTGTGTTTAAATTTTTTATCCTGTTTTATACGGGTCTTTGCCCGAAATAACGTCTGCTGTCACTCAGTTTGTATTTAAAAAAAAAAAAACATTTTATTCATTTTAAAACATAAATACCTTTAAATAGAACAGTAAATCTTTTAATCCCGTTAATATGACTCAATAACAAGGAACGTGAAGGATTTTTGCAATCATGTCGCGTACGAGGATGGCACAAAGAGGGAATGCAATCTCAAGTGTGCTATACAACATTGGGAAGAATCGCGCTGACACTTGGTTCCTAAACAACATACACACTGTCACGCCCGTTGTGGAACAATAATGTAAGAAAGCATTATATTTTAGAATAGTATGTATGTCGGACCAAAAGCTCCTCTTTGCGGACTCCACCAAAGAGTCAATTTGCACTTTATTACCGCTGCACAAAGCAGAAACGATACGTAGTCATTCCTTATTTCTAATAATATGGAAACGGGAACGGAAACGGGTACGGTTACGGATACGGGGATGATATAGCATAATAGAAGTAAATAGTAAGTAGCCCAACGTTGGGGCAGGACATCGTCTGTCAGGTCCGCTAGTTAAAAATAAAAGAATTTGTATTGACTTGTCTTCACGTATACAGTTCATTGTAATCTGTGCTAAATGTATACCAGTATTGCCACCATAATAACCACGACGCAAGAGAATTGTTACTGTTAGAACGGTGGCACCAATGAAATCTTTACAAGAGTGCTGCCATAATTGAGAATTGCGTCAGCAAATGCTAGTGATGGCAGTAATGATATCGAACTTGTGGGTATCTGTAAAAGCAATATGTTAAATACATGAACAAAAAAACAATTTAACAAAGAAATTTTAACTAAAAAAAAAATACTACATTGTTTTTCGTCTATAAGTACTTAAGAACTTTTCTGTGTAATCCGTTATTTGCTATGATTGTACGATACATAAATTTAGTTTATAGTTATAAAACATGTAAAAAGCTGTTGGATTACCGAATAAAATATATATATACAAATATATATCGGTGGTTATTCACTTAGGTCCTTGAGACCAATAAAAAAAGTGCAACCACGTCTTTGTATTGTTTATCACCAACAATAGATATGTCCGGAGTTGGCTTTCCTACCTTATATGATTATATGATATGACACAAGTAAAAACACTTTCAAAAACGAATTTCACGCCTTCCCAAACTTGTTTAATTAACCAAAAGCAAAACAGTAGCGAATTATTTCTGATATTTTTAACGGCGAGTTGAGGTTTTATGAAATTCCCGGCGTTACAGTTTTGAAACGTTTTTATGCCGTTCTTACTTCGTAAGGATTTAGAGGGGCTTATGAAGGCTCAAAATGTCATTACGTTTGAGCCATTATTACAAGCATTGTTTTAATACTCGACGCGGCTTTGTTTGGGGGTTTTTGGATGAGGCGTTATTTTCTGGACCTTTTCCCAATAATGGAACAAAACAGTTTCATAAGAAATGCTTAATATTCTCTTTAGAGATTAAACTTCTATAAAAGCTAGGTTAGGTTAAGACTGACCACGCTTGATAACGCGCTAAATCTTCCTCATCTTCTGATAGTCTTGCAACGCTGCGCTGTTAATAAATATATAGTTCTAAAAATCCAAAGTGCACGTCTATTATTTTCTAAATATTACGAGCTATCAGTTATGCAGGTTAAGCGCCACCTCTTAGAGGAAGCTCAATACTTAATAGTATAATATTCCGCTAGGTGGTATATTCAGTGAACATTTAGTTTTTGATTGATTATAAATAAACGATACCGATTACACACCAATTTTCAATAGGAATCAGCGCACCGTAATTCTACATTACATTAATGTGATACTCGTATGTTGACCGTTTCGAACATGATCGTGCCAGATCCACACACACAAAAATCTCCTTGCGAATTATCGAAAGTATTAAAACACGATTATCATCTTAATCTGTGTGTATTTACGCTTATAAATAAGTCCCATACCCGAGCCATAGAGTGATTTTAACTTCACCAAATCGCCCGATTTGGCTTAAGTAAGAGTAGGAGCACAGCCATAACGCTTTACGTTATGAGGCGTGCAATAAGTCTTTTTATAATTTATATTTTATTTTACCTCTAATATAATTTTACTTTTTTTATAGTTATAAACAAGACACATGTTTAGCATAATGAATAGAGCATTATTTGTACAAAAAAAACTGTTTTGATTTCGAAACGAAGTTACCTACTTACTAAAATCATAATTTCTGTTTATGATAAGTATTTTAATATATACATAAAGCAAAAAATATTATACACTATGTATTTTAGCTTTTTATAATAAAACTAACTGCGCTATTTAATTAATACATAGACATCGTCATATTTTTGTAAGGAAATATTAGAATTAATTTAATAGTGCAATATAAATTCAATTTGTTTCCAGCAATAAATCTTCGTCAAGATTATAATTATACATGCAAAAAATTGACAAGTCTGACAGGTCATAAATTATGTTTGGAAGCGTTTGTAGCTTAATCAGTGGTCGGCATTTGAGACAATTGCTAGTTTGAGCAGTTCTTAGTGCGACCATTTCATAGATGGGTGACCCATTCTAACTCAGATTTTTCTAATATCCCACCTCCTCAGTGTTTCAAAAAGTAAGTAAAAAAAAAACAGGATCCCGATTAGTGTCACTGAATGATATTAGTCCTGAGATTGTGGAGGTTCTGGAGATGATGTCAGACGGCAGTAGGTCACCTGAACTCGCCTCACAATCAAATCCTCTGCAACTTTAGCAGAACCTAGTACTAGACTGGGATAATGAAAGGCTGAAGTACAAGATTGTCTTTGGTTGCAATTGTGGGGAAGTTATAGGACAGGATTAGAGCAAAAACCAAGAAGGGAGAGTAGGAGGAGAGGAACAGAGAAGGGGGAGGCCAGAGTGACGTAACAGGCTGATTAAAATAAAACCAATCTTACCCTTTTGTCTCGAACATCTTGTACATGGAGGACACAGCCTCTTGCGGTTTATACACAACCAATTGCTCATTTTCCTTGTGCACTTCCTTTGACAGTATCACCTCATTTTTGGAGTAAAACGGTTTAGGCCTTTTTAATTCCAATAACCTATTAATAAAACTAGATTAGTTAATCTGTACTAATATATAAGGCTGAGGAGCTTTTTGTTTTCTTTGTTTGCTTGAACATGCTAATCTCGGGAACTACAGGTCCAATTCGAAAAATTCTATCAGTATTAGATAATCTATTTATCAAGGAAGGTTATATATAGAGAATATAGCATCACACTAAAATTGAATCTATTTTTCTACCTAATTTTACGCAAAGTCTCGGCCACAGCTAGTAATAAAATAATCAAGAGTTTCTATCCAGAAAACCTTAAGTAAAAAAGCCTTGGCTTGTCAAGAACTATAAAAAGTTCTTCTTCATTAAAAATTACATACAGCAGCTATAAGCTACTATATGTCATGTTATCTATAAGCTGCACTAGTAGGATTGTCCCAGATTTGGCTAGGCAGAGTATGGAACACTAGCAGTGAAGGTGAGTGTTAACATCGCGAGGGTAGCCTCACGAGAGTATGCAGGCGGCGTTATGGTAAAGTTTTTAACAAGTTACCTGAGGACGGAGTGTGGTGTGCCTGGAGTAGTAGTCATGGTGGTAGAAGCTGGTGGGCGAGAGTGGCGGCCGGTACTTCTTGTGGCCGTAGCCCAGGGTGTCCATGGTGTGCATTTTGATCTCAGGAGTCCATCACCGCACTTAACACCACTTGCGCACTGTCACATAGCTTTCACTGAAACAAACAAACAAATTATTATTTACTAGCTGTTTCACGTGACTTCATCCGCGTAAAATTTGACCTGCCCTTGAACCTCCTTATTCTGACCCTATCGGCAAATTCGTCTTTAGTGGATGTCTACTTTGTACCTATACCTATAATATATAGAGCTGAAAAGTTTGTTTGTTTGTTTGAACGCTCTAATATCAGGAACTACTGGTCCGATTTGAAAAATTCTTTCAGTGTTAGATAGCGTATTTTTTGAGGAAGGCTTATAGGCTTTGTATCATCACGATAAAATTTTTCATCTAATTTTATACGGACAAAGTCGCGTGTAACAACTAGTAAACTATAAAGTAATTAATAGTCTATTTCAAAAACGTTTAAGTTGACGTAATTGTATTCTAAATAATTCTTTTAAAAAAAACAGTCTTTACATTGTGAGAACTGATCAAATACAAACAGGATCACTCGGAAAGCACCAGTTTTCAAACGAACAAAGAATTATCAAAATCAGTACACCCAGCCGAAAGTTCTAAGGCAACAAATGTAAAAAAAATAACATAGTTAAATTGAAAACCTCCTCCTTTTAAAGTCGGTTGAAAATAGGTTTAAACGTCTTAATTTCAAAAATGGCTGTAACGGTTTTTAATGAAATTTGGTATGCAGGGGGTTTCAGGGACCATTAATAGATCTAGCTAGGTTTCATTTTTAGAAAACGTCTTTCTAACCGAGCAAAGGTCATCCAGGTACTATTATTTAGACGTCACAATTGATATTATTGAGAAATAAACAATCACACACATCAATTATATTTAAAAAAGATGAATAATCGACCGAGCAGAAGACGAAGTGGTCAACGCGCTTGTGAGCCTCGTTCTCAAATTGTCCGAAACCAGTTTCAGACCGTTCTATTTTAAAATCTATGACTGGGCAATAAGGACTAATATTGAAGGACAAAAGGATAGAGCCATTACTTTTTATAGGTATGTCGATATATTTAAATCCAGTTCCACAAGTAGAATGAATCTGCTTAATCTATAGCTGTGTATAAAATGAATTTTGCATACTTTTGTGATTAACTTATCTTCTAATTTTTTCAGGTTAAGCAGCGCAATTGCAGACAAACTGAAGGGTCTCTTCGTACTATTTGCAGGGCACTTTGTAAAAAATGCAGCAGAACTGTTAGATGCGTGTAACAATAGCAAAACCGAAGAACTGTATTTCGATTCCGATGTAAAATGTATTGCCCTGGTCAGATACATCTTGAAAACGTTACACATGGTGTTTCTTTACGACAGTCAGAGCTTTTTGAACAAGGATAGATTCGAGACGCTCATGCAGCCAGTTGTGGATCAATTGGAAAATACTGTTGGGGGGATTCAAAACTTAAAGTCCAGGGCAACAGAGATCATTATTCCGTGCATAACTCAGTTGGCTGTTGCCACAGCGGACGATTCGCTCTGGAAACTTCTTAACTATCAAGTACTTTTGAAGACCAGACATAATGACGCGGAAATAAGGTATTCATCGGACCATTATTAATTACTTACTGATTTTATTAAAATTTATCAAACATTATGGTACTGGCAGTGTCTTCAGATACTTAAGCTGAGGTATTTCTCCATTGACCCATTTTTAGTTTTGTTAAGTATGATATTATTCATATACTGAATTAGTGTTTGAAATCCTTTAAATAAATAATTTTATTACAGTTGGCAGTGTGTTTGGGCCTAGGATTTTCGTCTTGTGAATATATTAATTTCTATTTGAATTTTAAAGATATTTTTTTTATGTATTTTCATGAACTTTTTGAGGAGGTCGTGGCCTAATCAGTGGTCGGCATTTGAGTCGATCACTAAGTTAAGTTGCTCTGGCTGCAACCGGTTATGTCGGCGTCAGACACAGCTCAAAGCATTTGTACATTTTTGTCCTTGAAGTCTACAAAGTTCTATAAAACTGCGCAGCTCCATAAAGTCCCCGGCGTACACTACATGATCATTGAAATGATCATTCAAATGAAGCTATGCCTGGCTCCGGCATTACAAACTCAACCACGCACTGTAAATCAATGATATTAACGCGCTTGCGTGATTGTCTCTACACGCTATGTTGCATGTAGATGTGAATACTTTGGAGAGGCTCGCATTTTTAGACCGTACGCACTCTAGCCAGGTATCTCTTATACCCGGATCTAAGACGTAATATTTAAATTTTCGAGCAAAACAACACCCTTACCTCTTTGCGCTGAATAAAACCCGGCTTAGTCCTCATAACAAAGATATAAAAAGTTACAGTTTAATATGAAACTACGATGAACAATGTCACTTAACGAATCTTTACGCCGAATAAAGATATAAAAATATAGAAATTACACAAAATTACACTTACATTTAGTTAAATAAAGTGCGGTCTGATGCGAATTACAATTTTCATTACTAATTGTTGTTATTAATTATTCTTAATAATGTGAAAGATGTTCTTAAAATCCAGTGTTGATCGTAATGGTTGTTATTGATTAGGCATTAAGAAACGAGCATTGAGTAGAAAATTACATTAAAAAAAAAACAAATTGAGACTTACTCAAGTAGACTACTTAACCTATCATAAAAATAAATTGACGGAGTTAAGCAGTAACGTATCAATCCACAACTAACGACACGATGTGAAGATGACATTTAAAGATTTCAAACATTGCGTTAGCTACCGTAACACTATATTGCTAAATTCTGTTTCGAAGAAATGTAATTATTAAAAAATATATATCGCATGCTAAATCGTATCGATTTACTTCGAAATCTCCATCCAACAATGAGATACAGCTATTTGTGTCATTTTAATTAAAATAGGTTTTTGTTCAAAAGAAAAACAAATAATAAAATATCATTAAAATAAATGACAAAACGTCTTTAGCGATTTTTCAAAAATCAACTTTTATGAGTTGTATGAAACCATTATTAGTATCTGTCCCAATGCGATTTTAAATCAGAAACAAATTTCTTCAATATTTTTACATCAAACTGCAGTGTAAATAAAACGTAAAAGTATAAGTAAACAAACAAACTATTCAGGGTTATATATTAAAATTATAGAAAAATTAGTATAGATTAACATTCGCACACCCTATAAACTATGATTGTGCCAAATTTCGTACTCCTCCGTCCGCAGATTTTTCTTAAAATGGTACCGAAAGTTTTTACTCCACGTATATAACAATAATTGTTTCGCTGGCAACCCTGTTAAAGATTGCACAGCTTAAAATATATGAGACACTATTTTGTTCAGATGCTCCCAGGAGAATTACGTTCCTATCGTTACATTGCTAGGTAGCGAGGTCATGATTAGATCCCGGATGGGTTTCAAACGGACGATGTGTATTTTCGACTAGACTTCCCGTCCCGGCTTTGCTCGGGTGCTATTGAAATATATAAAAGGCCTGACGACAGTATCAAATAATCAAAGATTTAATGATTTTAGGGATAAATACATATTAAAGGAATTTTAAAAGAACTCATCGAGTTCTATTTAAGAATTTGAGATTATTAAGATTTTCAATAAAATAAAAGATTAAAATTCACCATTACAATTGAAAACACCAATCGGCGCGCATGACGTCACGGTAACGTACCAGTACGTGCATGTAACTGCGTAAAAATATTAAAATATATAGATTATATGACAATCAAAATCGATCACTAATAACCTCGACTTTTTAATGCAGTTCATAAATTAATAAATGAAAATATATTATGATTTTAGTGAGATTTAATCTTTTGTTTATAGTATGTTAAAACACAATTCTAACATGTAATATAATGAATGAATAAAACATAAAATTAGATCTGGTCACGCTGATTTTTTTTAATTTTATTTATTTATTATTATTTTTTTTTTTATAAAGAATATTAGGAATATTTTTTAGGTATGTCTTATATTCCCTTTTCCCCTCCTACTAAGCTTGAATTAAAAGCTTGCATTAGGTGTGGGTGCGACAATACCAAAGAGGTACTGGTACCCGGACGAGCCGGCCTCCTACGGCTGTAGACCAAAAGGACTGCAAGCGTGGAGCTACCTCTAATTAGAAAGGAAGGAGTAATGGAAAGGAATGGTGTAAAAGGGTATAAAGGTAGATGGAGAGGAGAGAAAGGATGCGGATACTGTTGTCACGGACGATCTAGTAGTCAGTTTATCACCGAAATATAAATTTTATATAATGCATTACAGAAGTTTTGGATAGGCATCAGACAGTTTATCAATGTACGATGAAACGTGTCATACATTTCCGGTTATGCTCAAAGATTTATACGTGCATGTTGGCAAAATTACGTGTTGTCCTTTGATTTTGTTTGCGGAAGTCTGGATTACGAATATATATCACCTGAGGGTCGGAAATTCGATTAATTTGAAATAAATATTCAATAACACACCACAAAACATTATTAAAATGATAAACCTATGGCATTAAAACTGTCGGATCTAACCCAAGTTTGCATGTACCCTTATCAGCATTAATTTTGCTATTATTTTTTACATCTACACTAATATATAAAGCTGAAGAGTCTGTTTGTTTGTTTGTTTACTTGAACGCCCTAATCTCAGGAACTACAGGTCCGATTTGGAACATTCTTTCAGTGATAGATAGCCCATTTATTGAGGAAGGTTATAGGATATATATCATCACGCTATATGTTTTCACCAAATTTTACGAGGATAAAGTCGCGGGCACAGATATTATACATATAAATGCAAATAGCATAAATCTCAACCGACATTTACCCTTTAGGCGAATACATGATATAGTTTTTTCAAAAATATACGCAATAAGTATGGCTTACATTATTTTTCCCAATCTATCTAAGCCAAGTTTGTGTTAAATCGTTAGCATGGTAGGATTACAGTTCAAAACTTTTTCATCCACAAAACTACTGTTGAAATACAGTTTTCCTAATTTTTAAAAGTTTACAAGTTTCCTATAGGTAATCTGCATACTGCTGATATATGTACCCATTCCACAGCGGGGTTGAGGAAAAACTCCCGTTAAAATCAGATAAGCCGTTTTAGATTAGTTAAGGATTTAACTCAACCGTTCACTGTTGAGGCGTAAATTCAATTTTACAGGAGAGCTTAAAAAACGATGTTACTTCAAAGGATGCCTTGTTCAAATTGGCTTTAGCAAGCCTTTTTTAGCATGACTCCAGATACTTTAAAAATCTCTTGCGACTATTGTCATGGATTATACGGTATAATAAGTCAAACCAATAGAAAACAGGAGATGTTTGCCAAGTTGGCAAAATCGCTTCATCGACATCGTGTAGCATAAATTAAAGAGACCGTTTTAGCTTTTGTGTCACATTTTACAGCATAAGAGATTTTGTGCAAACAATGTATCTATTAATTTTGTAAACATAAAATGTTCTACGCCATTTTATTGAAATACTGCGATTTGTGATTGTCAACAGAAAGCTAGTAAAGGTGTGTTTGTTTTGTTCCTTTTTTTAGGTGTATTTAAAGTGTTTGACAAGCAAAGTCAAAGTCAAAATCGTTTATTCATGTAGATTATTTTGTAAGCACTTATGAACGTCATATGTATAATATTTGTATTATTTTTAATCATTATTTAATAATTTGGTGATAAAAATTGCAACTTAAAAGCTAGGTTTACAGGGGTTCTTCGAGCCCTGCACTGAGAAAAGCCCATAACAAACTCAGTCAGGTAATTTTTTTGCTACAACCATTTTCACAATAATTCAGATTTGGTTAAAGCAAATTTTATTCCCAAGCATTATCATCATTCAAATTATCCTTTATTTTATAATAGAATATTTAAATGAATTTACGTTTTATAAAAGATTTAAATATATTTAAAGACATCTCCCGAGTATCATAGGAGAGTGTGTTATAAATACGCATAAAAAATATTATAATTAACTGTAAATAAGGTCTTAGGTTAATATCTTGTAGCGACACTCCAAGGTCTCCTACTTAACCTAAAACATCGCTCTTAAAAGCACTTTGCGTATTGAAATCATTATAATTTAAATAATTATGTTCGAAATCTGTATAACAGACTAGCTGACTGGGTCGTCAACCAGTTTTAATGAACCCAACATTTTTCAACATCCATTGTCATATTATCCAGCTCTCCAATTTAATTAGATAAAATGTAATAACACAAAATAATTACAAAAAAAAGTTACGTAAACAACTGCAAATTAAATATTACATTACCCTTAACACAAACCTCATTTTTAAGTTCCTCTTTTGAGCCATGTGATCAGCACTACTCGTGACGTAAACCCTGAAAATTAGTAGTTTCACGTCAAAATGTTATTTTCTTATAACATTTTTTCAAACTTCACATATTTTTTGCTAATTAATAATATTTGACTTCGAAACATAGATAATTTCTATCTTACAAAATAGTTTTACCCACTGAATGATTTTTTTTTCTCGTGGATTTCGTAAGTGCTATTGTCTGCGGGTGCAGAGGCCAAGGCCGGCAGTATCGTATGCCTGAACCCGTGTGAACCCTCGTGAGGCAATATCGCATGTAGAGTCAGGGTTGTCTACTGATCTAGGCAGGTTCTGCTTCAACTAACTAATCATATTAATGGTCCAATAGAATATTGCATGCGTCCACTTCTAGTTTGATCCTAAATTGTAAAGATATCATAATTGACTTATTTCTTTTGCTTTTTTTTGTCGCTGGGAAATGCTTTTACGCACTGACCCGTTCGCAAATGATACCAAGATCTAGGAACGTTTGCGAACGGGAGTGTGGGTTAGCTCTGTTAGAATACCCTCTAAATCCAGTGGGGCCCTCATCATCCATGTAATAGGGCACCAGAATCTCGCTGTCGCATGCCTCCCTGATGCCTCGGATGAATAATTATTTGTCTCTGAATGACCTCAAGGTTGCGGAAAGAGACGTGCGAATTGGCGTCTTCTTCCTCCCGTTCTCCCCCTTGTGGAGAGAGGAGACTCAGGCGCATTCACCCTCTCCGTCTCCTTCAGTGATATGACGCTTTCACTGAATGGAACAGAGTCTGGTAATATAGTATAAATCCAAGAATAACGCTGTTCCTTTTTATATATATATGGAAGTTGCATATTTTGATTAGGCGTGTATTATGGTAGCTATTCAGTGGTTTGGAATGCCATTATTGTAGCAACCTAATCAGCCCACCGCTATATGATGTTATAAAACCTCTTCTGAGCCTTCAGAGAGTTGCCTTATTACAGGTGAAGGCCGAAACAAGGAGACTACAGATTGAGACAGAAAATTTGAGATTAACTTTTAACCAGTCGTTTCCTTTTGTAATTTGTCTTGTCACTATTCTGCGATTATACGCAAAATGCGTATTACATTGAACACTTTGTAGGCAAGAGGCAACCCTAGCTCCATTTAATGTGCGCGGTCTAATCTACCGCTCGTTAGCGTTGATTACGCCCCTATAAAAAGGTTTATTGATATAATCTATAAGTATGATCAGTTTGTTAGTGGGTTGAGAATTCCTATTAATCATCTTATTTTTTTAATTTTTATTATACCAGCGAGAGCTCTAACGATGCACTTGCGATGTTAAAAGGTAAAGGATCGCAGTAAAATAAAAAGTAGGTATGCAGTCAAGTGCTAAAGAATCTATACTTCCATTTAGTTTGCTAACGAAGTATTCCCTGAAGTGATGTTGCGCAAACTCGTCTTGCATGTAGGAGATGCCTTGATTGTTTTCTGGCTGAGTCAAAAAAATGGGAATGGAATTTGGTAGCCATCAAACGGATCGAATGCTTGTTTATTAAAGTTTAAGACGGCCCTAGTTTGGGATATAAAAAAAGCAGAAAAACCATCATCGGCGAATTTGTTTGCTTGGAAATACAGGTATTTCCCGAGAGTTTACTCTACTAGAACGAGCTTTAAAAATACGCATTAGTTTTATCTTCTAAAAGTATTAGTTTTATATATGTATTAGTTTTATATTCTAAAAGTACACACATCAATTCCAACAAGACTCTTATCTCTCTGTTTGAGACTACTTTTTAACCTAAACCTTAGAATTGGGTCCAAAAATACATTAAAAAACAACGTTTACCAATATGACCTATTGAAAACATACGCGCATAAATTCGGCGCACGATTCACAATGGCGTTAACATGCGCGTGCGCTTCATTATTCGCGCTCCGCCCACCGCGACCCGCCGACCATTTCCGACGCCGTGGTGCGAAAATATATTAAAACATTTTGTGTTATTTTTTTTTTACTCTATGGTTCTAATGAAGTCATAACTATAGCCTTATGGGCAATTAACATTCGTTTGGTCGAAAATATACCCATCTACGTGGCAACAGCGTATCTGAAATAATTTTGATAATTTGTGTTTCTATAGTATAGGAAAGTATAGATGTCATCTTTTCTTTTCCGAAAATGATAACTCACTTTGATCTTTTTCGATTTCTGATTTTTTACCTTTATGAGTTTTTTCGTATTTTACCTTTGTTTATTTTGTCATGAATTATACTAGTATAATAGCAGTCGATATACAGACTAAGAGTTGCGCAGTTGAGTTGAGTTTAAGATACCGAATTCCAACTCAGCACTAAGGTTAAGGACGTCGGATATAGAGTGGTAGAAATAAAATAGGGTTGGGTAGGATACATGGCTAGATGTAAATCCTGGTCGTCCCCTAGCTCGATGGGCGGATAACATGAGGATGACGGAAGGTGGCTGGATGAGACCGGTAAGGGATACGGGAGATTGACAGAAGCAAAGGGAAGCCTATACTCAGCAGTGGGTTACCAAGGGATGACGATGATGATGAAGACGATACTAGTATAGAAGATTGTAATCATATGACCAACTGTACTTATCCTAAAGTGTTCTTCTTCTTCTGCTGTGGGGCGAGTTAAGATGACCGATTGCCATCTGACGTCATCCTCGGAACCCCTATTAGAAATTAATTTATTAAGATTTATCCCCCTTATTTCCAATAATAATAATCTTTTAAATTCCCTCGCACGTGCGTGTTTCCATCATATTTAAATTACGTAATTTTACAATGAAAGTATTATAAAGTCGATTATTAGCCTTTTAGAGCTTTTTTACCGCGCGTTAAAAAGACGTTCAAATAGTACATATGAACTCTCAAGTATTTGTTCACATGGCAGCACTTTCACAACGCGACGCTTTTTTATCGAACAATGTTCTATTTTCAACAATATACATACGTATACGGTATATTTTTGTATCGACGACGCTAAAAAACGCGCCAACGCCGAGATTTAACGCAACGTTTTTTTAACTCTCGTGCGAATGAGGGCTTAAATAACAATACATTACTGTGTTAAAGAATATGAATTACATAATAAATAGATGCGCTATAACTTACACGCAAAACATATATTCTTTACTGATATGCTATTAGAGTATTGCAAAATATTTTTCTTTACACGACTCAATGTGTCTTTTGCTACTATAAGGTGAATAACTTAATAACTTCAGAAGAGGTCTACAGACGCCGGGAAAAATATGTATATCTGATTCATAAAATTAGTTATGATGACAACAAATACAACAGAGCAACAATAATATTAAGTGAAATCATATAATTTTGCTAATTTTGTGCTTATAGTGTAAGTTTGTAAGTACATTTGTGTTTTTTTTTTCTAATTTATTTAAAAATGACGAAACACTTTTAAAAAATTCACTTTCAAGTGATTTTAAAAGATGAAACATATAGATATTTACTTGCAAACTCATACTAAATAAAATTAGTTTCAGCCACATCCTCTGCAATCTAAGGGGACATTCAGGTATTACGTAACGCAATTTTTGAAGATTTTAGAAACCCTCCCCCTCCTCCCACATATAACGCGCCGTAACAAATGCCGAATACCTTTGTATTGTTTTAGTCGCATTTACGGTAATAATAACTGCAACAGGATATTTCTTACACGCAATACATGCCTACATATACGTTTTAGGAGAAATAAGATCACATCTTTATGTGACTTGCGTAGTATGCAGGACCCCCCCCCCCCCCCCAAATTGCGAGACGTAATACTTGAAACGCATCTGCGATCCCCCTGGTGTTACAGTTGTCCATGGGCGTCGGTAGTCACTTAAGAGTACCGCCTGCTCGTTTGCTCCTTGTTATATAAAAAAAAGTTAAGTAAATAAAATAAAATTAAAAGCCCACCTTAAGCCTTCTACAGTTTGCCCCTTGTCGTAGAAAAAAATTGTACCAGAGTATATTATAATCCCATTAAAAACATTTTCATAAGATATACCTTATGAAAATGTTTTATATATACAACATATATGTTACCAGAACAACACCATAATATGGCGCGCACTGTCAAAAAGTTCTCCGATCTATTCTAGAGCCACGCCTCTAACTCTACACGCCCTTACTCTACATGTCGTAACTTCACTGAATATACAACTTAGTCAAAATATGTGGCTTTAAATAATAATTACATACAGTATTTCAAATTAATTATAATTCAATATTCAAAATTATTTACGCGAACGCGCAATATTTCCACCCTATTTACAAAAATGATGATAATTGATAATTGAATATGAAATCGTCAATTATATATTCTATGCAATTAGTGTACGCATTTAAGTATTAATTTTTGGTTGTCGATACTAGTAAAAAACTAGATGCATTTCATTTTGTATAACTTCAACACGAATTTATGCGACCCATTAGATAGATTAGATTTGGTGCGATGGATTTTTTTAAATCCAATTTTGTATTTTTTATTTTAACTCTTGTCGCTTATATTTCACGGCATCAAAATCATTTGCAATGAATTAGACGCGGACTATTTATTTATAAAAAAAAGCAAAATTAATTTTTTCATAAATAAATAAATAACAAATATATACAGGACTATATGACACACTGGAGTCTGTCCCTAAGGTAGACAACTTAATGCCTATGTTATGGCAACAGACGCCTGTAATACACAAATATTGTTTGTAGGAATATATAAATACTGTATGTACAGTATACAGATAATACACCCAGACTCGAGGCGATAATCGAACCCACGACGAGCGAAAGGCATGGTTAACGACCACTGCGCCAACGAGCCAGTCCAAATTGGTACAGACACTGACTTTCCGATGTGCCTCAACGCACGATTCGCTTCGACACCGAAGCATCATCAGGAGATAGACTCTACAAAGGCTATTCGTAAAGTCAACTTTACGAATTAAAGCAAAGTAGTTTAGTTTCTCATGCATCTTCATGACTGTCAACAGTTAAATATATCAAATTTATCGTCATTAAGAACATCAAATTTCTTCCATTTTTCATTTACAAAGATATTTCATTTTCACGTAAAAGTTTCCACATTTTGTGGACCTCAAGAGTTTTCTTGAACGGATCCTCAAATCAAGTTCACCGATACATTCCAAAATACATTGTTGACTCGTTTGCATTGCATTTATTGCATTTTAAATTCCATCAAGATTAGCGAAACTTATCCAAAGATTAGATGGAAAATAAGCAGGGTTAATTTGGGCGATATAATATTTAACCCTATAATATAAATACTTAATTAGAGGTAGCGCCATGCTTGTAGCCGAATTGGGCCGGCGCGTTCGGGTACCGGTATCTATAGATATAGGCTTAAACGTACTGATTAATAATAATAATTAAGCCAAACGAAAAAAAAACGGAAATCTTGCTCCATTCATTTAGAACAGCCATCAGTGTAATGAATGGCGGTCGCGAGGTTTCCCAAATCCCGGAAAGTAATAAGCTGTCTTTAATGACATTTCAATGTTAAATCGAGGGGAATTCTTCTGAAACACTGAACGTAATAAATGAAAGGGAGATAATTTAGTTATAAGGTCAATTAATAGGAAAAAACTGCCAAGTGCGAGCTAATGTAATACTAAGGGCTCCGTTTTAGACAACCTTCCTTCATCTTCTCTTTCATGATCCTTGGTATGTTGGGAACATTTCCAAAGCCTTGCGATACCTAGTCTTAGTAAAAAAAGTTATAAAACTAGATTTCTTTTATATTAGGTTGTGACAAACACAACGGTTCAGTAATCTTTGCGTCGTTAGGGATTTTCTTTGTCAAGTAAATAATGTAACATAAATGTAAATACCAGATTTGGCTATGCAGGGGAGGAAACACTGGCAGTGAAGGTGAGTGATGCTGTCAGCCCTCGATGATCGTTCACTCTCCTCTCTCGGGAGGAGAGCGTGGGGCGCTGTCGCTTTCTGAGTGGCTGGTTATAACTCTTATTAATAAACTAACAATCGATTAACCATACTGAAGTATCATTATTTGGAAGTATATACTATGATCTAATCCAGGTCATCCCATAGCATGATGCATGAACGACATGGAGTTAAGTCTAATATGATGAAGGAGGCTATAGGAACTCCATTACAAAACGATATAACCATATTGAGTTTGGGCTCGTTTGATTCGTCTTGACGAGTACTTTATATTTAATGGTATACATTTAAACAAAAGCTTTTTAAAAAATGTTTCTTAACTTAAAATGTATTCTGTATTGATTTTTGGCTCTTATTGTAAAATACTAATTGAACATACATTATACACACACAAAAAAGGGAGAATATGAAATAATTTCATTTTGAAACAAATAATAATTAAACATGACATAACAATTAAATTAACATGTTTTGACATTAATTTGCAACACCATACTTAAAGAATAATGAAAAAGAAACTAAATTACTTTGTGGTACAAAATACGAGTGCCCACGACGATAGCCTAGTGGGCTTTGAACCGAGAACGTCAACATTTTCAGTTCCATCTTCTACCGCTGAGCTATCGAGGCTTGCCTTAACAGTGTATTACTAAATAACATTGCCAAATAAAATTACTAATTAAATAATTTTCACAATGTTAAATGCAGAAAGTTTTACATACTCTTTATCATCAATTCCAAGTAACTCGTTATCTCACGTAATGCCTTATCTATATTTCTTTATACATACTTGTTAGAGATATTGCATTTTACGTCGGTGTAAGTGTATTTAATATTAAAATACCTATTGCGTATGTTCGGGACAGTCAAAGTCAAAACGTTTATTCGTATAGACTTTTTTAAGCACTTATGAACGTCATAATGTTAATATATATTTATCATTTAACAATTTAGTGATAAAATTTACGACTTAAAAGCTAAGTTAAACAGGGGTTCCTCGCGCGCTGCACTGAGAAGAGCCCGGTACTTATCTACATAAACATATAACTTTTTAAATACACCTATATTTAAAAAGTTATATGTTTTTTTAGATAAGGTTCCAAAGTAGAATACGTTACAGTATAGCAATAAAATATCTTTATTGCTGTAGTGAATATCCTAAAGAATTTTTATTTAAGCATAAAGAGATCAAGCCTCAAAATATACAAGAGATAATAGAAAGTGATATTTAGAAAAAGGTTCTAAATTTTTTTACGCGGTTATAAACTTGATCCAACCTTCAGAAAAAGATGGGCACAGTCACAAAATTTTTGACCAGTGTATCAACTTGCTTATGATCGATGTAGTGCATTCCTACAAAGGATTTATGTTTATAAAATATATGATTTATGAAAATTGTTTTTGTAAGGAAGGTATTGGATATATTGTATTATCGGGCTCTCGATGTTAATAGATCGTAAACTGTGACGTCACAAGTCTATTTGGGCAGTGGGCGTGCCCATCATGCCCACCACGGTGGATCCTCGCCTGGTGAAAATATTAATTGGCGCCAAAATCATAAAATAGTATGTGATTTGAACACTTGCTTCTTCACTGAGTGTGGCACGGGACTTTAAGCTGTGTGTTGCGCGATACACGCTGTGATCACACAATTGTTCAAGCAATTGAAGCTGCGGCACCCGTATTAATACAACAAATACATCCGTAATAATTTTATATAAGCTTAACCATATAAAATTAGTTATGGTTAAACTATACTAAATTTTCTTCTTCTTTTTATAGTTTCGTTCTGTAAACTTGCTACTAAATACTTATTTTAATTCGTGCCATTAATAATTGCAGTGGCATTTATATTGCTAATCAGTGGTCGGCATTTAAGTCGATCGCTAAGTTAAGTTGCTCTGGCGGCGACCGAGTGATAGATGGGTGACCCATTCTGGCGCTGCTTTATATTTGATATCCGACATCCTCCATGTTTCGCAAGGCACGTAAAACGGTGGGACCCAATTAATGTCACTTTGTGATATTAGTCGTAAGGTTGTAGAGACCGTGGGGGTTCCGAGGATGACGTCAGATGGCAATCATATATTAATAGGTAACGACAAAACGGTTAAGACCTTCTCTGTCATCAGTTTTGTCAACTGCTCTCTCTCTAACATGTTTAAATTATATTCACTTGTATCTATTGAGAGGGAATCTTGTAGCATAAAAACTATCAACAAACGTACACTAACGGTTCACGCATATTTATCATAAATTCAAATTCAAATGATATTTTATTCAAGTAGACTTTTACAAGCTCTTTTGAATCGCCAAATATTTTAAAAGCTATCACTGATTCTGAAGAGTCGAACCTCGAAAAGAATCAACTAGAAACTCGTTAGTGAATGTTTTAAAAATTATTGTCACAGAACTGAAAATTATTTTTGCGAAAATTTCTTTCGTTTTTCTTTTAACTATAATTAACTTAGATGCACTATAAAACATTGTAAAATTTTCATTGAAACATAAATAAGTAATTATTTATTCCGGGGTAAAAAACATGAGCATTTTTTGCCCAGGATATTTTAGGATTTCAGAAAAATTGAAAGACCCTCAAAAATAGGAAAAATTTCTAAATTAAAAATGTATTAAGTCGCCAATTTAAAGCTATTGGAAATATAGTCACCAAGGCAAATTTAATACCAATATTAATTCTATCGTCCCGTAACAATATTTTTCGTCATTACAATACGACTGATTCTCTAAGGAAGCTAATTTTCTCCAATTTATCTTTTACCCCTTACCCACAGAAATTTTTGCATGTACTTGAATAACTCTTGAAAATTGTTTGATCCAAAAAAAAATGAAGGCTAAGTTTTCAATGAATTTTAATATAGACTACTTTAAAGGGCTCCGAATATTGTGTCTGCAAATACGTTTACGAATTTCGTTAATAAAGGTTATTTTCAGATGGTATAGTAATTTACAGTTGCCGAATGTAACCACTTTCGCCTTAAATAAAAAAAATCGGTATTTAAACAAAATAGCTCTTTTAAGATTAGATATTGGGTCTGCAAACAAAATTGAGGAGGTCGTAGCATAATCAGTGGTCGGCATTTGTGTCGATCACTGGGTTAAGCAGGTCTCACCGCGGGCGACATGCTCCGACAAATTCTCGGACGAACAATGCACACGTGCCACCGGAATATCCAATGTGAGACGAAAAGTAGCAATTTGGAGCACTTTGTCTCAGACTTTGTGATTTGGCTGAAACTTTCATGAACTCTGTAAATAGTGAAATTGTGAAATTGGAAGATGTATCGATTTTCTATTTAGGTTGTTCCCTTGTTCCTCCGGGAATGGCATATGTAGATATTTTGGATGGAAATTCTAAAATTACATGTAGGTACAGTCGACCAATAAAGTGCTTTACCATTTCGGATGACAGTTTCTAGTCAAAGAAAATTTGCTAAGGGTTAATGTTACAAATTAACGGAATGCATAACAAGCAAAAATAAGCTTTTTAACTCATTGACGTGCAAACGACATTAGACCTTAGCGTGGCAAACCAATTTTTTGGTCGACTGTATTGGCAACGTTCCGTTTTTGGGTCGTGTGCGTGTATAAGAAGCGCACATATTTAATAAATTATAAAATTGATGCAATTAAATTTAGAAATTGACATAAAAATTATGATTAACACTAAAAAAAAAGAAGAATGGAGATTGTTGTTATAATATAATTGATTAATTTCTTTTAATTTATTCATGACAGCAAATTTGAATTTGGGGAGAGAGAGATGAAACATGTCTAAATCTTGAAAATACTCGTTATATTGCTTACAACATCTTATAATAAATCCGTAAAAATTTCTGCTGATCTGGTTCGAGGTAGAGGAACGTTAAAAGTAGGTCTGAATTTATTCTGGGACTGTTTAAATTTATTCTAGATAGAAGATAATTAGAATCAACTTTATTGTGCAATATTTTATATAAAAGAATTTGATCTATTATTGATTATAAGACGAATTTGATATAAATGTACTAATATGTAAAGCTGAAGAGTTCGTTACCTGAACGCGCTAATCTCAGGAAGTTTTTTTTTTATGTTACAAGGGGGCAGACGAGCGGGCAGCAGGCACCGAAGTGTCTACCGGCGCCCATGGACATTTGCACGACCAGAAGGCCATTCTTTTCTGCACATATGGTTATAAATCGTATATTAAACATTAGAAAATAATAATAATTGGATAAATACAGTTTTATAGAGTGTCATCTTTTTCACAAAACAATAGGAGTGTAACAAATAACTCTCTGACACGAACGAGTTGTTTTATTTCCTTCTAGTATTCTTATACCGGAGCCAGACGTAGCTTCATTTGAATGATCATTTCAATTTAAATGTAGTGTGGCCGGTGATTTTGTGGAGCTGTGCAAAGTTTTGTAGTACATTGTAGTCTTCAAGGACAAAAGTGTAAAAACACTTTGAGCTATGTCTGGCTCCGGCATAAGTGTATTTTTTTCACAGACACAGACATTATACAGAGGTAATAATAAAATAAATAAAAATTCAGTATACAATTTACTTATAAAAATCGCCTGATTTTGACCTGTGCCCTCTAATGGGACAACCCTCTGCCTATTTTGAAATCAAAATAAATATGCAATTTATTATTGCCTAGCACTTTGAACTTAATCAATTTAAACTTTAAACTTAATAAATAAAACGGTAATTCATAATGTACACAATGTTCATATCAGCAATTGCTTATCTGTTCTGTTATTTGCTTCAAAAGTTAAAAAATTATAATATTAACGTAGGGTAACTCTTATAACACTTTTCATCACAATTATTTTTATTTTGTTGTACTAACTGTAGTTATTTATTTTATCATTTCAACGCATTGCATATTTACTTTGTACCATATTTACTTAAGTGTAATTTATTATTAATATTTTTACCCACTTTGTAGAAGAATATTCATGAATTTGTAAACATAAAATTTGTCTAGTCGAACAAGAAAGTGCTTAACCATTTTGGATGACAGCTCCTAGTTAAAAAAAAAACTGCTAAGGATTATTGATAGAAATTAACGTATTGCCTAACAAACAAAAATTAGATTCGACATTAGCGTAGAAAACCAATTTATTGGTCGACTATACATATATAATGATTGTAAATTGTGGGAAAGTCACACCAAGGTGGGAGGCTTTCGGCGAGGAATGAAAGGTGGGAGCGAAGGTCAATATGCTCAACCACCGCAAAGGAAATGTTTCTTATTTTAACACTAAGAGAAGTTGGTTTTAACTAAAATTGTAGTATACTAGATTACTGGTAAAATTACGGCCATATCATACAGCACTGGAAGTGGAACATCACCACAGCTCGTTAGTTGGATACATACGTAAAACTATTGTCTTATTTTTGACGTCCGAAAAATTATAACAAAAAAAACAGCCGCACTCGAGAGGTTCCCAACAGAATGAAAACGTTCAGAAGCATTTTACGAGAGTCGTGCTAACGGAGGAATATGAAATTTGATACGATTATAGTTTATATAGAGGACGGTGTGCAAATACTAATATTAAAAAAATATATGAACTATAAATATATATGTGTACAAATTTTGTCTTTGCAACCATGACAAAGTAACCTTGCGTTTTGGTAACTATAACTGTGATTGTGTGTATAAATGTGATTAAATAGTCCATGAACGTCGTTGTACTAAGAATAACAATAATTTACATGGCTTTAAATAAGCATACGGTACACAAATCTAAAGATTTTTTTGCCGAATTTCGACCGGTTGGCGATCTCTAGTAATAATAATTGTATAAGATTGCACACAGGAGAGGGTGCAGCGCAAAAAATAAAAAACTTAATTGTTGCCTCTACGAATTAGTTACACTGTGCGATTGTTAACGCAAATAAACCTAATAACCAAATATACAGCCCAGATAAGATAATTGTCACAATATTCATCATCATACTTTTGGGCCGAATCAAAGAGATAACCAAAATGGATAACGGTCTCATTGATATTTCGTACTTATTGTCAAAAAGAGTAAACGGGCGTGTCATTGTGTGGCGAGCCCCGAAACTGGGATATAAGATATCGTAACCAGAACTGATTGTTACTAGAGACGATGGTTACAAAGGAAGGAAACGATGTTTTAAATATACTTTATTTATTTTAAAGGGTACATTCTTTCTCTGATATCTATGTTTACACACATTCAGGCATAGGTATCAGACAGAGTATTTATTAATAGCAAAGCTCTAATCGATAATGGCTGTATGGCAGCCGAACCGGAACCAGGTCAAAGAATACAGCTTCTTAAGGAAGGGCGGGCAGTGTAGGGCGGTTCCGGCCATTCCGCCCTACTTGACATTGAAAACTTTTTAAGTACCTCGCAAAAAGTTCCGATCGTCTCTATTGTGTGACGCGGAAAGTTCTCCGAAACATCTGAATGTCATTATTATTGCAGGGGAAAGAGTTTGTGTGACATTGAAAAGTTTTGACCGACTTTCCAATACAGAAGGAGAATTTTAAGGTGTCTTTTACTTTGATTATATTGTTTTAATTATAAACTTACACTCTCAAAGTTATAAGAGTGATGTAAATTTAAAGGGATAGTGTTTGGTTTATTTGATCAATTTATATTACAACTTTTAATAGAACTAGAGTATATACATTCCTTATGGCACCATCTTATGTATAATTTCAGGTACTACTATTACGGTTTGAAAAAATCTTTCAGTGTTAGATAGATCATTTATCGAAGAAGACTATGGGCTATATATCATCACGCTAAAATTAAATAAATCTTTGTCCCTAATTTTATGCGGAAGAAGTCGCGAGCACAGCTAGTCCTAAATAGAATTGGATGATTTGTATCTAACATAGATTTTTTTAACTGGTTGTAGATGCATTATGACTATAATATATACGAGACCTATAGCAAAAAGACAAGTAGAAATTTTTTCGTCTGTGTCTCGGTCTGTATGTTTGTCTGTCTGTGTTGCGGACAGATGAGACTAGAACGGCACATAGACGTCCATCATCGTGGACCTCACCGGAACGACTGTACGAGGCTGGCATTAGTATACATTTAGCGGGCGAGATAGGTACGCCTTGCTAGAGTAGGGCGGCAATAGTGCTATTTCGCTCACGTAAACGCGATCGGTTTACTTGTTTATAGTGTATACTAGTGTCAGGCTTCCTGTTGTACTTAAGGTGTGCCTAAATGTGGGACGGCACGTTTTCTCGTTATTACACGACGCTTCCTGATCCAGACGTTATATTGTGCTTGTAAATACAGTCCGTGAAGATAAGAAAAGCTCGGTGTTTTATTGCCCCGTCAATATAACCCAGTTACGGATTCTCTACAGATGACTCTGCAGGGAGTGATAAGGGTCCTCTGGCTATTTGCAGTGGCAACAACCGTGATCTGGTCAGTAATAATTCTATTTCTAAATGAAATGTTCCTGCTCTTTATTCTCTCAGTGGGAATGTATTTAATGTATTTAACAGTACTTAAGGTTATTCTCTTCTTCCAACAGATCGGTATCACATCTTTCGGTCACCGTGACGGATGCGCTCTCGGTCACCCCGCCGCTTTCGCCAGAGTCACCTCATTCAACGCCTGGTTCCGCGCCCGAATGTAAACTGTTGTCAAACTTTTCTTTATAAACAATAAACAAAATATATCGTGTATGTTGTCTATTTCTTATAAGGGTCTAAAATAATAAAAATAAGATGTTTATTAACAGCCATAAACCTGAATACAGAATCTACATACAGCAAAATTTTTTGGTACCATTAAAAAAAATTGTGCGCGCGGAGGATTATGAAATTTGAACAGAATTATAGTTTATGATTCATGGTGATTGGTGAGACACTTAGAATGCTTTAGAAAAGTACTCGGTACTGGATTCTCATAATAATTATGTAATAAACGTTAGTACCTAATTTTGGACCAAATGTCCTTAAAATTAGATAAAGTGTGGCCTTACGTTGTGTACTTAGGTTTCTGTAGGATATAGTTAATTGGTTAGGAAGAGTATAAATTGTCTCTGATTGGTTCTACAATAGATGCAATGACTGAGTACTAGGTAGTTTTCACTATCTGTTGTGACTATCGGTAGTTGGAATCGTATCGTATCCTATACACAAACGAAGAGAATTGGAATAGTGTAATGTTATAAGCATTACGTAACTATACGTAACCTACGTAAATGGCGCAGACCGCGTCAACTCCAGTATGTCCATGCGTCACGTACATAATTAAACAACTTTCTCATTATCTCATAATTGTTTTCTAAACGTGTAATGCTGTTGGTCAGACTGGCCTTCACAGCATCAAAGCGCGGGGGTCTTTCTCACATGGGAGCGGCGTGAAGTGGTGGCAATGCTGTCACGTGAAGTGATAGTATTGTTGTCGCGTTTCGTTCGGTTTGTGAGGCTTCCCGGTAGCCTAAACTCGTCATTAAGGCCGGCAGCACATCTGGTAGCTTGGTCGTGCAGATGATCGTTTGCCCTTTGTAACATAAAAAACAATAATAATAGTTATACTAAATTGTGTTTCATCTATTCCTCTTTATATACATAAAGAGGTTTCACTTCTAAGTCAAAATTAACATGACTACAATGCAATTTTATAGCGCTAACCACAATGAGTTAATAAACCACAAGATAACCTTATTTTGACTGTATATACACTAATTAGGTGGTCTTTGAAACACCTAATTAGCCTGGACGTTTTTAGAGGTTTTTCCTCTGAGAAAATGAGAAAATTCAACATTAAAAATCTCTGCACTTTTGTTATGATTTAATTATATGAGCGAGGTAGCGGTTACAGAGAAATTACGTTATTAATCATCCTTTTTAGTTTTAAAATACATAATGTGTAATTAAAGTAAAGAATAAGGACAGACAGGACTCTATATTATGTCTTCTGGGAAACCAGCCAAGGAGTGGTGGCAAATGTTACGGGTATTCTAAAAATAGTCGATATTAAGGTAGGACGGTCGCGCGGTTCCTTGCCAAAAACATTATTTTTACCCTCACAACTGAAGGCTGCAGATGACATGTCAATTACGTATGATCGATGATTCCGTATAATGGATAAACTTAATTGAAGGAAAAAATAGAATCCCAGCTTAATAAATAAAATTATACTAAGACTAAAGTATATAATTTCTACTCTAGTGTGTGTCAGATTGCTTTTTAGGGTTACGTGGTACTACCAGGAACCCGTATAATTTCGCTCGCCTTGCATTTCCAAACATTTAGAAGTAGAGACTTGAACTTTTCCATCTTGATAGAACGCGCTAAAAACTCATTAAAAAAATTATTTTGCACTATATACGACTGCAACCTTTAGAGATATTTAACAAATACGTTTATAGCGTATCAGATACGGAACCCTCCTATATAAGTGTGTCTTGACACGCTCTTGGCCATTTTATTAACCTTAGAATTGTTTTAGTCTTGTCTTTGGTGGACAATATAAAAGACGACTGGGCAGAGGTCCATCTGGAAACTTTTTTATATAACAAGGGGCAAATAAGCAGACGGTTCAACGCCAATTGACAACTGGCCTAGAAAAAGGCTCGCATGCGCGTTGCTGGCCTTAGAGAAAAAAGTATGCTCGTTCTTGAAGGTGCCTAGACTTGAAGGTGGGTATAATAAATATATATAAGAATATATTTATAAGTATGTTTAAATTGAAGGCATACATGTCTATATCAGGATGTAGTTAACGTTTTGGTGTATCTCGATAACAGAGGTATTACGTATATTAGCATAATATTCCATATACAGGTCTAATAGGGTTGCTACTCATTATGTATTCGATAAAAAGCCAGGAATTTTATAAGGAATTTATAAGATAATGGGCTTGGATCAGAAATGATGTCCACAGAACTCAAACTATATAAACAATAGGTGTAGGCACAAAAACTTTTCCCAATGTGAACTCTTAAAGTGAAAGTTTATAGTGGCCAAAAAATTACGTCATAATCGAGTGGTTATTAATAATTCAAGCGTTTATATCGACGCTGATGTTTCAATTGAAGGGTCCGATGACTGGTACTTTTTATAAAACGCCATACTGATGTCAAGAAAAAGGTCTGAAGTGACCCAGCATTAGTCGGCTTATGAAATGAAATGAAATGCATTTATTTGTAGTGGTTGTCACCACTTTACACAGTTACAAATAAATATTACGACCTAAAAAAATAAACTTAACTAGGGAAAAAAAGACACAATTTGCGAAACTAAAAACTTAGAATCAAATTATGCCTAAAAAAAAAGTATCCAGTCACAAAATTTATTATATATAATATTTGTAAAGCAGTGCAACGACTACAAAATGGCAGCTACTCAGCTGAACATCAGAGTGACATGAGATGTCACTCCAACACTGATTTTCAGTAGCTCCAATAATACCCTTACGACAGCAACAGTTACGTTATCGTATAACATATGACGGAGAATCCTAGATTGATCAGGATCCGTGACTGCCCATTTTTATTAAAAACCGGTTCAGGAATCCGGTTCTCCGATGGTTATTTTATAATCTTCTATTTTGAACAGGCACGGTATAACTAAGATTTTTGGCATAGACAAGATTAAAACTTTGAACGAAATGAAAATATATTTTTTAATACATGTAACTAAATTTACAATATGCCTAGCTAATAAATACGTCCTTAAAGCACAAATCTAAACTTCAAAGGCCTCACGAGGTATACTCGTTGTCAAGAATTTTTAAAGAAATAAACTAGAAATGTGTTTAAGTAAGCTTAAAAATTGTGCTTGTGACGACAGTCTAGTGGGATTGAACTAAACGCCAAATGCATAAATTTAGGTCCCGTCTAGCCATCAGGGTTCTGAATCTGTCCATAACAATAATAAATATAAATAATAAATGATTACGTAAGACTTTTTTCGCTAATAAAAGTAGGTTAACATTTCACCCATTCACACATGACTTGGCATCGAGTAAGGTTCTTGAAATCTTTACAATTTTAATATAATGGGCTACTCCTGAATATCAACATTAATTGGAATTTATTTTATTGTTTGTAACGAAGACCTTGGTGTCTTTTTCGAGTTACATTGATGAGGATCAATAAAACACCTATGGTACGTACTAGTGTCAGCTACGCTCAGTCAGTTTGACGACGTTCATGGTCGAAGATGCCGCCATGTCGTGCATGTCTCATCTGTCTGTAACATTGTTTATTAATTATTATTACGGTTAGTTCGTTTGTGACAACCCTACATGTAATATGCATAATGCTCTACTTAGCAGGAATTAATCAGACCTATCACCGCTTGTCAATCAATTGTATGTACTGCTGTGTACTGTTTATTGATAAATTTACTGTTATTCCTATGTGCGGGTTAGTAGACTACCCGTTTTTGGACAAGTGGATTCTACAATCGATACGGGAGCGTTTTAGATTGCTTAGGGTGAATTCTTCAGTCGATACGGGTCCGTTGCAGAATGCTAAGGATGAATTCTACAATCGATACAGGTCTATTATTGAGTGCTAAAGGTAAATTATACAATTATTAGGGATCCGTTGTTGATTGCTAACCGTGAATTCTATAATCGTTACGGGTGAATTGTTAAATGCTAAGGGTGAATTTTACAATCGAAACAGGTGCGTTGTTGAATGCTAAAGGCGAACTCTACAATCGATACGAGAGCATTGTTAAATGCTAAGGGTGAATTTATTTATTTATATACAATACGGGTGCGTTGCCGAGTGTTAAGGGTGAATTCTACAATCGAAACGGACAGTAAAACCAATTTTTATATTTCTGGTGTATTTCAGCGGCGCGATTTAATTTTCTTTCAAATTTCCGCTCTCTTTTGACGACATCGGATTTATATATTGACAATTAGTTTCAAATTAATAAAAATCTGCTTTCGTTGGAACGCTAAAAGCGCTTGCGATAAAGTTTTTTGATATTGCTGAACAGCTGACGAACCTAAATCTGCCCTTCCAGTGGTCTTGGTAACTTTTTCAATTTAACAGGTTAGAATAAATCGTTCATTCTTTTCATTCGAACATAGAACTGATAAAAATTTCGAAGTTGAAGCGAGCCGGTCTATTGTTTGGTGGCGATTGCTTTTGTGACTTCATTGATTCAGGGATTCAGTGATTCAGCGTAAGTCTTTTATAAGAAATTATATCCTTTCTCCAATAGAAACAACAACTTTATTTCTATAAAGTTACAGCATTTTTAGGGGGCGTCTTGCAGTTGGACAGACGGACGGATGGAAGGATGAATTTAGTTTATGTTACAAGGGGGCAGACGAGCAGGCAGCAGGCACCGAAGTGCCTACCGGCGCCCATGGACATCTGCACGACTGTTGCTTCCATGTTTACGAGTATGTATATTCTAATATTGTATTTATGAAACAAAATATCACGTACATAAGAAGCTCGCTATTGCCTACGTTTTTGAAGTCCACCTTTTCTATTCCTCATAGGCTACCACTACATACAAAGGGTGCATTGGACGTCGTCCATACTTTTTGAGTAAATTAAAATTAATGAAGAAGCTTCGGAATAAATAGCGCAGATCAGGGCGCGACCCCTTTTTAAATTAGATATAAAAGTAAAAATTATCATTGTCAAATTCCAATTTTTATTATTTTATATAAAATACTGTCAAACAGCCAAGTCTAGACAGCGTAATTCTAAATTAGAAAGCGTATAGTGCTATATATAATATATAAACGTATAGCGAAAGCGCATAAAAAGCGTATTCTAGAAAGCATAATTTATGGCTAAAAGGTATGATTTAATTTCACAAACATGTTTTTTAAGATGCGGGCTTAAATTATTTCATTCACTTATTTATATTTTAAATGTGGGGTAGTCTTTTGAAGTAAATATATTTTTAATATACCAGTGTTTTGGTTACAAATATGATAGACTTGCTTATATATACGTATAGACAATTCTATAATGACCGATTATTATTAGAGACGTCTGTCACGCATGAGGAGATTCGATTAACATTGATTGAAAGGCCTTTATCCCGAAAATTACATGCAATTAGTACATTCCTAGGCTGGCCAAGTAGATAATTGCGTTGTTATGGTCGTTGCTAGGGTCTGTATAGTAATACTGACACATGTTCAGAATACAACTTCGATATATTTCATGACAGCGTTAGATCTTTGAGGCACAAAATGAGCAATGTGTTTTTCAAAACATGATATTATGTATTGTATTTATTTTGTACAAGTTAAATCTAAAGTTTTATATGACCTTTTTTTATGTTACAAGGGGGTAGACGAGCAGGCAGCAGGCACCGAAGTGCCTACCGGTGCCCATGGCATATAGATATTTTGTATTACATTACAGCATAAGTACACAAATCCATGAAAAGTGTAGAAAAACAATATTACGTTTAACTGCCCCTACGCCCTCGTCTGGTTTATACTTCGTACGTCGTACGGTCCTGTAAAAAGAAAAAAATATCTGAAATAAAGTTAACAGTTTTTGCATATTTTTGTGCTTTTTCCATTTTTGGAACGACGCTTACTTACCTCTTACACTAATAATATGGCACAAAGAATGAAAAATAGTACAATGGAACAGTGTAGGGATATTAGAAAAAAAGAAGAACTGGTATTCCGGGAGTCCCAACAGACGTCAAAACGGTGACGTCAGTCAAAGTCGAAATTGAAAATTCAGAAGTCGATAGGTGTCGATACAGTCGACGTCGACTTCAATTATACAATAAGAGACTATATAGCGGACATACACAAACTTCGGTTCGCCTTGCTCGATCACACTTTTCGTAATGCTCTCGGCACGCATTCGCTAGCTTATTCCCCAAGTTAAACATTCATTAGAGAAAACAAACATTGGAGAAGTTTTACTTCAATAACAAATCATTATTGATCACATTGAACATCTACATCTCTTATTCGACGCAAATAGGAATTTTCAAACATATCTTATTTTTTACTGACTTCAAACGGGGAAGGTTATTTTCCAACTATCTAAATTACCAGGTATATATATAAATGCACAGCATGTTTTAGTAGCATTGTAGTAAGTTAACTTTTAATTATATATTAGTAGGATTCTAATACGTAGCTGTCAAAGTGAGGCATTGTGTTTGGTGTTTTTGTCAGATATAATCTGCTCGCGTTGAAATGAGTCAAACGGTTGCGAGGGGAAAGTTTTCCACGCTGGATCTAACAAAATATGCTATTATCTAAATAACAGTTATTCTTGAATAATTTTATGATACTTATTGACGACTAATTTCAAGTAAAGGTCACAAGTAACCTGATCAAAGAATCAAATTCGTTTAAGTCTTTAAGCAAAGAGGCTTATTGCCTATTGTCTTAATAAAACATAAATGTAAAATAACTGACTTAATAATTATCAAAACTGCACCAAATTTAAATGAATCCAAACGGGACTCCCCAAATTTGAAGTCGGTTAAAAAGGTATATGTGAGTCTTCCCGGTGGCCTAAACTCGTCATTAAGGGCCGGCAGCGCATCTACAGGCCTTCTGGTCGTGCAGATGTCAAAAAATATAAATTAAAACAAGTTTTTAATTTTTAATTATCTTTTTTATTAATTCCAAACCCAGGAGCTTAGCTTATGCATTGCCAGCTTGGCTAGCAGTGTTTATCATTACGATTAGTGGACATTACAAAAACCCAGGCTTGTTATAAAAATAGGAAAAAAAATTACATTTTGGAGTTAAAATTAAAAGTTTGAAAGGTTTCACGTGAATGCGCTATAGAGGAAGATACTGTTTTCCACATTTTTTCTCCTGTCCCAAACTTCTCCTGTGAAAGTATCCTCTATTCTGCTTAGCCAAATTTGGTATGATCCTACTATTGCGACTTTAGATGTCCTTTCTAATAAAGAACTTTGATACCTCTTCATAAGCCAATATATTTAAAGCATATTTATTTAAATTCTTATTATATATACTTTTTTCAATATATTGTAATATAATGTAATATTTCCATACTAACAACGAAATTTCACCTATTTGGTAATGTATGAAAATTTAGTTTCTATTTCGGCCTTCACCAACCAATCTCCTCTTTCTTGTCGTCAAATAACCTGAAATTGGGAAAATAAATTGTGCCCAGTTTGGCACGAATAGAATAGAATACTATCCTTTTTTCAATATATTGTAATATATATCTATACAAACAACAAAATTTCAGTTATTTGGTAATGAATATGTGTGAAAAATTAGTCTTTATTTCGGCCTTCAATGATCAATATCCTCTGTTTTGTGTTCAAGTAACGTGACATTGGCAGAATGCTCAGCCCTACAAAAGATCGTATTGTGTACTACGCATTTGCTGATAGAGATGTTTTGAGCGACGGATCCAGAAAAAGATAAAATCTAATTTTAATAGTCTATTAGCGGAGTTGACGTGAGGTTCACAGGTGTACCATCAACCTGTTCGCCCTCCTTTATTTAAAACTTTCAAATATTCTTTCTTAATTGATTCTTGCAATACAAAAGATGTAAAATTAGCCTCATAACAATAACCATAACAAAACATAACAAAAATATACAAATTTATTTTTCAAATTTCTTCTTAAGGCGACATAGCCGGAAGGCAGGTTCACTGCCATTCGTGGATATTGATGGAGGAGGCCTACGTCCAGCAGTGGACGCACCCAGGCTGAAATGCTGATGCTTGCTACACCGAATTCAAAGCTCTCTTAATTCTTTTTTCTTACTTACGTACTTAAGATCGCGGAAGACTCTTTTGAGACTTTGTTGATACCTTATCAATTTACTATCAAGTACTTTATCGGCCTATATATATATCGTCCGCGCAAAACAGTGGGACCCGATTAATAGCACTTTTTGTAAGGTTGTAGAAATCGTGGGGTTCCGAGGATGACGTCAGATGGCAATCGGTTATCTTAACTCGCCCTACAGCCGCATCATCCATAATATAAGCGGACCCTGATATTTAACCGGGATAACGCTAGGAAGAAGAATAAGATTTTATCGGCCTATAAACTTCATATATGTTCACATATGTTCTAGTATTTTGAATCAATCAAAAATTATAATTTGTTTGCAGCCGTAATCACATGTTAATTTGCTTTAAATTGCCTTTTAAAATGGTTCAGTTTACGGCTGTTTTATATTTATAACTAGCAGAACCGGCCGCTTGTTTTCTATGAATAAATGAATACGTTGTTAAATTATTATTAGTCATTAATTTTTGTGCTTCATTAACGTAATTGTTTTATTAAACGTCCAGTATGTTTGACATAAAGTCATAATTATCTGTGTAAATTTTTGTCTGCTATACACTATTTTTCAGTTTACATTAAAGATTTATATAAGCGTTATATTAGGCAGTATACCACATCGTTTTGAAATAAATATGAGTAATCAATACGATAAGTGAGGAGATCGTGGCCTAATCAGTGAACGGCATTTGAGTCGATCGCTAGGTTAAGTTGATCTTGCTGCGAGCGGGTGATAGATGGGTGATCCGTTCTAGCACTGGTTTATATTTGATATCCGACCTCCTCCGTGTTTCGGAAGGCACGTAAAACAGTGGGACCCGATGTTCTTAAAAATAGTGATACGGTCCCCAAACTCGTCAACGTGAGCCTTTAAGGCAATTTTATTAAAACAATATATTACAACAGAGTACTTTGAAATGGCACGGGCATTAGGCATTGGTGCAAGTTACTGTGTAAAAAAAAGTCCTGTTAAGAAGGGCATTTAAAACTAAATTTGTTCTTGCAAATTGAACATAAAAATTTTAACACTCATATTGGGTCTTGGGACTGTTAATTTTATTTTATTTAAAATATCTTGGCATATCACTATTATTTATTAATATGTGGAGAAAACATAAGTCTAATATATCACGAGGATTAGCTATGGTTAATGTTTTGTAGCGCTTTAATAGATCATTATCACTTTTCATTTTATCTAAAATTTGCATTATTAAGAGATTTTAGATATTATATATACATTCTATGAATATTTACTTGGTGTATATAGTTGGTGTAGTTTGTCTATTAAGTGAATTATACAGTATTCTGTATAGTGCGAATCCGCTCGGGTCACATTCTTCACTTAGGCGTATTAGGTGCTTGTCAAACTTCGCGCCCTCTGAGATAACGGTAAAAACATTTCAACCACACGGGAACCAAAAGTTTTATAACGCGCCATAGTTTATTAACTAGTTATTTTTATTCCGTGGCCTTTTATTCTTCAATGTTCACTAAATATTAAGGACCAGACTAGACGTGATAATACTGGAATGATACACAAAATTGCCAGCATCAATGTTAAAAATGTTTACTTGTACGCAAACCCACACCTTCGGATTTAAAGGGGGTATGGTTTAGTGACCTGAACAGATTGTCAGCCCGAATTGAGGTAGAATGCAAACGTGTCCACAATTCCTATCTTTGCTGAATTTGTTAAGAAATCGATAATTATACCAACAGATACAAATCCCAACAAACGCCATGTTGGGAATATCATAGACCGAATTTCTCCTTTCCCTTTCATCTATGCGTTCGATATAAGAGAAGTGGATAGCGTAACACTGGAACGCATAACATCTGACACATTCGATTTCACTAAGCTGCAAAAAGATGTTGAATAACTTTCCGATGTGCCTCAACGCACGTTTCGCTTCGACACCGAAGCATCATCAGGAGATAGACTCTAAAAAGGTTATTGTAGTGCTGTACTTTGGTGGCGGATTCGGTGGTGTAGCTTTCGTGTTGCAGTATTACAACGATTTTCCCTCGTATTCATTCGCGGACTAAAGCAAAGTAGTTTAGTTTCTCATGCATGTCATGGATTTCCGCAAAGTAGCGCCTGATTCTATCAAAATTCATAAACGTTAGATTGCGTGGCTTCGTTATCTGAGGCAAAATAAAAATATCAGCCGAACAATGGCTTTTTGGAGGCCGGTGTGAATTGGCTATTTTCTAGGCACACTTTACCTTTCGCCTCGCCACTTGCCATTATAAGAGATTGCCTCAGGTAGATTGCTACGTTGAGCACTGTTTTATGAAGGTTATAGGTTTTTTGTATTAGGCTCATAATTTCGGACTCTATTAGAGAAAGAGAATACCTTTTTGGGGCGATGCCGCTTTATTTTTTTAGAACTTTGAAAGTAATTTGTGTTTTTAGGATAGCCTTGATATAGACTATATTTTAACGAGTGAATGAATGAAGAATTTATTCACAATTGAAATATGTATATAATATCAATGGAAAAAAACCCAAAAACTCTTATTATTAAAATACTACTGGCCCCGGCAGAGGCTGTCCTGGTCCAAACGTTGGGTTACTTACTATATTCTATTATACCGTTCCCGTTTTCTTTCCTTGTCCCATTCCCGTTTCATAATGGTTCACTATTTTGGGGTTAATGGTTTAAACTCGAACGATAGATACATATATGCTGAAGAAGGATTTTTTGTAGAACTATTTTAGATAAACATTTCCTTCCTATACTATATCCGAGTAGCTGTAACAGTTTTAGCAGCATACGCCAGAATAGCTCGCAAATGGCAGATTTTTTTTCTACTTACTGGACACTTATCGTTATATTTTGGACGATTCACACCACATATAAATATATACAGGACTATATGACACACGGACGTCTGTTCCTAAGGTAGACAACTTAATGCCTATGTTATAGGTAAAGTGGACTCGTCGACTTACTTGTGAGCTAGGTTTACAGAGAGCTATATATAGGCCTTTTCGTTAACTAGAGTTAATTATAAGAGGTAAGTAGTTCCTAGAGAATCGCACGGTTGTGGACTTTAGGACATCGAGGCGATGAGGGTGGAATTTGAAATGATATTCAATGCTTGAATATTATTTCAAATTCTACTATTCAAATAATCTGCAAACGCCAACAAACGGATGTTTTACGTCGATTAAAATTAACTTCCGCTCATACATTCTCAATTAATCCGAAGTTAGAGACCTTAATTAGTCAGTCAGTGGCTGCAGAACTTTCAGGCGCATTAACTGTATCTAACAAACCACGCAAAACCTTAGCACTTGAAACAGTGCCAACTTCCTAAACCGGGCAAAGTTCGTTTAGAGCGATCGCTTTTATTGTTACATCAAGTCTCTGGTTTGGAAATACGACATGTATTCCACATAGATAGCAAATACGAGTATCCAGTTGATGGATAGATTTATTCATTCGCCAAATTTATGTATTACATAGTATACCTCTTACATAGAATGCAGTTACATTTTACCTATAAAAGTCTTATTGCAAAATTAGTTATTCTATCTATCTACATCCTAGCGTTATCCCGGTTAAGTACCAGGGTCCGCTTAGATTGCAGAGGATTTGTCTGCGGGGCGAGTTAAGATGACCGATTGCCATCTGACGTCATCCTGGGAACCCCCACGATCTCTACAACCTTACGATTAATATCACAAAGTGACATGAATCGGGTTCCACTGTTTAACGTGCCTTCCGAAGCACGGAATAAATAATGTCAATAGTTTTTCATAATTCAAAATCCGTTAAAAAGTCATTAATTGTGAATGATGACCTAATATTTGTTACTATGTTTTACTGCTTCTTTTTCATAAATTAGTAGCTATCAAATCGCTTTTATTGTTACATCTAGTTTCTGTTTCACAAGACATGTATGTCACATAGATAACAAATATGAGTATCTATTTGGTATGGGAAATAAATATTTGTTACTCCTAGAACTGTACACTGTTCCTGGCAGCGCATCTGCTGGCCTTCTGGTCGTGCAGATGTCCATGGGCGTCGGTAGGCACTTCGGCGCCTGCTGCCTGCTTGTCTGCCTCCTTGTAACTTAAAAAAATTAAATAGTTTCCTTTAAAGTTTAATTTGTTTTATAACTTTAAAATTATATTACGTAAGCACAAAATATCGAAATGAAATCGAATTTCGATCACACATAAACCTGGCATGCATTCACATCGAAGTCACTTTTAGCAAATTAACATCTGCGAGTGTTAGATGGCAAAATAGAGGAATAAGGTAGTTAAAGTTATGAAATTATATACAATGTGGACTTTGAGATGAAACCTAAAATAACATTTTCTTAGAATATTATTAAAGTCTCCATATAGTGTTTTATTCCGTGTTTTCGCTATAACAGCTAAAGTACTTTTGCTCCTAAATTTGTTGTTAATATAATATATGCACAATAGAAAGCTACGTGTAATATATAGGTTTTATACTGTAGTTGATGTTACTGATATATGAATTCGTTCTACTGTTCACTAAGGCGTGTCTCTTTCTTTATATTTATTAAGGCCAGTCTACGGCCGTCTAAAGGGTCAAATCAAATCATATTTATGTGCTTTACACACGTAAGCAAACGATGATACAAACGATAATTCTGTTTCTTTTCAGTCAATTAAACTTAAGGAATACATTTACAGAATAATAGCATTTTTCTCAAAGCCATTTATGTAAGTTAGACTTGAATTTAGATTGTGGCATAGTTTTTAAGTGGGGAGACAGTCGGTTAAAGATATGGTCTTGCAAGTTTAAGTTTGGTGCATCGGATTTGGCGTGTAAACTTTACAGGAATAGTTACTTTCACGTTTATAATATTAATTAAGGATAGATTACCTAATATAGCATTGTCCGTAATGAAAATTTAAGCTTCACTCGAAACAGTTGCGGGGCTTCCGAATAGCAAACAATGCTTAGAAACTTAGATGGCGGAATTCAAACCTTCAAAAATAATTCAAAGTTACAAACGTGGAAATATTATTATCAAAATGATAAAAGTTCACGATTTCAACGTATATACAGGCAGGGTGTAAAAGACATCGTACCGGGTACGCATCCCATGGGTACAGTACATGATTCTAGACTCCCCAGTGTTGAAATTTTTCAGCGGCTTTTTCTTGAAATGTACCATTTTTAAAACTGAATACTGTGTAATATCATTATTGCTATCTGCCCCAATGCGATTCTAAATCAGAAACAGATTCTTCAATATTTTTACATCAAACCGAAATGTAAATAAAACTTTAAAGTACGTAACGCGGGGTAGCGCAGCGCGGGTCGTTGACTTGTTTTGCTCGTCAACATTTTGTTGACTATTGCTTCTCAATGTTCACGATACATTGCGCGCTCAAGAATGGGATGAGGTCGGCAATATCTGCAACCTCTAGATGAATGATTTTTGTGAGTTCATTTAGGACATTAAATTTAGCCTTATCACAAAGTTTTCGGAACGATGTCCTTTACACCGTGTATATAGTAAAGATAACTGGCTGTCCGTGCGCCTGTCGTGTTAGCTCGCGAAACTGGATACGATCTCTCACACCAAGATGTTATCTTCTTGTTTCCTTATTTTACTTTCTTATTAACTTCATTTTACCGTCTTATTATAGCAGAAACAACAAAGCAGAAAACATCACTAAATCTTGCATGTTCGGTACACAGTTGGACAATATGTTATATGTTTACACTCTATAATATATATGTTGCAACTATATTTATATGTATTTTTTGCGCTGAACAAATTTCATTCTTAGCCATCGTCGGTTTAAAGTTAAAATCAAAATTGTTTATTTATATAAACTTTGTTTTAAGCACTTATGAACGTCATATGTATAATATTATTATTAGTATTTTAAAGTATTATAATATTTACTAATTAAATGGTTTTCTTTTAATTTAAGAAGCCTCTCGTGTAAAAAACTAAAAACCGTCAGAAGAGAACGTCTTGGGCTAAGGTTTTCTTCTCCCATAGGCGTAGAAATCAAAATGAAAAAAAAATCTAGGGCACTTTTGAGAATAAAGCGTTCCGAACAAAAATCTTCTCGGGGGCACCTTCTACTAATTCTGGTGGTAAAAACTGCTCAGTCTAGCGATCTATTCAAATGCCGGCCACTGATTGAGCTGCGAATTCATCTACTGCATGATATAATATGTATTTTATGATTCTAATAAACCATAGGTTCTAAGTAAAATCATGTTTTATGTGTTAAATTATATTTTTATATTAAACTTTCCTTTCCTTATACCGCATTCAGCTAATATCCGTGAGGAAAACGTAGGTTGGCCATTAATAAGGCATTATCTCGGAGCCGGATAACTCCCAGCTTCTATTTATTGTGTGGTAAACCGACGTTTATTATAAATAACAAGACAGATATATGCATTGTTATTGCATTTACTAGCGCTACTCGTTTTTAGATCTAGATATATTTAAATATGTATATGGTCCCTTATTATTCGATTCCAATCCTATCCAAACCAGTCCGATCCATTACATTCCATTCCAATTCAAACCAATCCAATCCAATCCAACCCAATCCAATCCAATCCAATCCAATTCGATTCGATTCGATCCGATCCGATCCGATCCGATCCGATCCGATCCAATCCGATCCGATCCGATCCGATCCGATCCAATCCAATCCAATCCAATCCAATCAAATCCAATCCAATCCAATCCAATCCAATTCAATTCAATTCAATTCAATGCAATTAATTTCAATTCAATGCAATTCAATTCAATTCAATTTAATAATCATTTACTTCCAGACAACAAAGGTCAAAGATAACAAAGATCCAGATTACATAAAATTAAGTAAATTATTGCATTAAATTAACAATGAATATTATTAATTACAAGCTGTTTCCTGTACTCATAATAATCATAATCATATCTTCATTTGCAAGAATGAGGTACAAATGAGGTTATATAGTAATTAATTCCAATACATTCAACTATAATTTTAGTCTGCAAATAAATCAAAATTTTGAATATCCGCTACTTCGTTTGCGTTTAATTAGACTTGTCCTTAGACCTCCTCAATGTCGCGTTTGGCCGAAAATCGACCAAAATCGAATCTCTGTTTTTTAAAGGCTGGATCCGTACCTGTTAACTGGCTTATGGAACTCAGGTTAAAGTTAGTAACTTTTTATTCAATTAAAATATTTTACACTTATTTATTTTATAAAAAAAATATGAGCTCATATAAAATAAGAGCAGCAGATAAATTATTTTAAAATATCCTAACTTTAGTGAATAGATAACAGAGGGTAGTTGTTTATGAAAGTTTAAAGATATCGACACTAATACCGGAGCCAGACATAGCTCAAAGTGTTTGTACATTTTTGACCTTGAAGTCTACTAAGTACTACAAAACTTTGTACTGTTACACAAAGTCCCCGGCCACACTACATGATCATTGAAATTATCAATCAAATGAAGCTATATCTGGCTCCGGCATTAAGTAAACGCGGGGGGTTGCAACCGTTGGCTTAGTAAAAACTATCTAAGCACACTGTACTTCGCGTTAATACACATAATGGTGATAATTACTGTAAATATCAGTTACACTGTATCGGTGTATTCTACGCTAACGATCGTCAATGACAAGAAATAATATTGTATCAAGTTCGAATATATTAGTCACTGCACTTTTATCAATGCACTAAAAGCGTCACTAGTTACTACTTTTAAAAAATATCTATTTAGAGAGACCGAGGACGGCTGTGATAATTATATAAATATTAACCCTATCAAATTACGTGACCTAAGAAATATTTTTATATGCAAGTACCATAAATATATGGCACTTCAATAATATGCCGTCACATTGTTAAAAAACCACCCTGAACATCAAAAAGAAAGCTCCTTTTGGGCACACATTACAAAATAATCTCGTTATCTATTATGAGATCACGTTTAGGTTTCCATCTCACCACGTTTAATTTTACATCGTACTCGTTGTAAGTAAACTAACATAAAATAAAAAAATATTGAACAGTGGCAAAACAGTTGGCTTTTAAAATTATCCAAGCCACCATCAATAACAAACTTGCACCGAGTTCGTGTTTATTAAAGTCACTGCGCCCGAGAGCTGGATCACAACTTTGCCGATGCACTTTTGGATTGCTCTTGTGCAAAGTCAACCTGAATTTGGCTCTATATTTCGTTGCTTTGATGAAGCCACGTTTTAATTGGATTCGTACAACTTTTTACGAATATCTGCGCTATTTGGGGGCCTATTCTGGTGATATTTTTGATTTGGAAAAAACTGACTTTTATTTTTTAAGTTTTTTGAGACGAGAAATAAATCGAAATGTTTTTTATTTATTGTAAATGTAAACAATTCTGTTGACGTTATATTGAAACCAGAACTAAATTAAATGTATCTTTTTATAAATGGTAAAGTTTTTTATCTCTCCTATAACTGGTTAGATCCACTTTGGGTAGGCGACCTATGACTACCCTAGCTGCTATTTTCACTACCCTATACCATCCGTGACATTAGTATCCGTATCCTTTTTCTCCTTTCCATCTACCTATATATCCTTTCACTCCATCCCTTCCTTTAGTCCTATCTATTTATCTAATTAGAGGTAACGTCACGCTTGTAGTCCTTTTGGTCCATGTCGGTACTTCTTACTCACATAAGATCGGCATAAAGAGGCGGTAATACTGTCGCGTCAAGTGATGGTATTGTTGTCGCGTTTCGTTCGGTCTGTGAGAGTTCCCAGTGGCCTAAACCCTTGTTTAAAGGTTGGCAACGCATCTGCGAGCCTTCCATCGGTGCAGGTGTCCATGAGCGTCGGTAGTCAAAAGTCACCAGCTCATCTGCCCCTTAAAATATAAAAAAATCGAGTTTAGAGATCATTTTAAAACACAACAGCAAAATCAGGGTCGGGGAATGGAAAAATAGAAGAATTGTAAAGGTACTAGGCTTGATCACAGGACAAACCGATCGGTTCTCATTACAGCGCAAGTTGGAGGAAAGAACTATTATCGCTAGAAGAACCTACTAAAAAAGGGACGCATCACAATATGCTTAAAAATAGCGAAGACATCTCATAAACAAATGTTTTATTTAAATCGAAACCTCCTGATTAAAATTTATGGTCTTAACCCTCTTTTTGAAGGACAGCCTAAAGTGAAAGTATATGAAATATTAACTACGTCCGAGTTGGCTCAATTTCACATCGTTGTCCCCAGACAGAGAGAAAAAAAAACCACCGGCCGTAATTGAAAATACCTAAAATAACGACGCCGTAGGCGGAATTTTTTCCCTGCAAAACTTTCTTCTAACAATTCAGAAAATTTCTTTCTTGCTTGACATTTTGAGCCTTTGATCAGATGGACGTATTTTTAAGGCTTGACGTTGTATTTCGGAAAGTGTTCCGAATTTTTCTTTAAAAACCTTTAATAACAATTATTATATGTACTGAGATGAGATAATAATTTCGACTGAGTAGGTACTCCGTAGCAGGACGTGAACCAACATCTTTTGGGAAACCAACTCAGACCGTTTGCAACTAAGCAATGATATTATTACTAGCAGACTTTGTTCTGGTTTTTATAGAATCTTATTAGCCGTGTCTTGACTGAACAAACAGCCTCGCGAGACAGCTTCGGACGGCCGCGCAACTTTTTTGTTTAAAGAACGTGCCTTTTCCTCGGGTGAGGTACGTCCTTACTGATCGAGGCGTCTGCCTCCCGAGGCTGCCTCACGAGGCTACTTATTTAGTTAGGACATGGCTATTGAAAAAGACTTTATCGAAATCCGTCAGCTGTCTAAGATTTCTATGGCGTACACATGACGTATACAGAAAAATTGTGCATATAAAGATAAGAATATTGCCCAACGACTTCTACAAGCCGAAAATATGTTTATCGTATATATATGAAACCAATTAAAACTTACCAAATAAATATCAATATTTAATCTATGCACGGATGGTTTAGCTCGTTACAATAATATACTAATGTACGAGTTAACTGCTACGATATCAAAACACTAAAGTACCAAACGGAACAGCTCCACATAGTTGTTCTCAGACGCAGTGAACACATAACAAAAAATACCTTGAATAATTAAAAATACCTGAAATAACGATGCCGTGGACGAAATTTTTTCTCAGCAAATATTCCCGCTAACAATTCAGAAAGTTAATTGCTTACTTTTTATTCTAAGTAGAGTCATGTTTAAGTATCTCAGAAGGTTTTTTATGTGTTAAGCCATATATGGACTATGTGATACGACGCCATATCTTAATATATATAAATTACGTATCACGTTGTTTGTCTGCGGTGAACACCTAAACTACTGAAACGATTTTAATCAAATTTGTACACCGTGTGTAGTTTGTTCCAACTTGAAAGATAGGATAGCTTACATATCAATTGTTCGTGGCAAATAAAAATGAGTCTCTGAAATGTATGCAGGTGCTAGACTTCCGAACGACTGCACCAAATTGGATAATTTCTATTTTGTTGTGTTCGTTACTGTTAGGACAAGGTTTGTATAATAAATAAGCAATGGCAAAGTGAAAGCAAAAAGGAAATGGAATAGAAACGGAACGGGAACAGGCAGGACAACGTCTGCCAGGTCCGCTAGTGTAATATATTTATTACGAAAATACAAGTCAATTCGTAGGATTCGAGTAGGTCATGGCTTAAACAGTCGCCAGCATCTGAGTGGATCGCTAAGTTAAGCAGCTCTTAATGCGGCGCGTGATAGATGAATTTTCCATTCTAACTCTGGCTTTCAAATATCCAACCTTCACCGTGTTTCGAAAGGCACGTAACACAGTGGCTCCCGATTACTGCCACTGAGTGATATTAGTCGTGAGATTGGGGGGATTCCGGGAATGACGTCAGATAGCAGTCGGGCATCTCAACTCTCCTCTCCTCATAGCCACATCATCTGCAATTTGAACAGACGGAGGAACAGCGGGATGTGATGAAGGAAGTAAAATATAAGTTCATTATCATTCCATAGCTATACTGATAAATAACTATTAAAATGCTAGTTGCGGATATTTAACAATATAATATAGCCAAACGGAGGTCTCACCACTTCTCTTAACTTATGGATATTTACTATATTAAAATAGCAGTAGTTATTAATTTGTGAAAGGGTTCTTTTTGGTTTTCTATACTGAATGTCTATTATGTGTCTACAAAATTAGACTCACAATTATATTTAGTTTCTTACTTCTTGTAAGATGTTGTAAAGGTATCAGGCCGCTTTCAGAAAAACATTTATTTTGAATTTTGAAATAAGGTTTGAACACGCATGAGGAAGATTAGTCATTCGCCGGTACCTTAGCAACAAGTCTAACATAACATTCTCAATGTGATCACTTATAATTCTCTGTGTAAATATTTGTACATAGATATATGGAATGAAGAAGCGTGTATAATTTCTTTCCCACACAATTGGTGACCCCAACGTGATCACAACGTAACGATTTCAACCTTCTGAACAACAACAATCGACATCTTTGCACACCATCTAAAACATCGAACGTCATGGTCAAGCATGGTGTGAAGAAGCGTCTATAATTTCTTCCCCATATCGTCATACCTGTTATTCGGAACTCAATGTTCGACCAATTTCTTCCTTTTTTATATACTTTTTAGTTATGTCTAACATTTTAATTTTCCCTCCTACTAAGCTTAAATTAAAAGCGTATGTTAGGAGTGGGTGCGACTATATCCCTGCGGCTTCGGGGTGTAAACCTCGTACCTTGCTCATCTCAGTCTTTCCCTTCCACCGTAGAGTTATTGAAGTTCATTTTTAACCCCCAATGCAAAAAGAGGGGTTTTATAAGTTTGATGTGTATGTCTGTCGGTGTGTGCGTGTGTTTGTGTGCGCGTATGTCTGTGGCATCATAGTTTCCGAAGGAATAAAGCGATTTCAATTTAGTTTTTTTTTTGTATTAAAGGTGACTTATATGCGATTGTTAAACATGTTTGATGAAAATTGTTTGAGTTTAAAACTTGTGTGGGGGTGAAAGTGGGGAACTCAAACGATATACGAGTGGGGTATCAAATGAAAAAGTTTGATTTGTGTATTAAAAAAGAGGGGTTTTATAAGTTTGATGTGTATGTCTGTCGGTGTGTGCGTGTGTTTGAATATCGACTATACGCGTATCGATAAATCGGTGCGATTTAAATGTGCAGTTTAAACGGCGCAGTTTTATCGATACGTATCTATGAAAAATCGTTTTCGATTAAAATGCACAGTTTCATCGGTGCATTTGGAATGCGATCGCTCATTTCGACAGTTCTTCGCGGAGCTTGCTTGAACGTTCGATTTAACTGCACAGTTTTATCGCAACGATTTAACTGCACAGCGTTATCACAACGATTTATTGATATGTGTATAGTAGCGGCTATTAGAAAAGATTTTTCGAGCCTGATTAAGGAAGTTGCGAGAAAGAGATTGTATTCTATAATTTTTTTTTTAAATATATGCCTTTTGACCTTTAAAAGCAAATTAAAAAAAAAAAAACAAAATTCATAATTGAGATTCAATTAAGATGTATACCCTCTAAATTAACCTCCAATATAACCCTCCAAATTTTAGACGTTCGGACGAATTTATCAAAACTTCTCGGGGTAGGTAAAGTTCAAAGTATGAGTCCTTATGATTCCCTAATTACCAGTGTCATTGACACCACAGCTGCAACCTTTGGCCTCCACTAAATTACTTCTATGTCCATCACCAAACAACGAACTGTGTCGCAAACTCATTCCGATAAAAAACCGTGTCCTAGACAAATGGAACAATTCATTATTTTTTCCAATAGTGGGCTGTACTGTTAAAAAGCACTTTTGGACGGTATATACCCTCCAAACTTAACGACGACGTTCTGACGTATCTGTCAAAACTTCTCTGGGTAGTTAATGACTAAAATATGATTCCTGATGATTCCCTAATTACCAGTGTCATCGACATCACAGTTGCAACCTTCGGCCTCGATTAGATTATGCATCTTTCCATCGCGAAACTCACTACCAAATAACGAGATGTGTCGCGATTTCATCCCGCAAAAAAAGTCACCTAGACAAATAGAACAATTCCTAATGATTCCCAGAAGTGGACTATGACGTTAAAAACATTTTCAGGCGATGTATACCCTCCCAACTTAATGACTCCGTTCTGACGTACCTATCAAAACTTCTCTAATATATGATATATTGTCTAATGCGTCTTAATTTTAGCGCTAGATATATATGTGTTAAGAATAAAAGTGTGGGTAAGTAATATTAATTCGAGCGGAATAAAAATTGCAAAAAATTGGTGTAATAAAATATTTTTTAGGTAAGGTTCTGTTGTTATTTCGATTAAGCTGTTCTTTTAAGGTATAAAGAAATTTATTAATTAAATTAAGTCTGAAATACTCAAGGGCTTGTTTGCCGTTATTATTTGTATATTTAGGAACTTTTAATTAAGGGTAAATAGCAGCAATCAGATGGGTCAGCATAATATCTGTCGCGGGTCGAACCTGGTCAAGATTGGCTCAAGACCGTAAGGAGTGGTACCGGCGGGGAGAGGCTTTTGCCCAGCAGTGGGAGAAAAGGGATTTGGATGATGATGAGAATTAATGTATTACTTTATTTCATTGCCATAAGAATATTTTAAATAAATTTAAAATAAGAATAAAGTACTTTATGTTACCTTAATTTAAAACACTGGTATCCATTTTTGACTCCTTTTCTCGAATTCAAAAGTACCTTCCTAGCGCCTCTCACAATTAGCCAGTCCGCTAGCTCGAGGCCAAACCCACCAAGACCACCCACTATAATGTAAACCGATTCGGCATTGCATGTGTATCTGCAAAATATTATATCTGTCTTTAATTATTTATCACTTTGCAGCCGTTGTGATGCCCAAATTCTGACTTATCTGTTTCAATGAATTTGTTAGTTATTAGCGTACAATCGCCATCTATGGAGTATTCGGAAGTAATTTTTTTGAATATTTCAACTTTTAAATCTTTCTCGAAAGAATGGAAATAACACTAAACGAACAGAATTGAAATCGGTTCAGCTTTCAAGTTTTAGCGATACGAACGATCAGCAATTGATATGTGTATCGATAGGAGTACCGGTTGTGGGGGTAAAAGTCAGCAAAGTTCAAGGGGTAATGGGCTGGGCATGTGGCACGAATGGACCCGCAAAGATGGGCCAATTTTGCGACTATTGGACTTCCACCAATGACCGCCGAAGAGTCAGGAGACAAGAACAGATTGGTGCAGCCATTTTTGAGTTTTAGCCAGGAACATACCTAACTTGGTTTATATACCGACAGCAGCACCACGTTAGGAGTCAATTGTGTTTCCATTTACGAACCCCGTGGAAGATCTAGCGATTTAAAAGGACTAGGATGACTAAGTCTTGTACAGACGATTTGTATGTATAAAGACGTTGTCCTGTCCGAACGTAAAAATCGATAAAAATATAACCTCGATACCGTTTACAGCGTTATCTGCCAGGCTGATTTGTTTGAAACCGGACCAGCTGTTTAGAAGGTGTTCAATGACATACACAAGTACAGTACAAATATATATGTATACATAAAGATAGGCAAAGATAAAATAGTTCAGTACACTTTCTTCACAACGAAATAGTGTTTAACTGTTTGTTCCGCAAAATAAAGAAAAAGTTGAAAATTATGACGTAGGATGAAAGATATACGAAGTTACGAGGTGACTATGTTAAAATCATGACAAAGTTTTGTTTGTCATTATCCTTTCGCATAAAAACATGGCTGGTTGGTCACATGATGACATGAGGAGAAAACCAGTTCTAGAGATAGCACCGCAACGCTTAGCTTTCTTTGCCTCAAAACTTTCAGTTATAGGTGACCACGACGCATAGCCAGCTTCCTCAAGAGTTTCACCTATTAGAGTGGAAAAGAGATTTATCGTTTTAAAGGGATTACTTAAGGTAAATGTTACACCGGAGCCAGACATAGCTCCATTTGAATGATAATGTAGTGTGACCGGGGACTCTGTGTAGTTGCGCAAAGTTTTGTAGAACTTTGTAGTCTTAAAAGTCAAAGATGTACAAACACTTTGAGCTATGTCTGGCTCCGGCATTAGAATAGTCGTTATGCTCTGCACGTCTTATAATTATATCAAGTTTTAAAACAGTGTATGTAAGATCTTATATTGGATTATGGTTCCGAGCGTAAAGTGAGTGTTAATGCACGAGTGTTGAATAAATTAATACGAGCGCATTATTTTCAACCAGTATCTTTTTGTCATATACTATTATTTAATAAAATATAATTGCAAAATGTTCAACAAGAATACAAAGTTATTATTAATATAATAATAGTAATAAAAATTAGCAACAAACTTCATATCTTTAGTAGAAGTCCGCATTCAGCCTGCCCTTTAGTAGAAACTTCTATAATCCATAAGATTATATCCCCACAAACTTATGAGAGGTTTTTGGATATGAAATTGCATACATAGAACTTGCTGTCTAAATTAATTTTAAATAAATAAAAAATAACTTCTCATAAAAAATATATCGCCAGTTCACATTGTCTCTCTACAGACAGTATTATATAAATAGTGCTACTAAGGCTTATCTCGGTAGTCTCCTGTTAAAGTCCTTGTTACTTAAGTAATATTTACTTCATTAAATTTAGTAACAGATAATCCACATAAGAGCCCTTAGCAGCTTTTATGGGCATTTTGATAAGCGCGATAATGAATATGCGCGGGCCGTAATGAGATTCGCCGAAATCCCAAACTAGGGCCGCAGACGAGTAGTTCATGTAAATTATTCAATTTCGTCTTGATTGTACTAGTCTACTCGCCTTTGATGATCCTTTTTAAGGTTCCGTAGTACTACAAGGAACCCTTATAATTTCGCTGTGTCGGTCCGTCCGTCTGTCTGTCTGTTCGTAAGGTGCCCCCCCCCCCCCAGCATTTCCAAACTATAGATTAATTTGCAAACTATGGATAGAACATGCTAAAAACTCATTAGGAATATTATTGTGAACGAAATCGGCCAATAACTTTTGAAGTTATTTAACAAATACGTTTATAGCGTATCAGATACGGAACCCTTCTATATAAGCGTGTCTTTACACTTCACGTCACTTTTAACCATTTCACGAATAAAATGCATTTTTTACTTAATTATGAAAAAAAAATCTTTGAAACTTTTGTCATGGCTACAAAGATTATTAACTTTGGATTTGTACTTTTCTTTTTTATTATTATTTTTTTTAAGAATATTAGTCTAATATTCCCCTTTTCCCCTCCTACTAAGCTTAAATTAAAAGCTTGTATTAAGAGGCTGTACGACGGCGGTGGGGTTTCAACCGGGTGCCTGAGGCGTGGCCCGAACACGACCAGCTCGGGGCCACGCACAACGGCAGCTTCCTCATCGTGAGTATGATCATCATCATTGTCGCCATTGTCGTCGTCATCATCTTCATTGTCGTCGTCGTCGTCATCATCTTCATTGTCGTCGTCGTCATCATTATCATCATCATCATCATCATCATATTATTATGTCTCACGATTGTCATTCCGCGTTACAGAGCGTGGACAAGACGTGGGTGGAGGACCCGCCGTCGCGCGCGCCCTACGACTCGCGCCGCGCGCAGCCCGACGCCGAGGAGGAGAGCTCCGACAAGTTCTTCGTCGCGCTCACCGCCGTGTTCCTGCTCGGCCTCTGCTACGCCGCCTCGCACGTGAGTGGCGACCTCTTTCTGTCTGCCTGCATATAAGGCCAAAGGCCTTTACAGTCAGTGGACACCCGCTAGGGGACTTTCGTTGTATCCCTTACATAATACAGTTTGTATTACGTTCTAACAGCATATGTACGTCTAAATTCATTTCTCAGAGTGTTTACGGAATCAAATCTCTTTCCTATTGAACTTTAATGACTTAAAGATCGTTTCAGCTATATTTACAACTAGCTGTTTCGACCAACTTCATGCGCGTAAAAGCCCTTAGTCTGGCCTTATTGTGGTCATATCGATAAATACTTTATTAGCGGACGTCTATTAACTACAAATTACCTCTTTGCCCAAATTTCTTCTTCTTCTCGTTAAGTGGCCTTTCGCTTTTGAAGATATAGATGTATAGACCTCTGTATTAACGTTATAATGTATCCAAATAGATGTGGCGAACCCAAAAAGCGTATAAAATGCGACTGGAGAAAGAAACCGACGAAAACATTATGCGCAGTAAGGAGAAGGCGACGAAATTGCAGGAGCCGTCCGTGTCATTCCTTCAGGTAACTTAATTCATTCCTTCGTATAATTGAATTCACTACTTCTACCTAGCATTTTCCTAATCTAGTACCAGGATCCGCTTAGATTGCAGAGGATGTGACTGTGAGGCGAGTTAATATGACGGATCTGACGTCATCCCCGGAACAGATACTGACTCAACGGACACATGGCTTAATCTAAATCGTTTAAACGAAAGTAACTCGGGAAACCGAACGAAACGTGACAAAAATACTATTACTGGAAGTGACAGCATTGCCGCCACTTAACGCCGATCTTATATGAGAAAGAGGTACTGCTAACCGGACGCGCCGACCAAATTCGGCTGCAGACCAAAGAGACTGCAATTGTGGCGCTACCTTTAATTTTTTGTAATATCTTGTACCTGTAATATGTACTTTAGATATTACAGGCATTATTTGTCCGGTCTGTTTCACATAGACCAGTATACCTCTGCCTTTATCCTGTCCCCAAGAAATTCAATTACTCCCGTATCCCCGTTGCATACCCCCGCTTCACTACTCGCTTAAGGTAATATACCTGTACAGGAAATACGACTCTATACTGTTGTAATACTAGTGAAAACTGCTTGGGGAAATCGACAAACAATTTTACGGACACTGGTCGATATATTAATGTTATTTGTACTAACAGATGTTTGAAATATATGCTTTTAAACGGAACTGGAGAATTTATTTAAACTGTATTTTTATTGTATAATCTATATTGTATATTAAACAAGATGATTACATTGTATAAACATTCTTATATAATGACGCTACCGATTATAAGGCTTGCAAATGCGTTGCCGGTCTTTGTGAGATGTATATAAGGTTCTTGAAGTTGTCTGAATTTCTTTAAAAATTGCACTTTTATGGATTTATGGACATTGGAGTTACTTTGGGCCGAATTTCGCGACCTTCACGAAATGTCCGATGGTGAAATTCATCTGCTGATATAGGACAAGTAAAATTCAAAAAGGTAAATAGATCGGTAAAATATATCTTAAATATAAATATAAAAAATAAATATATAAAAAAAAACATATCAATACTAATATTATAAAGAGATTTGATTGTTTGTTTGCATTGACTACCCCGTTGGCGCAGTGGGTAGTGACCCTGCCTTCCGCTGCGGGGGTCATGAGTTTGGTTCCCACCTCGAGTCTGGGTATCTATATGTATTTATTTATATATTTCTAAAAGCTTAAATTAAAAGCTTGTATTAGGAGTGGGTGCGACAATACCCCAACGGCGATGGGGTTTGAACCGGGCACCTTACCGATTTCAGTCCATACCTTATACCGTTGAGCTATTGAGGTTCTGATTTCAAATATGATTTATTGCGGATTTTAAAATTTGTTTTAAATTTAAGTTCTTCTCATGCTGGATCCAGACATTGCTCAAAGTATTTGTACATTTTTGTCCTTGAAAACTACAAAGTTCTACAAAACTTGTGCAGCTACACAAAGTCCCCGGCCACACTACATGATCATTGAAATGAAGCTACGTCTGGCTCCGGCATGAGAATAAGTTTTTGACAGGTGGAGATCTTAAATTTAGATTTATTTAATTGTATACGTTAAGTTGTTTAATTCTTAAAATTAAAACTATCCCCGTTAGTTCTAATAAAATTATCCCCCTTACACTTAAACATACCAAAAATTTCCTCAGCATAACCATCTTGTCGCCGTTACATCTTGAATACGCGGACCTACACATCAACGTTATCGTGGAATCATTTCACTTTGTAATGTCTTATAAATGTTCCATATTACACGAACAAACACATTTTACACTTTCTATTACGTCACCAATGTCACTTCACTTTGGACTAAAGGAACTTATATATTTAACGTTGCTAGTTACTCTAGAGATATTTTTGGACAAAGATAATTTAGGAGACAGGGATTTTTTTTAGCAAATCGTAACTATGAATACTGAAGCGATGTCATGTGGTTAAATTAGTTGCAATTGTTGAGTTTTTTTTTTTTACTATACAAGAGATAAACGGGCAAGCGGCTTTCACTGAACAACGTTCGTACTATTTAAGTCCTGCGATGGGTAAAAAACGGTCATGTGTTAGGGTTCCATAGAAACACATACTTTCGCTTTGCCCGTCCGTCTATTCGCTCGCTAGGTGAACCCCCCCCCCCCCCCCCCCCCCCCCCACCCCCCATTTAAAGGGGGTTGTGGGAGACGCTTTTTTTTTTTTTAAAAACACAGACACAACTGTGGGTTTGTAAAAAAAAAAAAAACAAGTTCATCCGTCTGTCCGCCCACAAAGTAGGCTCACTCCTTGGAGCATGGGCACCCCACAGATTCAGTTCGTTTTCTGATTTCAGACCATTTTAGGGTTCCGTAGTCCTACAACAACGGATACGAATACTTCGGAACCCGTATAGTTTAGGTCTGTCCGTCTGATCGCCCGCAAGGTGGTTCCCTCTAGGATTTCTAAACTATTAAATGTCGAAACTTGAAATTTTCCATGTTGATATTATATGCTAAGAACACATAAGGAGCTAAGACGGGAAAACAACTCTTATGTTATTCTCTTTATTGCAAACAAAAACAATTGTACAAGATGAGCTTAATGCTAAAAGCATTTTTGCCAGCATATCAAACCACGGACGTATAAGAAAAAATAGTTATTGGATACTCGCAAATAATAATAACTTTTGAAATTATTTAATAAATATTTTTATCGCGTATCACATACGGAACCCTTCTACATAAGCATACCAGTTAAAGGTCAACGCTCTTTGGCCATACGTTTAATTTACATACCCTAAAATTTCGTTTCCACTAATTTAGTAACGAATTAAAATTCTGCCGCAATGAAATTAGTATTGCAAAATAGGAAAAAATATTTAATTGTACTTTTATATATTATCCTACAAGTATGCCTAGAACACGCAAAAAACCTTTATGAAACTCCATTCCCACTAATCCGGCAGGCACTTTAAATTCGCCCGTAATTTCGCAAACTAATTTTTTACATCCCCCGAGCAGTGCTATATCTCCCCGGAATTAGCGCTCACAACACCTGCAGCAGATAAACGTCTTTAATTACCTTTGTTACCCCCTCCCCCCTTACCCCCACGTCTTTAATTACCTTTGTTACCCCCCGCATCCCCCGCCCGTGACCGCCGCGAGCTTTTTACAATTCCAGCCAAAGATAAGAACGGGTTCCGGGATATTTACGTCCCGCTTAGAGACTCGCATACGCAGACATATCTCACGTCGCATAATATATTTAATTTCTTATTGCTTGTTACACGTTCTCTTTAATTTATGTTTTAATTAAGTAAATTTTATAAACACCGACTACGTGCGACAGAGCGCGTTTTTCAGCACGTAGCTCATGTGTTTGGATTATTGCAACCCGATAGGTGGGTTCTCGATTGCACAAAACGAATGTGCAATCATAGATACCGTCTGAAGAGAATCGCAATAAAAATTATAATAAATAGAAAACTGATTCATGAGAATAAGGAGGGATCAGTCAAGTCTAGTTGCTCAGTCCAGATTTTCTTTAACCTTTCAGTATCGAAACGTTAAGAAAAAAAAACAAAAAGTTTCAGCCCAAATAAGTTTTCTTTCAAGTTGTTAAACAATAAATTACTTTGCAGAATTCATGCAAATTTATTTATATTGTTTTCCTGCAATTTAATATAAGCTGGGGAAGAGCTTATTAAATGTAATAAAGCCATCAAAAGAAAATGAGCTGAGATGATTCCTTGCAATCAACATTCAGAGAATGGCTGGTCTAAGTGACGGGTTGCGGCCATTTCGTGGAGATTCACAAGATGGCGGCTCAAACCGCAATCGGTACATGCAATCGCAACTGTAACTGACTCTTTGTTCGTTCCGCTTACTGATAGCTGTATTTCTCTATGACAATCATATCTCCTGCTAACAATATCGGAACGAGATTAAAATGATAACCATTTGACACTTTATTGGAAGTCAATATAGATTATAAAACTTTATGGTCCCCTATATTTGTTGGATACTTAAAAAGTCTATGTGATTTTTAAATAATTACTTCCCTATGCTATTAAGTCCATATTGCTATACTTCAGGAATTTATACTTTATACTTCAGGCATTTTGTATTCTCAAGTTTGCGTCTGACTTCAACAATTGATCATCAACAATGTTTTTTTTTTTTAAATTTTCTGCACTGGTTGTAAATATTACAGACGAAAAAAAGACTTGTCTATGATGATATCCCTAATACCAGAGCGAGACATAGCTCAAAGTCTTGTATATATTCGACCCTAAAGTCCACAAATTACTACAAAACTTTGTACAGTTACACAAAGTCCCCGGCCACACTACATGATCACTGAGATGATCATTTAAATGAAGCACGCAAAATTCATAAAAATCGGTCGAGCCGTTTCGGAGGACTTTCGCAACGCACCCCGTGACACGATATACGCCTCGTCCGATGACATTTTTCATAACGCTCTCATCAGGCATTCACCACATGCTCCTAAGTCAAGCGTGCGTAAATAAGTTTTACTTCAAAAAGTTCTTTATAATGTTTCGCATTACGAGACATGCAAAGTGACACCGAAGCGTGACACCGAAGCCGCGAGTCTAAGCTAGTGAGATATAGTTTTAATTAATTAGGTTTAATAAGAAGCTCAAAAATATTTACGTTAATGGGTTCCATTAAAAGTTTTTCTTGTAACATATCTTTTTCACATCGACATTAAAATTTTTATTATTTTTATTGCATTTCTAGATCTAACGTTATAGTTTTACACGCATTTTTACAACGAGAAGAAAATTCGAGAGATATTAATTGTTCGGTGCGATACAATAATTATTTTATAATGTTCAAGTGATTTAATCGACAGTTAACGATTTAGATATCACATGTATAATTTATTAGATTATTGTTTGTTTACCTATATATATCATTATGCAATTAATATAAATGTAATTAGCAGAAAGTCATTAAATCCATAGTAACTCTATGGATAGAGTAGACCAATCTGTCTATTGTCTATTGTATGTCTATGTATGTATGTATATTGTATGTCTATTGATTACAAAGAGAAAAATAACTGCGGTACTTTATTTATCTGTACTTTCGTGTACGCGAATATCTAAAAGAACAGCGTTCGAAACCGCGACGGAACATCCGAAGCAGTCGGTCAAAACAGCTAGTCGTTAACAAACCATAGCATTAATTATAAATATTATTCAATTGCGCTGGTACAAAAATTTTAATTGGCTGTTACCTCAGCGGAAGATTACCAAATCTCTTAAAGATTCATGATGACTTATAAACATACAATTATCATAATATGTATGGGATTAATAGATTCAGCACAACGTGACTGTGGAGCACCAGATCAAATCCTATCACATGTGGTGAACGAGCACTCACTCCATTTTCTCCCTAGTGGCATAAGCGGACCCTTGTACTAGATAACGATATGACGAATATGAACGTAGGTTCAGTACGCTTGACTGCAGTCATACCTCATGTTAAGTGTTGACGCAATCGCTTGTCTAGAAAATTCTAGAATAGGTGGTACATACCTACATGTGTGTATGGAAAATGGATGGAACGTCAAAAAAAAAAGAGATAATATTATTGTAAAATAGAAAACCGGTTTATTATTGTCAGTGAATTATGCTTAAGTTGTAGAAAATTTTGTTCGTATATAAAAAAGAAAGCAGCTAATCGCTTCTTGCGGGAAGGTGGAATGTCAGCAAGATAGATAATATTATTGCAATGTAGAAAAATAATCATTATCGCATTGTGTTTGAGTAATGGTTAAGTTGTAGATAAAAACAAAACATGTATTGGAATAGGAACGGAAATGTGCAATCCGAAGTTATACAATCGACTAATACAAACCAATTGATTTTGGCAATATTTAAATTGTTCTTTGAGATTATTAGAATTCCTTAAGGTATAATGAATGATATAGAATAAATAAAGAATACGTAGGCAGTATTCCACTTTCCACCCGAGCTATAAAATCCTCTTTGCGCACTTAGTAATTTGTTGAGACACATTTCCTTGCTATTGTTATTTTCTTGAATCGTATACAATTAAGAAATAAGTTTAAATGAAATAGGAAGTAACTGAGTAGAATTGAAGTATGGGATACCTTGATTCGCAATATAGTGTCAATTTATTTATAGATATAATTGGTGGCCAAGGTTGGTATCGAATCTGGACTTTACACGCGAACTCACGTTACAGCTGAGCGTGTTACGCTTCAATTGGCCATTCAATATTGTATTCTGTAATGAATTAGCGTTTCCAAGTCTAGCTGAGTGCAAAGTCTATGTATATACTTTCGGTGTCGTCTTACGAAATTTTCCCGGACGGAGGAGTTTGAAATTTGGTACATTTATAGAGAGGAAAGTGCACGAATGCTTATATTTTTTTTACAATACGTAATATTCACCGAAACCAATCATCGGATGCAACAAAAGAATTAACCTGGAATAAATGTAAAATAAAGCTATTTAATTAGCTTAATAATGAATCTATTTACAGTATAATTGACTTTTTCTCGATTAGAATGTAATAGTTATTGAATAATTCTTAATACGTTGACTTAATATTTTGTAAATAAGTTGACACCTAAAATTATACAAGAATAATTTATAATATATTTGTTATCTGTTTAATTACTTATAAGATCATGTTGATACCCATGGTTTATCGTAAATAAATCATGATTTTATTTGACTTGATCGATATGTTAAATTATTAAAATTTAACCGCAATACTAGACCAATGCTTCGTGCAAAATCTAAAGATTTACAGCTGAATGGGTGCCGATGTGTGCGCTTTCTTTGTTTCATTCCCACTGATGAAAGAATTTTCTTATATTACAGATCACCTATCGTAATTCGCCCACAAATCGTCAGATTTGCGTACCGTATGCTTATTTATTTATTTAAAAATTAACATATATTTTTAACATTAAAAAAAAGCCGTTAAACCACATAAGGTTTGTCTCGGCACTTCGGACGTTCACAAACATGCATATTAAGTTATAATTACTTAACGTCGAGTTAAGTGATTATTAATACATTAAATTAATTATTAATACATATAAATACATTAAAGCTACATTAACAATTTTAATTCGTAGTACAACGACATCTATTGTACTACTTGACAATTAATACAAAACATCCTCCTCTGTATAAACTATATCTGTAAAAAAATTCATACTCTTCAGTCCGCAAAATTTTCGTTAAATGGTACCGAACGTTATTGCTTCACGTATTAATATATAGACAGTTAACAGGCAAAACTCTGTAGCGTTATTTTATATAGAGGATAAAAGGGTGATTTTATTGACTTTATTATAAGTAACTGCACTCTCGGAAGACTTGTAGAGATATTCCTGGTCTTCAAGAAATTATTATCCTACCAAAAACAATTTCAAGTAACATGTTGCCTCAACGAGACCATATGGGTCGCACTGTTAAAAAGTTAGGTAGATAAAGATAGATAAAATCTTTATTGCACACAGTAAATGAATTTTAGTTATTAGATTAGATAGAGATATTCCTCTAACTCTACACGCTCTCACTCTTCACGTCGTAACTGTACTGACTGGGGTCGTTTGAGACAAGAAATGTTTCGGCAATCTCCGCCTTTCTGTGTACAGAAACATTATTTTTAAAACTCTGTCTCTTTAATTTCCAGGTATTGTTCCTGCCTATGGTTGTGTATGTTCCTGCATTAGCATTTAATCAATGTAAGTTCACTGAATATTTAATACATTATCATATTTTATTGCTAGAGTTACTACATGGGCCGTTTTGAAAGAGACATATCCACGTCGAATAGACAATACATTAGCTACAGTCGACTGGTCCGTTGGCCTAGTGGGCAGTGACCTTGCCTTCCGCTCCGGGGGTCTTGGGTTCGATTCCCACCACGAGTCTGAGTGTATTATCTATATGGATGTATTTATATATTTCCAAAAAATATAGATATTTGTGCATAACAGATGGTTGTTACCTATAACAGGCAATAAATTGTCTACCTTAGGAACAGACGTCCGTGTGTCATTTAGTCCTATATATTTATTTATTTATTAATTATTTAATCAGCAGCCTAATTGCAGGCCTTTACTATCATTAATATGATCGTATTTTTTTTTTTTTCAGTAACGGGTTATAATGTGTTTGCTGTTGGCGGTGTGATGGTTGCGATATGCGGCCTGTATACAGTATTAGTAAGTGGAACCACTGCGTTTTTGTTTTTTTTATTATTAAGAACACTATGAACTCTTTATATTGAACCAGAGTCACGTCAAGAGATCGATTCTACAAAGATTATTCGTAAACGGACTTTGTGAAAAATACCTTTTTATTCGCGGTTTCATGCAGGTTAATTTCATATATTTTCTTAATTTTATTTTATCTTTTTTTTTAGAAACAAACAGTAATTTATAACACAAAATCCAACATTATATGAGCCCATGCCTAAACCAGTAATGTTTCTTCTTAATAAAGGTGTAACGTACAGATTAGCATTGTGTTAAAAAACCAAGATTAGAAAAATAGTTAATTAATACAAGTACCTACGAATTCGTTTTAATATAAATGAAACTTATATATTGTTTATTTTTAATTTGTGTACATTTAAATTTTAAGTGCAATAATATATTACAATCAACACGTGTGCACTTTAGCCACGTGATTAAGGCTTCATGCATTTTATTATTAGCACTTCTTATAGTAGGGGAGGCAGCGACGCTAATTTTGTAGTCATATAGCATTATAGGGATCAATTAGATTACGTAGATTTGGTGCAGAAACGAAAACATAGGTTATGTTATGAAATGTAGACTTATCTTCATGTAATTAGCTTAAGATTTTCAAAGGATATTTTGACTGGCCCGTTATCGCAGTGGGCAGTGACCCTGGCTTTTGCTCCGGGGTCGTGGGTTCGATTTCCGCGTCGATTCTAGGTTTATTACCCATATTTATGTATTTGTATATTTCTAAAAAAATCTATTTGTGTATAACAGACGCCTGTTACGTATAAAAAAGGCATTAAGTTGTCTACCTTAGGAACATACGTCCGTGTGTCATATAGTCCAGTAAAAAAAAATACTATAAGGGTTCAATAACGAACCTTATTGAACCCTATATGAAGGGTTAATATTCGGTGGGGCTACATTACAAGCTGCAAGAATTCTCGTTATAAAATTTTCTGTCGCGGTCGAGTATTGTGCAAAGTCTCCTCTTGGGCTCTCCTACCATTATAGTCGTCTGACTTTCCTGTACTTATTATTTATTTTGATAATGCACCTTTAATTACCATTTTTATTAGAGAGCACAAACAGAGAACACAACAAAATATTAGAATATATTAATAATGTAATAGATATTTATAATGGCGTTACAAACAGGCATTTTATGTATATGTCTTTACATGTATTATTTATATGTCTGTATGTTTTCTTCTTCTAACTAGCGTTTTTTTTTTAAATAAAAGGGGCAAACGAGGTGCCGGCTTTCACCAAAGTGACTACCGACGCCCATGGATAACTGCAACACCAGAGGGACAAAGCGTTACCGGTCTAGCCCAGGTTCCGCTTAAATTGCAAATGATTTTGCTGTAAGACGAGTAAAGATGACTGACTGCTATCTGATCTCATCTCTGGTACCCTCAGCATCTCTGCAATATCAAACTTAATATCACTCAGTGACATTAATCGGAGTTCACTGTTTTACGTGCCCTCTGAAACACGGATATTTCGGAAAACCAGTGTTAGCATGGATCAACCATCTATCACCAGAGTGCGGTATGAAATGCTTAGCCTAGCGATCTATTCAAATGCCGGCCACTGATTACGCCTCGATATACTTAACCTATGTATGTATAGCTTTTTATTTTGTATGATTGTAGGGTGGTCTTCGTGCGGTGGTATGGACGGATTCTGTGCAGACTGGTGTGATGTTCATAGGGGTGCTTTTGGTGGCGACGGCTGGTACTCTTGCCGTCGGCGGTGTGGACTCTGTACTGCAGATCGCGAAGGAATCAGGACGTCTGCAACTTTCTAAGTAACACTCTTTTCATACCCAAAATTAGTCACTTGTTTCGCGTTCTCGCTTGAACGCTTGGCTCAGGCGGAACGTGACAATGAGTCATGCTTTTTCGTGCGTGCAGCCTGCGTTCAACAGTGCATAAGACGTTATAAGTTCAAAAATAATGCTTTATTAAAGAAAAACTCAGAACCTACCACGTGCTTCGGAAGGCACGTAAAACAGTGGCTCCTGAATGTCACTGAGTGATTTAACTCGTGAAATGGTTGAGATTGTGGGGGTTACGGGGAAGAGCAGATGGCAGGTTTTTTTTTTGTTTAAAGAATATTAGGAATACTTTTTAGGTATGTCTAATATTCCCTTTTCCCCTCCTACTAAGCTTAAATAACAAACAAAACGGGCCAAGTATGAGTTGGTATTCATACATTAAGAATACTGGCGGATCCTGTCCTGCCCAAAGGTTACTTACTATTTACTTAATTCTATTATCCCATAATATTGTCCCCGTTCCCGTTCCGTAATGGTTCACAATTTTGGCGTTAATGGCTTAAACATGAAAGATAGATATATGCTGTCGCGGACTTTTTCGTAGAACTATTTAAGATAAACATTTCCTTCATACACTATATACGTGTCACTCTAATGGTTTTTGCAGCGCACGCTAGAATAGCTCGCAGATGGCAAAATTTTCTCCTACTTACTTGACATTTATCGTTATATTTTAGACAATTCGCGCTGTAAGTGAATACTTTATAACCTATATGTTATATTGTAAAGTTTTATTAAATTTCATTCAGAAGTGAAAAAGCGTCAGACATACATCCAGACATCAATACAACAAAAACTTTCACGTTTATTTCTATTAGTAGGATAGGATTTTTAAAAAACGTCTTCTTACCTATTTTGAAAATTTGCTATCATTGTACTAGTATCATAATAAATATCCTTTGTTGACGTAAAAATATGGCGTGAAACATATTCATCCCTGGCTCCCGAACTAGAATTAACTGTATTTCAAGAGCTAGTGCCCACTCTTAGATAAGGTACAGTAGCTATTATACTTATAGTAAGTAAACATCTATATATATTAACTTACACTATCTCTAGCGCGTTAGTATTATCATACTATCTATAATCTATACTAATGTATAAAGCTGAAGAGTTTGTTTGTTGGTTTGTTTACTTGAACGCGCTAATCTCATGAACTACTGATCCAATTTGAAAAATTCTTTCAGTGAAGCTAAATGTTTTCTCCTAATTTTACGCGGACGAAGTCGTGGGCACAGCTTGTCATTCTATAAGAAGCTAATCTATAATTATATGTTTACCCTATAAAATTGCGCGTACTAAATGTCGTATGCTGTGTAAATCTTAATACGATCCAAAAAAGTATTAAAGGTAAGCCTTATTGACTGGCAGAGAAAAAAATAAAAAAAAATCTGTGGTTTATAATATGCAATTTAACGATGTCCTATAATGTATTTTGTTACAAAATTAAATAAAAAAAAACTGTGTAATAGTGTCGTCATTTTTTAAATCAATTTACTTGTAGACAAGTTATGTCTACTGTTCGAATTGTAAAAACACGACTGTAATGAAATTTCATACAACTTTGTAGACGCCTTTTTTTATTAAATTTGAGTAACAGTAAATTCAATTTTAGCATGATGATACAAAGCCTACAGTCGCCCTCTATAAATGGGCTATCAAACTCTGAAAGAATTTTTCAAATCGGACCGGTAGTTCTGAGATTAGCGCGTTTAAGCAAATCAATAAACTCTTCAGCTATTAGTATAGATATAATTTTAGTAAATGGTTGATAGCCATTAAATATTACTAAAGAATAGATAGTAATGAATAAATAGCCTCAATAAAATTAAAAAAAAATCGTATATTTTTACAAAGTAGGATGTAGTTTTTCTTTCTTGGATAGTCACAAAATAACGCCTGAATCTATCAATTGCTAATATAATGAACTGCACATTGAAACGAACTGTGTCTAATAGTTTTGCGTTATTTTAGATCAGGGTTCGAATTTAGCGTGGAACGGAGGACCACTAGGTGGGTGGCAAAGGGGTCTATCGGGAGTGTGGTCACGTAATCCACAAGGTGTATGGGTAGGAGGCACTTGGGGCAGCAATGGAAATGGCGGTAACAGTGAGTATGATATTGTTAAAATTCGTGGTAGCAGAGGTAGAGTACGAGATTTTTCGACCTTACAGAAACAGCAGCTGCACGATGGTATTTGCATAGGCTTCTTTTTACGATGCTAATTTAAAAAGAGAGAGAGAGAGAGATGGTGTGAAATATGTAAGGAAGACTGTGTGTGTGAACGAGAGAGAGAGAGAGAGAGAGAAAGAAAAAGAGAGTTACTAGAGCTTTCACGGAAGGAGAGATGTTTACAGTTTTAGTAAAGAAAAAGGTTGGTAACGCACGTGTTAAAAACATCACGTTTTCAACTGTCTAGGCATGTATATATTATGAAGCAATAATTGACTCGAGGCGGGAATCAAACCCATGACGCCCGGATCAGCAGGTAGGGTCACTGCCCACTGTACCAACGGGCTAGTCAAATTATAAACTTCTATGTTTAACAATAAAGAAATTATATTATATTAATTTCTTTAACTAGCGCTTAAATGTTTATTCGCATTGGGTTCAGATGTTTTCTTCGTTTCATTTCTTTATACAAATAAGATTTTCTGTCTGTGACACGGAAATAAAATAATTTTAAATGTATATAGTGTCTAATATATGTTTATTTATAGCCCTTTCTGTCCTTCTTTTGTGACGGATATTCCCAAAGCGACTAGAACAATTTCGATATGACTTTGACAGCTAGATAGAAAGCTGATGTTATAAATAGCAATAAATTAAAACTCGATATTGGACAAAAACTATTGAATTATCATAACGCGAACTAAGTCGCTGGTAGTACTGGTTAAATTTATTACAGCGCTAAGAAAAATAAAATGTCAGCGCAAAAAAAAAAGCAAAAATAGTTGTTGAAAAAAATAAAAAAATTGTTACCAGCACTAAAAAAGAAACAAAAAAACGGCTTTTATAACCGTACGAATTGTACTCATTTCTGATTCCAATGAATAAGAGATTAGCGCACCGCGACCACTTTTCGTAAAACTGTAGTTGCGAATTTGATTACCGTTTTCAGCCGAATTATGAATTCTGCCAACCCCCGTTTACTTGCGGGTTTGCGGCCGTATTAAATATGTATGCGTTTTAGTCCCCAGTTAACGCGATGTGAATTAAACCCGCTTGTTTTTAACTTGAAAACGTTTTCCGACTGTAGGTAGAAAATCTCCCTGTAATTTCTAATCTGAATTCTGTACTTTATACTCGCCATTTCGTCTGCCTTGAATTCAATTTAGATGGTTTTTAAGGTTCCGTGGTACTAAAACTACTTATAATTTCGCTGTCCGTCCGTCCGTCTGTCTGTCTGCCCGCCCGTAAGGTGCCCCCCCACCTACCATTTCCAATCTATAAGGCGGTAAATCTTATTCTCGTATTTTTCGAGATCACACATAAAACACATACCAGTGCTAGAATGGGTCACCCATCTATCACCCGGTCGCAGCCAGAGCAACTTAACTTAGCGATAGACTTAAATGCCGACCACTGATTAGGCCACGACCTCCTCAAAAATTGATCTTCATCAAAATCAAGTTTTCTTCTTATTATGCGAGTTGAGTTTTTAAAAGCACTTTCAAACGCTATATATCAAATTTTTTGTAAACCAGTGTATGATATTTTGGTAATAATGTATTCAAAATATAGCCCACTATCGTCTATCAATTGAAGACCACGTAGTTTCATATAATAATTGTTGAGCCCACGATTTACACGGAGGAAACATTATAGGCCAAAAAATATTTTACGCGCATGCAAAGCGTAAAATATTTTTTGGCGTAAGTATTGGCCGCTTAAAAAACATGTCATTCGGTAAAAAAACACATGTAACCTCCACGTTATGACAAGCTCGACTTAACTAAATTGTTATTTAACTTGCCTCAAGTTACAAGCTCAAGTACTCAAGTAGAGCCTCATCGTTATAAGGTATGGACTGAAATTCGCAAGGTACCAGGTTCAAAACCTATCGCCGTTGGGGTATTGTCGCACCCACTCCTAATACAAGCATTTTATTTAAGCTTAGTAGGAGGGGAAAAGGGAATATTTGTCATACCTAAAAAGTATTCCTAATATTCTTAAAAAAAAAGTACTCGTATGGAATTTTATAGTTTACTAGCTGTTTCTCGTGACTAAAAACTAATCTGTTTTTAAGTTGAACCTAACTACTCATAGTGGAGAAAATTTCTATAAAATCAGCTCCGTATTTTAGGAGCCTATCACGGACAAACATTGTGGCACGAGCTATTTTTTCGTATGATACGAATCTCATGAACATCACGAAACCCATCGAAATGGGATCTGGTTAATTAGTAAGAATTCATGCAAAGAATGCTTGAACCACAAACAAAACTAAAAATACAAAAAACCATGACTAGGCACACAATCCTTCAATAAACAATAACCGCACCAGCAAAGATTAGTACAATTTATGCAAAGGTACCTTTGTGTACTTTATTTGCGCTATGTACAAAATTGTTATTAATTTAATGATAGTGATATTTTTTCATGAGAAATTTTAGTTGAAAATCTTGGGCGCGTATAAAAGCATTTTATTATTACTTGGTACCAGCTCGTCGACATGCGGCCACAAATTTTTGGATTTGCATGGCATATTATACTTATTAAAAGCTATGAACAAAGTTTTTATAGTTAATGCCGTGACATCTATTAGACAATTTAATCAATATTAATCGAATAATAAAGGTTTTTCTATTTCTTCTATTCTATAATCACATTTAAATGTCATAATTACCAAACCACATTATCTTGATTACGCTTTGATACCATCAATTAATAAAATGTACACATGTGTATATAAATCGTTTGGTATCGTTGAGCGCATATATTATAAGCATTCCACATTCTCCTTCATATAAACTTTAATTGTGCGAAATTTCATAATCCTCCGTCCGCGCAAAATTCTGAAAATGGTACCGAAGATTTTCGTATCACGTATTAATATATAGATTACGAGCTGTGCTCCGCGACTACGTCGGCCTGGGCCAGCCTTATCACCTAACAGTTGAAAAAATTGTTTACGACCAATTTTCATACCTACCAAATTTTCATAAAAATTGGTCAAGCCATTTCGGAGGAATTTGGCAACACTGTGAAACGAGAATTTTATATATTCGATTATATATGATGTAAATATCTTACCCCAGGCCAAACAGAACATGAGTATAGTAGCGCACACCAGCATTCCCACCACCAGGTAGCTCCACGGCCCGTACGGCTTCAACGCCGCCGCGAACTCCATGAAAGCATTCTGTTTCTGTTCACCCTCTGTTATTTTCACTGTAACAATCAACAAACGTTGAATGAATAATGGTTGAACACTCTTTAATGAACACAACAAAAAATGCAGATAACATAATTAAGATAGTATTGATAAAAGGAATGTTGAATCAACTTTGCGATGAGCCTCAATAGTTCAACGATATAAGGTATCGACTGAAATCCGCAAGGTACCCGGTTCAAACCCCACCGCCGTTGGGGCATTGTCGCACCCACTCCTAGATTTATATTTGTTTGCGCGGCGCTTTATTGAATGTGTGGAGAGGGACATTTTATGGGCTCTTTGTGTTTTGCGCGCTGATATATTCCTTGTAAATGTACGTCATATCAATTATGTTTGAGTTCATACGGTTTTATTGACAGCGTTAAGTGTTTCGTGGACGATTTTAAAATCACTATTAACGACCACGTAATCGTCGTAATTCAAAAAAGTTGAGAAACGGATTGATATCCGTAAAGACAAAAATCGGAATATTTCTCAGAGCATTTCTATGAAGGGACAGAATTGTTTTGCGTAAAACCATGTCAAAAATTAGTAAAACGGCTCATTAGAGTGTCAACGTTACCGATGGCGTTTGATGGCATAATTCGGGACGCACGTAAAACCAGATTTATATTTGTTTGCGCGGCGCTTTATTGAATGTGTGGAGAGGGACATTTTATGGGCTCTTTGTGTTTTGCGCGTTGATATATTCCTTGTAAATGTACGTCATATCAATTATGTTTGAGTTCATACGCTTTTATTGACAGAGTTAAGTGTTTTGTGGATAATTATAAAACCAGTAACCAGAGTACCAATACTATTAAGGAGCGTATAGTTGTTAAAGATTTGAAAAAGATGAAGAACGGACTACAATTCATAGGCGTCACCCCTAGAAAGCAAATACGCGATGCGAACGAACTTAGTTTGTTCGAACGTGCGATCAAACGTATTGATGTCTAATAAGTGTCCTAATTGAAAGCGATACGATCGCTCGAACTTCAATTAGCACACTTATTAGACATCAATATGTTTGATCGCCCGTTCGTACGACCTAAGTTTGCACGCGTCTCGCATTCGCCTTTTATTAGGACTATGCCATAAGATGACTGTATTGAACGTGGAAATCATTGTCACATTGATCTCTTTATAATCCATCAAACCCTGCTGACGTTATCTTTTGTAATTGCAGAGCGATATAGGACAAACAAGGTTGATTTACGTATTGTTGATATAAGGGTGACTTTGTTCAGGATGATGAAGGTTGTAGCCGTCGCTACATAACAAAATAGCGATGTTTTATGGCAATATTGTAGCAATTTACACATTAGCTAAGCTCAAAGTATATGCTAAAAGTAGGAAGGCATAAGGTATTGAACCCAAATTATTATGGATTTCAGCCAAGCAAGTAAAGACTTTACATAAACTTGACTCACCTCAATTTGATTGACAGCTGGTTTTAAATCACAATTATCCCAAAGTCTCTGCATCTGCGTCAGATTAAAATTTGACACGCCTATTGACCGCGTTAAATTTAGCTTCTTCGCATCTTCTAGACCTTTCCATGTTTCCAAATAATCTGTGTCGCTTATTTGACCGTCTTTCTAAAAGAATATATTATTTGTTTCAAATCAAATTGAAAGATGAATAATTTCCAATCTTGTGCTGCTAGCGTGTTGAAACGTCTAATTCCAAATTTGTACCAGTCGCGCCTTAAACTCGAAACACTTCTTCATTGCTTCTATTACTACGTTAATCCATTTGGATAACTTCATAAGATTCTTAAAAGTACATATGCTAATCTTATACGATGAATAAACGGTAATTATAAATAATGATTCTGTAAGATTCATAATAAGTAAATTTAAAGGGGATTATTACATATGTTTACGCTACCATATTCATTTCGTCGTTTGGCGTGAATTTATTAAAGATAATAAATTGGAAGTAGGCTGTGGAAAATAATAGAAGGAACATTTTATTAAAGACAACGTTCCGATACACAACAATCACGCCCGAAACTCGTGGCAAAATTCAGTAAAACTAAACGGAAAAACTCTGAAAGGTATTGAACACGTATGTACAGCGCGTCTACTTATTTTAAAAATTGTATGATTTTGCACTCATAAATCGACCTGTAAATAATTTTATTTTTCTTTTTTATAATTACAGGTCGAAACACTTCTGCGTACAGTCATTGACTAGGAATATAAATTGATTATAGGTTTAAAGATTCCCAATACAACATAGTACGGTCACTTATTTGAGCATACAGGAACTTATACTTAATCTAATATATAAAATTCTCGTGTTACTATGTTTGTTGCCAAACTCCTTCGAAGCGGCTTGACTGTTCAGTTCCCGCCTCGACTCTGGGTGTATTATCTATATGTATGTATTTATATATTTCTAAAAAAAAACATTTCAGGAATTAAGTTGTCTACCTTAGGAACAGACGTCCGTGTGTCATATAGTCTTGTATATATTTATTTATAAATTGTTTTGAAATCGCGGATGAGCTGTAAGTTATACGAAAGATCATAATTTTAATTGCGCAGGCGAGCATAATGTTAAATTAGTCATTTTATTGTCCTGAGTGATAGATATGTAATTGTGATGTTATGCATTTTACTATCGCAGTAAAGTAGGCTTGTTTGTTCAAAGTCGCAGATATAAATGTTAAGATAGAAATTAAGGAGGTCGTAGCATAATCACTGGTCGGCATTTGATGCGATCGCTAGGTTAAGCAGTTCTTACCGCGTCCGGGTGAGAGATAGGTGACTCATTCTAACACTGGTTTTCCTTTATCTGACTTCCGTGTTTCGGAAGACACGTAAACAGTGGGTCCCGATTAATGTCACTGAATGATATTAGTTGTGAGATTGTAGAGATTGTGGGAGTTCCGAGGGTGACGTCAGACGGCTGTCGGCCATCTTAACTCGCCCCACAGCCACATCCTCTGTTTTATAAGCGTACCCTGCTCCTAGACCGGGATAACGCTAGATAGATTCGGTAGATTCCTAGCAAAGTTTCTGGTCTACTTTTGATCTTTCTCCCCCTATAGATTAAAAAAAAACATGTGGAACTTTAAACAGACAGTTAATGAAACGATAAGAGAGAAAAGATAAAATAAATTGAAATATTGCAATTGGCACGGGCCTTAAATTTAATCTGTGGTGTTTAAATTTAATGATTAAAAAAAAACCGGGCAAGTGCGAGTCAGTCTCGCGCACTGAGGATTCCGTACTGTCACATAATACTTTTATAAGGTATTTTACGAGTAAGATTAGTACTTCTCATGAGATTTCCTTGAATGTGACAGTCTTCGTATTTTTTTTGTGATGTTACTACAAATTTACGGATTTAGTATTTTTCCTTTAACTATGTTATAAGACATTGTTTCTTGCCTTTTCTAATTAGGGATATTCAAGGTGTGGAGCTACCGAATTAAGTAAATACATTAAACATTTACTCTTCACACAATATTATTTGCGTATTGGTATACATTACACGTAAGTAAATCTGTACACATTCAAATTCAAACTATTTTTTTGCAAAAAAAACATGACAATGCACAAACCCTTACATATCTTATATATACAAATTCTAACTTAATAATACAAATTAATACAATATTAACCTTATATAAAAGCGAAAGGTCACCTATCACGAAATTTCGAAAACCGCGGGACGTACAAAGATGAAAACTGGCAAGGACATATTTTATAGTAAGTACACATCAGCTAAGGACGGATATTTCGATAGGACCAGATTAAGGACGAATAAGGGCTTCCGTAAGTTTACGCAGACAAAGTCACGAGAAACTATCGGCTACGGCAGCTGCTAATTGCTGCTAAGAAAAGTTTATACATGTTTACTTACGTAAAATACTTACCTTATTTGAGTGTGTAATTTATACAACTGTACTTCATTATTTTCTGGTTAGCGTTTCCGGTACGGTAACAGTTCGTGGTACGCTAAGTATGTACTGACCCAGTTATGATTTGTTACGGTGTCCGAATAACTCGTTTATTCCGTCGAGTTAAAAGAACAATTGGTACTATTATCCCTGTAAATGTTCTTATGTAAGGTTTGGTTTTCCATCAGCATTACTGAAATTACCATCCTTTCACGCCTCTCCATCTATGTACCTTTGTATTATTTTAAGCCATCCCTTTCCTTTACTCCTGTCTAACTAATTAGAGGTAGCGCCATGCTTGCAGTCTTTTTGGTCTGCAGCCGAATTGGGCCAACGCGTCCGGGTACCAGTAACTCTTTCTTGCATAAGATCGGGCTGAGGTGACAGCCCTGCTGTCACGTGATGGCATTGTTGTCGCGTTGCGTACGGTTTGCGAGACTTCCCGGTGGTCTAATCTCGTTATTAAAGCCGGCCACTCATCTGCTAGCCTTCTGGTTGTCCAGATGTCCATTAGTGTCGGTAGTCACTTATGTGAACCGCCTGCTAGATTCGCTCACGACAATGAATGTTTGAAAGTTGAAATTATTATGGTTACGTGAAGTAGGTCTGTTTAATTTGAAATTAACGAGTTTTTCTATGCTTAACCTTAATTTTAAGAATTTCAGGTCAAGATACAGGCAGATGTTGATGTTGTATAATTTACTTTTTTTATTACACACACACACACACACACACAGACACATGCATAGTCTTCGGTTCTTAGGGAAGGCAATTTAATTCTTACATAACTACATATATGTATATTAACGTATATCATTTGATATTAATACATAATTGATACTTATGTCATAAAAAGGGGGTTTTTGAATTCTAATGTAAAAAAAAACAGGTAGGCAATTTAATTCTACAGTTGTCTTACATAACTGCATAATTAGAATTGTAAAAAATTGTAAAAAACAAATAACTACATATTTGATACTTATGTTATGAAAAATAGTGAGTTTTTTATTCTAATTTAAAAAAAAAAAACAGGTAGGCAATATAATTCTATTGGGATCTTACATAACTTTATACAAGTATATTATCAAATATAATTTGAAATTAATATATAATTAATACTTATGTCATGAAAAATGGCGAAGTTGTGTTTAAATGAAAATCTTATAGCTCACAATAAGAGCATATAATTGAATTTGTTTGCAAAATAATAAATCTGGAGCAAAGGGCTCGGTCACTCTAGGTCAGTTTGGTTTCTATAGAATGCCACAAAGTTAAAATCTAAACCTTCCAGGGTTTTATAAAAACACAAACTTTCCATCAAAACCTCTTCAGCTATTTCAATGTACTCAAGTTGTATATATGCACATATGTTGAAGCCAATTAGCTTAACTAGCATTTCAATCAACAGCCTAGCCTCTTTACTAAACAGCGCCGTTCAACTAGTTTCCTGAGTGACATTCAGCCATTTGATTAAACAGTTAGGCAAATTAATAAGACCGATGAAGTTTCAGTACTTGCCTAGCCAGTTTAACCAAAACAATAACCAAAAGGTTAAGAAGGCACTCGTTATTCAATTCAATTCAATTGATATTTTATTAAAGTGCAGCATTACACCGATTTTCCCTCGTATTCATTCGCGGATTAAAGCAAAGTAGTTTAGCTTCTCATGCATCTAATAGTTTGTAAATTCTTGGGGGGGACCTCCTTGCGGACTACGGACAACGTAAAACTGTAAGGGTTCTTTGTAGGACTACGGAACCCCAAAAAAGAATTCCTTAGTATTTAAACCACAAGGCATCAAGCATGAACATCCAGAAACCAAATATATTTTTTTTAATTGTGAATTCCTTTAAAAATATTAATATTAAATGAGAATAAACTCAAAACAGTCTCGTTGTTAAGAAAGAGACTCATATGGCTTTTAAGGTAAACATAAAAACTTTAAAAGTTAATAAAATGCATCGTGCGAACACTTACATTTGGAAGAAAGCCCAGCGAAATAAAAGCGCCTTCTTCACCCCTAAGAGCTTTGCGGTAACACATGTGTCTAAGTTGTGTAAGCTGAAAGCTATCTTATTTTTCCAGACACCAAAAAGCTTTCCATAAATTTTGATGCGAAATGAAGATGCTCATTTTTGCATTATTATATTATAAAGCGAAAGCTTTAGGTACCATTTTAGGAAAATTGCGCGGACGGAGGAGTACGATTGGCACAATTGTAGTTCACATACGAGTACGTTTTGGCACAATTGTAGTTCACATAGAGGAAGGTGTGCGAATGATAATACTTTTTCATAATATGCAATATTAATACATTAAATTATTAAAATAAAACTGCACGCACACCAATGCCAAACGTTTTACACACACATGTATTGGATGATGTCAAAGCGTAATCGTGACAACCGTATGTTATGCTGGAGCCAAACAGCTCATTTCAATGATCATGTAGTGAGGCCGAGGACTTTGTGTAACTTCACAAAGTTTTGTAGTACTTTGTAGACTTGTAGACTAGAAAAAATATTTATAATACAAAAATGTAAATAAACTATTTTTAGAAATGAAAAATAGGAAATGATAAGGTGATAGGGTTTACTATAAACTGCCCCTTTCTGAATTTAATTCTGAATTGAAACAGGAAATTACCAATGCAAGAAAATACACAAAAGAAATTCCATAAAGAAATTCCAAAATAGATTAAGTCTTTCAGGAGCTTGGTAGGTTATACGCGTACATATAAATATACATATACCCGGAGCATATCACGCAGACTGTACTGCTTTTAAAAAATTCGCGAGATTTAATGAATTTTTGAAAAGCACGTGCAAAAATATTTCATAAAATGTATTCGCGAACAAAAATCCTTTTTAATATATAAAAGACATATTCAGCGGAAAATTTATATGTTTGCATGACGGGACTGGACAATTTTTATTTTACCGTAAAATGCGAAAATATTTCGCACACGGCTATAAATTATAATACGAATTTTGCAAAAACAAAACCTGACACCATTCCTATATTCTACAAAAATGTTTTACATCAAATTGACTATACGGTGATTTATTTTTACTAGGCGAATAAAATAGAAAAAAAAAAACAACAAATTATTATTTTTTTCTAATCAATACGTATTATAAACAAACACAATAAAGTTCGACAGCATAGTTAATGACGCAACAATTTTATAGTTTAAATGAATATTTAAAAATTCTTTTTAAATTTACGCGTTTATTTTATTATATAAATTTTCATATTGTTAGTATACAAGCTGTATTACTTTTGTTTTTTCTTTTTCTTTCGACATGTTGAATATATGTTAAATATTTGTGCGCCAGCTTGACTGGCAAAATGTTTAGACAATGTTTGCTCATATTTTTATACAAATAAAGTTTCAGAGGTTTTGATAGCCAACTCTACAAATGTATAAAGAAATAAATATACAGGACTATATGACACAGGGACATCTGTTCCTAAGGTAGACAACTTAATGCCTGTGTTATAGGTAACGGACGCCTGTTATACACAAATTTATTTTTTTTGTAGTAATATGTAACTACATGTAGATAATACATCCAGACTCGAAGCGGGAATAGAAACCAATACCCCCGGAGCGGAAGGCAGGGTCACTACTCACTGGGCCAACGGGCCACTCAATCTATAAAATCTGTAAAAAGTTTGATTTGAAATAATATGAAAAACTTTGAGCCAAGAATAGCTCAGCTTAGCCCAGTAGATCTAAGCGTGACATATCTGAACCCTTTTTGAACAAATATTCGCAAACACATTGGAATTAAATAATGCGAATGTTGATTTATGATTCATTGGTCTAATAATAAATTTTTAGTGCGCGAACTACATCAGGATAAATTATTAAAAGCCCTCATTAACATTTTCTTAATTTGCCAGTAGAATTTAACAGCAAACTCAATGACGTTTGAGCATTTTAATATTTCGCGTCGGTATTATTACAGAAGTTTGCATATTCAACGTACTTTACGGGGGCTTTCAAAATTAAGCACCTTTAAACTTTATTCAGCGAAGCTTTAACCTGGTTATAAACAACATTATTAAAGACCGTACTTTTATTTTTCGTATAGTTAACAAGAGAATAAACAAGGATTTATAACAGAAAGATGAAGTGATAATGGGCAGGACACAGCCCTAAGACTGTGAAAAATGTTCTTGAGTGAAGACCACGTATGAGGAAAAAAAAGGCGGGACGTGTTCCTACCAGGTGGGCTGACGATCTAGTCCGGTGTTCAGGAAGTCCCATGTTACAAGCGGCATAACAACGCCATTGGTGGAGATTAATGGAGGAGGCCTAGGCCTTAGCTGTGAACATCTCCAGACTAATATGATGAGGAATCTTCTTCTTCTAATTTTTATACATCATTTCGTTGTTATTTCTTCTACCTGGGAAAATATTTGAGGATGAAGTATTTGCTTCGACAATCCTAAAACTTCTTCCTGTTCTTAGCGTTATCTCGGCTAAGTACCAGGGTGTGCTTAGAGGATATGGATGTGGGGCGAGTTAAGATGACCGATTGCCATCTGACGTCAACCTCGGAACCCCTACGATCTTTACAGCGTTACGGCTAATATCACAAAATGACATTAATCGGGTCCCACTGTCTTACGTGCCTTCCGAAACACGTAGGAGGTCGGATATCAAATATAAACTAGTGCTAGAATGGGTCATCCGTTCGCAGCAAGAGCTACTTAATCTAGCAATCGACTCAAATGCCGAGCATTGATTAAGCCACGACCACCTCGTTACCCCTATATATACATTTACAGAAAAAAAAAGAATCAATAAACGTTACTAACAATCCCAATGTGTAATAAAATCTGTCAATAGACAATAAACTAGACTTGAAAAAACTAAATTAAATGTAACAACACCCAATATTGCTTTTCTAAGTCAAAATCCAGTTTTATTTGAGAAAGCCACTGAAAAACACAATGAAGCAAAACTAGAATACAATATATTTGAAGACTTTTTAAGGTCGAAAATATTTGTGATGCTAACTTATGTTGAACAGATTTCAAGAAAAAAAAAACAATATAAATCAGCCGTCAGTTATTGCCACTGAGATTTTATAAATGAAAAGAAAATTGAAATATTTTTGCGACCCAATCTTGGATATGATTAAAAACTTTTGTCACGGATATTAAAAAGTGTTTGGGAATCGTATAAACAAAAGCAGTCCCTCCTACAGTATTTATTAGTAATCAGCAAATAAACCTCTAATTTAAATTTTCATAGTTGACGATGTCCTAAGTCAATCTTTTTTCACTTCGTTACCAAATATGTTACAGTTTGCCACATCATCCCCCTACTCAAAGGAAAAGCCCCCTCCCCCTCTCCCCAGACAAAAAAATAAGGAATTTGTTACGGACTTTTTTTGACAAAACTGTGACGCTGGCTGCCTGGACCAGAGACTCGTTGCAATGGAAATATAAAACAGAAAATGTAAAGACCAAGTGTTTTGCTTTTTTTTCGTAACATGTGGTCCTTTGAGCCGGATAAAAAATAGCAATATGTACACAATGTCTTTTAAATGAATTAATTTTCTCTATACATCTAAATTATCTCTGAACCGAACTTGCCGGCCAGTTCTTGTGGTTTCAGGTGAGTTGGAGGTTGTAGTCGTTGGTGACTGAACTAAGGAGTGAGTTGAGATCAAATAGTTTAAAGTTCACCACAAGTGTATTGTAATATACACTGAAGGTTATTTATTAAGTACTAAGACTAAGGAGTGTAGAGTAATGATTTTCGGATTATATTTTCACGACACGACATTTAAGTCGTATAAAAATAATTAATTGAAAATTAAAGTTTACTATTATACTAGCCGGTACAGTAAATATTATCTTAGTCAATCGTTGGCGAAAAAGGAACACCAATGTTGACTTTAACCGGTACACCAACCGGGTCTAAAAATGAATCCTAAACCATTAATATACTGATTCTAACAAAGAAAAAAAACATTAATTAAAATGAATAATTAGATGAAGCGCCACGCTTGCAGTCCTTTTGGTCTGCAGCCGAACTGGACCGGCGGGTCCGGGTACCGTTACCCTTTTGTCGCATAAGATCGGCATGAAGTGGTAGCAATGCGGTCACGTCAAGTGTTTATATTGTTGTCGTATTTCGTAAGGTTTGTGAGAGTTTCCGTTTGCCTAAACCTCTCTTTAAAGGCTGGCAAAGCATCTGTGAGCCTTCTGTAGTCGTTGTCGTTCTGACGGTGCAGATGTTCATGGGCGTCGGTACTCACGTGAAGGACCGCATGCTCGCATAAAGGACAAATCCTTTATAATATAAATGGCAGGTGGTCTATGAACCTAACTGAGTGGCAGCCTAGTTTGGGTTGGCAAAATCCCGGTCGTCCCATGGCTCCATGGAAGGATGATATGGAGACAGTGGCTGGAGGTGGCTGGATGAGATCAGCAAGGGATAGGGGAGAGTTTCAGAAACAAAAAGAGGCCTATTCCTAGAGGTTATCAAAGGCTGACAATGATGATGATGATGGTGGTGGTGGTGGAGATGATGATGGTGGTGGTGGTGGTGGCCTTTTAAGTGCGGACCTTGGTGTGAACTTAAATGAAAACACATCGCTTGCACAAAGAGAAATTTGAAGAGACCCGACAGCTAGTTGAGAGGGTAAGATGCTTACATCTTCATATATAAAAATCCAGTGTCACTATGTATGTTCCCAGTGAAATTTTTACTAAGTCAAACAATATTCATGAAAGTTGGCAATTATGTATAATTAGGTCCAACTTGAGGATAGTCACATTAAGCCAAGCTCAGCTGCAGCAATGCATGGCCGGGTGTACTAGGTTTCCAAATATTATTAACTTGACACGTGCCGCGGCCACTACAACAACGTGTCATGTGCGCTGTTCCACGCGCGCCACGAGCTGATCCTGTCCAACAGCGAGGACAAGTTCATCCGCGTGTGGGACATGACCAAGCGCACCTGCCTGCACTCCTTCCGCAGGGAGCACGAGAGGTGACAACCTATTTGTACCACTATTCACTAAGTCAGAGCTTCCCAAACTGGGTTCCACGGGACCCCTAGGGTTGCCATCAAGATTCCGCCAAAATATAATACCATGGTTACAAATATTCTAAAATAGCGCAAAATATGTGATGAAGGTTGCTACCCCATAATACCGAAAGATAATACAGTAAGCCGCCCTTAGAAGGAGAGCTTTTTTACCGCGCGTTAAAAAAGCGTTCAAATAAGACATGTGAACGCCCTAGTTTGTGTTCACGCGACAGCGCTTTTATAACGCGACGCTTTATTGTCCAGCAACGTTTCATTTTCAACGCTATATATTTGTATCGACAACGCCAAAAACGCGCCAACGCCAAAACTTAACGCAACGTTTTTTTAACTCTCGGGCGAATGAAGGCTAAATCAAAGTCATTCTTCACATTAATACTTTAACATAAGAATAAGGAAGATGCTTTGGAAGAGTAGGTACCGATTAATATTACGTAGTGGTTATATTAGTCGTGAGATTGTGGGGGTTCCGGGGATGACGTCAGACGGCAGTAGGTTATTTCAACTCCTCTTTAGAGCCTCAATAGCTCAACGGTATAAGGTATTCCCTGAAATCAGCAAGTTACCTGTTTAAGTTTAGCAAAGTCAAAACAGAAGTTAAAATGGTGCAGCGGTTTTAATTTTAGCGAAACGTAACGAACAACACAAAAATCTTTTTTTTTTTTTTTTAATACCTTTAACAATTTTTTTATCTCTAAGAGTTTCGCAGTACGATGGAGTTTTTAATTGTTTATGTTACGAGATGTTCATTTTCGCTTCTTGCTTTGGGTAGCTTATATTTCTGTACATCATGTTCACGGTAAGATAGAGATCGCAATATGAATCGCATCAATTCGTTCTGCATAACTGGCCGAGGTAATCGAGCGTGGTCCGCGTGCACGTGGAAAACATCCCATTGGTGACCTATAAAGGTCCTCCTATGCTATATCTATACGTCTGTATATGTATGTTTAGTGCGTTCAGTCTAAAAATCCTTGCCCCTCCATTAATTAATTACAACGCTTGCTTGTGTGTTCAAACTTTTTATTGTAAACGCAAACTCAACTACGCGCTGTAAACCAATGATATTAACGAGCTTGCGTGTTTGCGTCTACACCTCACTTTGCATGTAGAGGTGAATATACGTATATACGTACAAACGAGGTGTCCGTCTGTGATTTGTAAACAATTGCCATTTTAACTCTATGGTCTTTTATTATAAAATAGTAGCTCTTTTACGTGACTATATCTGCGTAAAAATAACTTGTAAGATCTAGATCCTCTTAAACTGGTCCTATCGAAAAACCTGGTCAAGGTCAAGGAATGTCTACTCACTATAAACTACCTCTTTGCTAAATTTCACCTTTGTATGTCCTGCTGTGTGCGAGATTTCGTGATTGGTATAAAATACATTAAAAAAAAACTTGCGGTATTGACTTACAAATGGAATTGGATAGTACGTTGTTATTCCACAAGTTTGTGAGTGATGAAATTACTTTATATGTTACACGTTTATGATAATCACTTATTCATAAACAAAAGTTGAAATGAATCAAGGGTTACTTATTAATTATTATCTTTGGAACTGTTTAGTAGGTATGTCTTAAAACGGAGATACGATTTAAAGTTTATAAGAAGACGTGAGTGGATTGGCGAGCATCAGTTATTGCAGATGCGGCTGTGAGGCGAGCTAGATGACCGAATTCCGTCTGGCGTCATCCCCGGAATCCCCACAATCACACAACTAATATCACTCAGTGAAATTAATCGGGACCCCATTATTTTACGTACCTTCCGAAACATGGAGAAGGTCGGATATCAAATATAAACCACTGCTAGAATGGGTCATCCATTTATTTACCTAGTAAGAACTGCTTGACGTAGCGATCGATACTAATGTCGATAACTGATTAACCTATTTATTTACAAACACTTATGAATATTAATTTATAGAATTATTTTATTATTGCTGTATAACATTATCTTGAAAGCTAAGTTCTGTGACAAAATTAAGGGGGACCACCTTTATCTCAAAAGAGATTAGCCCAAAACTTAGTTGGGTATTTTATTTCACCTTTTCACAATAATTCCGATATTATACATATTCTTAAAGTAGACGAACTGACTGTTGCAGGATTGGTTTTACATACAATAGGCGAGACGACAAATTTTGTTCTCAAGTATCTACTATTGCCAAATAAGTTAATATTTCTACGGAAATTTACGTTTTATAGCAGAAAAAAACACAAATTTTAGGATTCAAAATCCCTCCAAAACAGTTCAAGTTGTCCTGACGTCACTTTAACTTAACAGTGCGTTCCACTAAGCGTCTCCTCGCGGTTTTCGCCGCGACTATGACGATCGCAGTAGTCAAATGTCGAATCAATCAATGACTCAATGACCACTTTAAAACGTTGCAATCTCTTATTGGAACGCCCTTTAACACGCAGTAACGTCATAAGCCCTGCTACGTGTTTTAGCTGTCATGGCGGATTGTTGTATTTTGTAGCTTCCTTTTTTGTTAATCCCTATTAATCTCGCGCACAATAAAAAATTTAATACGTTTGTTAAGCTTTATGCATCTTATTTTATCAGATATATATATAATTGAAATGATTTATGACTATTGTCGTCGTGCCTATTGTGTTAGCTTATTCAATAATAATGATTAATTACTTACAGATTTTTATCACTGTAAATAATTTCAAATTGTTCTGGCGTTGTCATCCCATATTAGTACATTATCTATGCATATTGTACTCATAGATAATATATTAATATAGGGCAATGCTACTGCTGCCTATGCCTGCAGTTTGTTATATTCTCTCATACTAAGTAGTGTGCATTTTCCTCTAATTGACTTCATACTTATAACAATTTAATCTATTATTACGAGCTTTATGTCACAGGTCACAGCTACCTAATTCAAAATAAAACAAAAATCGTGTGGAATTTTATATTTTTATTATTCTTAAATCTATGTTCACGAGGTTTCCACCGCTGTGGCAGTTTCCTCTGTGTATTTGCCCTTGTCTCCTCCGAGCGCCGCCAACCTTCCCTTTGCTCTACGATCCAAGATTGCTTTACGATCTTTGTTCATCTTTAGTTTGACAATTACACACTGAAAAAAAAAACAAATATAGTTAAGAGATGTATAAACTTGTTCAATTTTATAATTTTTAATAGCTGTAATCAGAGCCATGGAAGTTTTTCAGCAGTAACTGTTATGCATACTGTGGATTTACCTCAGTACTTCTAACATTCTAAGTAAGTGTGCTGTCATCATGCTTAGCAAAGAATAACACACTTAAATTAACCAAGATTGAAAATAAAAATCCCATTAGAAATTTGTCAGACCAGTTTTTGATGTTATAACTATATCCTGTGTAAGTCACATACAATATTGGGTACTGTTTAATGTTCCCAAATGATATTAGTTGCAACTTTGTAGATTCTAGGGGTTTCAGGAGTGATTTAAGACGGCAGACTGTCATTTAAACTCACCCTCTGCAATTTAAGTGAACCCTTGTACTAGACTAGGATATCACTAGGCAGAAAACATAAAACGAAGGTTGGACACTTAAATCTAACACAAACCTTTGAGGGGTGGATGCCAACATACGCACTGGCACCGTTTGCCTTTTCTCTCTGGATCCTCTCAATGTACACAACAAACTTCTTACGATATACCTGGACAACTTTGCCAACTTGTTGGCCTTTATAATGTCCACGTACAACCTGGAAAAAGCATACATATCTATAAATTCAGACATATGTTTTGGGGTTGCAGCAATTTACGTGGGAGGTACCGATATATACCGTTCAATTTTTTTTTGTATATAAAGTACAAGATACGTACCTACTTTATAAAATTACAATCTAGCTTAATAGCTAATGAGTAATTTAATTCTAACTTAAACGGGAGATACTGTCCTGCCCAAACTTTGGGTCAGTAATTTACTACAATCTATTATCCTATAAAAATATTTCAGTTTCCGGTCCATTCCAGGTCTCTTTGCTATTCCCAATACTTTCGAGAGGTACTCGTAACAAACACAGATACTTTTTAAGTATACAAATCTTGTCCTAACGATAGCGAACACTACAAAAAAATTATTATCAATTTTGGTACAGTCTTTTAGAAGTTATGCGCTTACATACATTTTTATTTATATACCCTAGTTGTATCCCGCTATTTTGCCCGCGTAAACTTATATTGCGAAATTTCATCCACCTTCTTAATTTGGGACAATCGAAAAATGCGTTCTGAACGGATCTCTTCCAACTATAAATTATCCTTTGCCAAATTTAATCTTTGTACATCCCACGGTTAACGACATTTCGTTATAGGTGATGTTCGACTTTGTGTATAGATATATTATTATTAAAATAAAAGCTGACGCACACCAATGCCAAATGATTTACCTGATTTACACACACATGTATATGATGACGTCAAAGCGTTATCGTGACAACTTAAAACTGAAAAGCATGTGATAGAACATGGATAGAACTGGTAGTGATATTTAATTCCATTCCTTATAAAAACTACGGTAAAATCGAATTCGTATTTATAACACCAATCTGGTTTAATAATACCTTGTTTGCAATGCGATCCGCTTACAGCTACTGGCTGGATCGTTAAATTTATGCATCAAAGAACTCTTGAATATTTCACTTAAAACTTGGCAGACTGTGGTGGATCGGCTATTGTATGAAATTGTTTGGAGTTTATGTATACAGGACTGGACTGTATCCGGCAGCAAATATTACGCACCGATTTGTTAGAAAGGGACAGTCGCATTCAGCAATGTAGAGCACCGTCACTGTCACGCACAGACAAAACCCTCGGTTTCCCCAAAGAGGTCACCAAATTGTAGCCAGGATAATGAATCACTGAGATCTACATCAGTCCTATTGTTAATATTATTATTATTAATCGGAATCCTCTACTTTACGTGCCTTCCGAAACACGGAAGAGGTGAAAGGTTCTTTAAATAACCATTATTACAATGGATTATCCATCCATCATCGGGCCGCATTACCTAGATACTGAAATGCCTGCTACTGATTAAGCTACAGCCTCCTCATTTAAAAGTACATCACGTAAATTGTATTATCAACGGGTCTACGAAATCCCTTAAATTTTTTCTCAATCTTAAAAACTTGAACTTTATAATATAAAACGTTTATAAATCACACATACGTAAACAATTTTTTTTTCATCACTATTTTATAGTTATTATTTCAAACAGAAAATAGATAAGTTCGGCCTTCGATATAGCAATAGTACAATATATATATTTCAAAGAAACAAATTTGCAGACGCAAAGTAAACAAACGAAGCTTAAAACTTTGATGTATCGTGAATTCAAAAATACATTATGTTTAAAGATAGGCGTACACTGCATGCTTCAAAATTGCTTTCCAAGTTTTGATTAAGAACATTAACGTTAACATTTGCTACTTATCAGCACAAAGTCAAAAGTTTGCATTTAGATGTGACTTCGACACTTATACGTAAAGTATTGTAACAGACACGTTGACGCCTTTTCCGAGTTATATTGATGGGGTTCTATAAAACACCAAATTGACATAAACTTCTCGTAGACTGTATTACTAAGCACTTTTATTTACACGGATAATCACAAAGTCTTGGGAACGTGTCGTCCAACAATTTGACACAACCTTATCTACTAAATGGGGGCTGACAATAGTACGCACCCTACACAAGTAAGTAACATTTGGTGTTTACGCGAGCGAGATAGTACTATCGCCGTCTCTTTCTGACAAGACGTGCCTATCTCGCTCTCTATGTTACGTACTAGTGCCAGCCAGGATCAGTCCGTCCGACGGCGTCCACGATCGAAGACACCGCCATACCGTTCCTGTATTAGGAGTGGGTGCGACAATACCCCAACGGCGGTGGGGTTTGAACCGGGTACCTTGTGGATTTCAGTCCATACAAAATGGAACAACAACATCATTCTGGTAAACATAAACAACATTTTACTTAACCGCACGTTAGACGATTTCGCGGCAATCACCTAGTATGTATTAGATATCGAGTAAACAATGAAATTCATAAGCGCAAGACTAATTAGAATAACATCATTTATAATTGCTGAACAAGTAACACGCCATAAATCTCTCTCTAATAGAAAACTGTTTCGACCGGAACGCGAACAACGGGCGCAACCTTTGCGATACTATCTCGGCTAACATGTAAATCGCTTAGATTTATAAATGGACGATTTACGAACTAGAACATTCTACGACTTTGCTTAAATCACGAGATGTCACGAGATATATATATATTAATACGGGACGAAAAAACTTTGGATAGCACTTTAGGAAAAGTGCGCGAACAGAGGGGTATGAAAACTGGCACAATTATAATTTATGTAGAGAACGGTGTACAAATGCTAATATTTTTATAAAATGTGCATTTTGAATGAATTAAATTATGAAAATAAAACCTCACGCAAACCAATGCCAAATGACACATTTCATTATAGCTAATATTATTGGATGGTGTCAAAGTGACATGACAAAATAACAACGTATTTTGCTAATTATGGCATTTAATGTTAATAAATTGTCAAATAGATGTCGTTGTGCTAATAATAAACATTTTGTACATAACTTTTAACAAGCACATGATACTCAAATCTAAGCATGATGAACCTTGACCACATGACGATCTCCATTTTTATTAAATAAGCTACCCAGGTAGACGAGTGTGACTAACGGTACTCATATTCTACATATCTTATGTAAATGTGAAATTTTTAAGCTTAGTTGATGTGGAAAATCTTGAGCATATTAAAAATTGACTGAAAGGTACCGAGTTGAATTCCTAAGCCCCTAAGCTTTTTTTCGCTGCGAAATGCCTTTACGCACGACTCCATCCGCCGCTGAACCAGTATTCCGGAGGCGTCTGCGCGATTTTGTCAAAATCATCTAGGACTGTCCATAAGAACTTATGCAAAATATACCTTTAGATTACAAATGTATCTATCGGATCTTTTAAATAATGAATGTGGAATATAGATAGAAAGCATTAACCCGCCAGTATTTTACGAATTTTTCAACCTATAACGTATATTCATTCATTCAATATTTCTCACTTAATTGTACAATAGTCATTCGTGTTTCCACGGGTCCAGTGACGTTTACCTTATTAAAACGAATGTAACCTCTTTAAAACAAACCTCGTTGCAACAAATTACGCGGTTCATTGTAAGGAATTTGCAAATCGGACCAGTAGCTCCTGAGATTAGCGCGTTCAAGGAAACAAACTCTATCACTTTATATATTCATAAGTATAGATGTAAATGTAATTATACTACACGTAAGCCTTAGAATATTGTGTACTTCCTTACAAGTGACACATTTTCCAAGATATTCCGTACGCTTTTTTCGCGCGAGGAAAAATTTCTGACTGTATTTACTTTATCGCGCCATTCCGTGAATAATATACGAATATATGCCACACATTCTCTGTCACGGACTTGTTGTATTTCCCCGCTCAATCGAAATTTAATTTTATCTTACGATAAACCGACTTTCAGAAACTGGGGATCGCAGGCGATTCGGTTTATATTTCTTTGTGTACATACATATATTGTGTTCTCTCGTTCAATTAAAAATTGGGTCTGCCCAATTAGTTTCAGAACCGTCCGGGGTCCTTCCTTGTGGAACTTCCCGCCGCGACAAATCTTCGTAGAAAGCTCAAGAGGAAGGATCCCGGGCGGGTTCAAAACTAGTCGAACAGTCCCGATTTTTTATTTAGTTTAAAATATGATTATATAAACGAATATACAAAATCCTTTTTAAAATTAAATTCGTGTGTAAAAGGGACAAAACTAGCAATGTTGCTTATTTATAAAAGATAAAAATGCCGTGAAAAAATATAAACTAAGTTTAATACCGGAGCCAGACATAGCTCAAAGTGTTTGTACATTTTTGACCTTGAAGTCTACAAAGTTCTACAAAACTACTAAGCAAAAATGAGCTTTTTGACCAATAGACGTACAAACGACATTCGACCTTAGTGTGGCAAGCCAATTTCTTGGCAACTTACGAAAATTGCGCGTACGGAGGGGTATGAAATTTAGCACAAATGTAGTTTATGTTGGTTTGTACATGCTAAATTTTTTTATTACTGAATTATATAGTAATAAAGCCGCACGCACACCAATGTCAAACGATTTACACACACATTTACTCATTTTACTATAAGATCGTGCCAAAGCGTACTCATGATGGCGGTAAAAATATTAATTGCCAAATATTGCACTGGCCCGATTGCGCAGTGGGCAGTGACCCTGCCTTCTCCTCCTGGACAATTTTTTCGTCATGTCATGAATTTTCGTCACGTAACGCCTCATTCTATGATGTTAAAAATTTATGATTAACATCAGTTAGCGTGTCGTTTGCGTATGCGTCGGTGGCCGAGTTCATTACTGCTTTGGACAATCGATTCATCGTACCAAACACCAAATTGCATTACTCGCTTAAAATGATCCTTTACGTCTCCTGTTACAAAACTTGCGTACGTTACTGTTCAGCAAGGTACCATATATAATCAAACACGTGGTAACACAGCAATGGTTAACAAAGTTTTATAGTTGCGATTAAATTTAAGTGTACATATCGAGTTGGTTACTTGTTATCGATACGTTGGATGAATCATATGACAATTTCGATTGTTAGTGGAAATCAATACTTCCTAAACATATTGTATTGAATTTCAATTAGGTACTTTTTACTTGACCTCTATAGGTCTATATATAATATTTGTATATTGGTTGCTATTGTAAAATGTTAATTAAGTTCAAACATGTCCTGTCGATAATTTGGTAGGAATTTCTTACCTTTACTTTTATTATTTTACAAGGGACAAACGGGCAGGCGGTTCACATAAGTAACTACTGACGCCCATGGACATCTACTCTACCAGGAGACTAGCAGATGGACAATAGAAATGTTATTTTTATACAAGAGAAAATTTTATGGATTTCTAAAGAGTCCTTGCACTGGGAGTTAAACTCGCCTAAAGCTCACGTTGAAGCTCCAATTTCAGGGTCTATAGTTTTAGCTGCTGTTATATTAAAATTAGGGGGTTAGGTTTTTGATTTTCTTGGGTTACGCCATAACTTGAGAACGATTGGACCAATTTTAGTTTTATCTTTTAAATATTTTATAAGAACCTCAGTAGCTCAACTGTAGGAAGGGTTAAGTAAATTCTTAAATGCAAGTTTCACGCAACCGTCATTCCTAACAAAATCCACAAAAAAAAAAAATTGGACGGGCAATGTAAATGCTAGGTTTGAGTTATAGTTTTATTTAATACGATACGGCTTTTATTTTTCGTTATTTTAATCAAGTTTTTTATCGTCGCATTCGCCGCGCGTTAAATGCAAATACTTCATTAAAGTCGCCAATTGCCATGAAGGTAAAATAGAAACGTTTGCGATTACTTTATAATTACTGGTTATAGGTACTTTCTAATCTTTTTACATAAAATATTCTATAATATATTTCCTATATTATATGTAAAGATATTCTATACTAGCGGACCCGGCAGACGCTGTCCTGCCCGAACGTTCAGTTACTTACTATTATCCTATAACATTGTCCCCGTTCCCGTTCCATAATGTTTCACTATTTTGGCGTTAACGACTTAAGTATAAAAGATAGATATATGCTGTCGCGGGCTTTTTGTAGAACTATTTAAGATAAACATTTCCTTTATACACTATATACATACGTGTAACTAACTAACTAACTCTACGGTTTTTGCAGCGCACAATCAGCTCGCAGATGGCAGAATTTATTTGACATTTATCGTTATATTTTGGACAATTCACTCAATAACTTTATTATATTAATTTATAGCCTAAGTGTCTAGTATTTTAATATCTGCCTCTCTTTTACCGTTTACCTGTTGAGATTTGAAAAATATGTACAACAAGAATGTAAAATGTCTGGCCCGTTGGCGCAGTGGGCAGTGACCCTACCTTCCGCTCCAGGGGTCGTGGGTTCGATTCCCACCTCGAGTCTGGTTGTATTATCCATATGTATGTATTTATATATTTCTAAAAAAAATTTTTAAATTTTCAAATTTTCCGCGCAATTTCTTTATTTTTTCTTTCATGAGAACCTTCTCCAGACAATAACAAACACAACAAAAAATAATAGCGAAATCGGTTTGCCCGTTCACGCATTATGCACTGAAGGCATTATTTTTTATTTTTGTTATTTATTCTTATATCTTTAATTGCTATATTATACGCATATAAAATATTCAGCCAGTCTCATATCTAATCTTTATAGTTTTAGTTTGAAATCTTATATAAAACGTTACTATGTACAATTTCTAACTTCTGTTCTACCGTAGCAGACACTAAACGTTTACCGTATAGAATGTCGATCGTTCCAGTAATAGTCCCTTATCCTTGAGTCGTTCGATATCGTTAGCAACTATTAAACTGGGAAAATTAGCCGTCGAACAAACTTCCTCCACCCTTATGCTTCATTATACAATGTACAGGAACAATGATGTAAGCTCTCTAGAAACTCCGTAGGTTATGAAACTGCAAATGTAGAAGTAAGAATTAATTTTAAGTAAAAATGCATTCTTAAAAAGCTTTTATTTCAATTTATCTTACTGAATACAAAGTACTCGTTAAGACAAATTAAACGAGCCCAAACACAATGGGGTTGCATTATTTTATAACGGAGTTCCTATGGCCACCTTCCAGCTCCATCCAGGAGTATGAAATTTGGTATAATTATTGTTTATATAGAGGATGGTGTGCAAATGCTAATATTTTTATAAAATATGGATTGTTAATACATTAAATTATTATCTTTGATGGTTCCACAGGATTAATAGATGGCTTCATATTAAAATATTACAAGTTTGGCTGGCCCGTTGGCGCAGTGGGCATGTGGGCAGTGGCAGTGACCCTGCCTTCTGCTCCGGGGGTCGTGGGTTCGATTTCCACTTCGAGTCTGGGTGTATTATCTATATGTATGTTTTTATATATTTCTAAAAAATAAATATTTGTGTATAACAGGCGGCTGTTACCTATAACACAGGCATTAAGTTGTCTACCTTAGGAACAGAGCTCCGTGTGTCATATAGTCCTGTATATATTTATTTATTATATTTAACTTGCTGTCTAAGCAACATCTTATCAAGAGGAAAAGCTAGTACTGCTGTAACTGTTGTATATATGTATATAAAAGCGAAAGAAAGATTTTTTCAATAAAACCAGATTAAGGAGGTCTAAGAGGCTTACCTCACCGAAACGCCAAGGCCACGTCGCCGGTTACGTATCCAAACAATTCATATTCATAGTTAGGACAGGTACCTCACTTGGCGACGGCTTAGCGACGTCGCCAAATTAGAAGTGTAACCTTCTACTACTACTGACTTCTCCATTTGGCAACCGCAGGTATCCGTGGCTACGTAGGCAGAGACGTCGCCATGGCGTCTCAGTGATGTAGGGCTTAAAGGCCTCTTACAATTTTACGCGGAGGAAGCCGCGGGAAACAGCTAGTGTAAACACATGAGCGAAGTTTGTCTCTTCTAGTATCTATGCATCAATGTAAACAATGTAACTTTAAGTTGGTCAGTGTTAGCGAGTAGTTAGCGTGGTGTCCGGATCCGTTATCTGAGAATTAGGCAAGACTTGGAAGCGAGTTTTAGAACTGAAGCTTATGTACCATCTATTGCGAGAAAGCAAACTATCCAGGAATACAACAAACATGTTCTATGCACAAACTTGATAGCTTGAATTACAATAGGGAGATTTTATTAACTTAGATATAAGCCTCGGTAGCTTTAGCCAAAGATAGGCTGAATTTAATTGTGACTACTCTTAAGAGTAACCGCACACGGGCCACGCGCCACGGCCACAAAACGCCGCCACTGGTTTTGTTCCTGTAATTTTCATATATTTTATATGGACTCGCCGCACACGGTGGACACCAGTGGCCGCTGCACGCTGCACGCTTAAATATATGGAAATATGCCAGTGGCGGCGTTTTGTGGCTGTGGCGTGTGGCCCATGTGCAGCTATCCTAAGACAAGTTTTAAAATATGAATACGAGCGTATCAAGACACGTTTATAAAGAAGGGTTTCGTATCTGATATCTTTAAGATATTTGTTAACTAACTTCTAAAGTGGTTGTCCATTGTTGTTACGAGTTTTTAATTTATTTTCAAGCATGTCCTATCAACATGGTAATTTTCAAGTTTCTGCATCTAATAATTTTGAAATCCTGGGAGAGGAACACCTTGCAGGTGGACAGACGGACGGATGGGCGGAAGAAATTTGTATTAAAGGAACTGTCTACACGAATTGATACAGTAAGACAAAAGAGGAGTGGTACTATTCTAAGCTGATAGTTTCCGGCCTATAGTTTAGATACTCAATATAATTCAAAAGACATTTACAGGGAACCTTTTGAAAATTTTATTTATGCTACGTTATAGACAATTGATTGTCGGATATCCAAATAAATAGTCCAGAAGGGTAAAGACCGTAAAATAAAGTATTTACGCCCCTTCTAAAGCAATAAGCGAAACCTTTTATATCGGCGCCCCAAATAAGGGCCAGTAAATTCGTAAGCAAGTGGCAGTGTCAGCTGAAACTGAAGTTACGCAACAAGGTCTAGATAGCTGTACACTGGCGAGCAAATTAACAGCCCCGGTTACTGTATGTACTCGAAATAATTAAAACTTTATCCGGAGAATAAAGCATTTATTTGGGAAGTAAAAGATTTATTTGAAGAATAAAGCATCTATTTGGGAAAAGAAACATTTATCTGGGAAATGAGGTATTTATTAGGGAAAAAAGCATTTTATTGGAAAATAAAGCATTTATTTCGGAAATATTGCATTTATTTGGAAACTGAAGTGTTTATTCGTAAATGAATTAGTATATTTATATAATTATGTTTTTAAATTAACATGCAGCTCTTCAGTAACTGCAGCTACCATAGCTCTATATAGACATATATGCACATAATCTTCATAGGTTTTCCATAATGTACTTGCACATTTAATTTTCTTAATGTTTGTGTGTGTCTGTTACTTACAACAAACTCCAAAATGGCTCGAACGACTTTAGTTAAAATTTTACCCAAAGATAGCTAATTTAACTTTAGAAAAGTAAATGAGGTTACCTTATAAAAAGCCACAGAAATCAAATTAAATCTGCGTTCGATGAGGTCCTAATAAGAATGTCCCTATCCGGGTGAGATCTTCTGTCTCCCCATCCCCCCACCATCAAAAACAGAAACCAAACACACACAGAAAAATCATTGAATTCAATGCTCATATGAAGATGTGGACAACAGCAAAAAAAAAATCCAATACCAACGAAGATAAGTTGCTGTTTGTTAAGAGTTATATAAATCAAATGTAGAGAACATTTCACCAATGTTTTTGCAAGTGAGTGTAAGCCAATATTAAGCGAAGCAGTTTCACAATAAACTGGTCGGGCCAGTAGTACGGTCTTTGACACTCGCGTCTAGCCCCATTCTCTTTGCAATTAATCTTTGGAACCTAATATGGCATTTCTTAATTCACACTAAATCGCTCATGGCTACTACGCATTAGAACTCCTAAATATGCTTTATTTTTTTAATATACTTGTAGGATTTTTACTGGAAGATTATAATAAAAAGCTTGGCGAGGGAAATATAAGTTTATCTGTGTTTATTTATCTGATTTTTTGGCTTTCGACGTGCGAGTGCCGTCGCGTTGCAAAGAGATAAGGATGAAATAAAAATAGAAAGACGGAAGAATAGAATGAATTTTGCATTTGTATATTATACCACACCACACCGCACCGCACCGCACCGCACCGCACCGCACCGCACCGCACCGCACCGCACCGCACCACACCACACCATACCGTGCTGAAATGTATGCACGTGCATGACTTCCGAACGGCTGCACAAAATTGAAGAATTTCCTTTACTGTTGTGTTCGTTCTTGTTAGGACAAGGGTTGTATAATAAAAAAAAGGAATGGCAAATCGAGAGCAAAGAGCAAATGGAATGGGAACGGGGAATAATATTCGGGCAGGACAACGTCGGCCGGGTCCGCTAGTAATATCAATATAGACGACCCGCTCGCGTCTCCCATGTTGAATCGGTTCTTTGAACCTTGTCAACTACATTTGGTAGAATTTCCTTTAAAGGGGTCGAGACGACTCCTTGTACACTTCAAACAACTTTTACATCTTCTATGAAACATCTACAGTCAGTTCTCTAAATACTGAGAACAGGGCTACCAGGAAATGCAAGTATATTTAGTTCATATTTCTCGGTATCGCAAACGCTTAAATCTATGTTCCAGTGCAACAGCCATTATGTTTTAGAAACTATTTAATTATTAAAGCCTTTCAGTTTTCACGGTTCGTTAACAGCCAGTCCGGACATGGTCCGACGTATATCCGAAAATGGGTTTCCGAGACGATTTCACAAAGCCTTGCTTTCCGACTGGTGAAATAAACCTTTGCTGTACAAATGGGTCTTTATGGTCCAGTGGATTTGACAGCAATATATGACTTTTATTTTAATTGCTTTATTTTTTATCATTTGATTAGCGTGTATGATAACTAACCTAACTTAAACTTTGCAGATGTCTAGGTTTAGGACCAATTAGAAATTGTTCAAGATTCATTTGCGGACATACAGGAAATAATTCATTTATTTATTACTTATTATTCATTTGCATCATGAACTCACTTCTGGGCGTATCAAAATAATTTAAAAAAAATACAACCATAACTGTTGAGGTCAAAAATTTTTCAATAAATAAAGTACAATAGCGTGTTTTTATAAATTACTGTTTGTTTGTTGGGCACGTTACAAGGATGGACCCGCAAAGGTGGGCCAATGTCGCGACAGTATGGGCTCCGCCGACGACCAGGTTGGCTGAGGAAGAGGTGGCGAGACGACCTGGACGCCTTTACGGGAAAGAAATTGATTCAATTGGGTCATGAAAGAAATGTGGTATCCAGAGAGATCAGGCCAGCGAAAAGGTCACGAGATGAATAAAAATACAAACTGTTATTACGTTGTGCAGTACACTCTTAGGAGCCAGTGCCTTCCCAAACATTGGTACAACTATTTATAATATGTTGAGCACTTTTAAATGATTTAACAAAGAATTCACAAATGAAATAGAAAATAGAAATATAAAAGTATTACATTCAATAAATAAACTTAGGTTGTGTGTGTTTTGGCGTGCATAAAGTATTGTATTATGATGTGTGAATGTTAAGGAAAACAACAGTATAGAAATAGTATTGTAAGAATTTGATTTTCTTTAAGATACTTCCCAAGTACTCCCACAATTCTTAAAATTCTAGTACAGTAACAATTTCATAATTTTCACCGACAATTAGACAGTTCAGAATTTTATATAACTTATACGGAAATGATTTAAATTTAATTCTGGACTATAAATGTTGAGGATTATGTATTTTTATCGAAGATGATATATAAACACGAAAATTTTAAACACGCTCACATATATGCGAATGCACGTATACACGCACACACGCGAGCTCATTAGTCTAGGTTATATTCAAATTATATAACAATAAGTTGAAAGTTCGAAACGGTGAGTAGTCTAAACTCAATACTTTTTGGCGTTAAAGAATATAAAAAAAATTTGGTGAGAATATTTTATTTTCAAGTTACTTTTAAAGAAATAAAGTTCAGAGCATTAATTTAAAAATATAACTAGAGTACTACTAGCGGCGACTGGTTCAAATTCGGCTGCCAATCTTTAGATTTGCGAAGTATATGCTATATACGAAATTTTAATTCTCTGTCAATATTGCTATATCTGAACATATTACGACTACGCTTTGACAGAATCTTATAGTAAAATGCATACATGTGTGTATAAATCGTTCCGCTTTGGTGTGCGTGCGGTTTTATTTTAAGAATTTAATGTATTAAATATGCATATTTAAAAAAAAACATATTGAAAATATGCATAATGCATATTTTAATAATTTTCGCACACCATTCTCTATGTAAACTATGTATGTATAATTATGCCAAATTTCATACTCCTCCATGCGCGCAATTTTCGGAAAACGGTACCTAAAATATTTGGTTCACGTATTAATATATTCATTAAATTGCACATTATAAACCACAGAGGTTTGTCTAATATGCAAAAGTTAGTTCGAATACATTTTACAAAGAATATACAACAATTATTGTATTATATATCTCTGCAGGCACATAAAACAACAATTTATTCGACTTGTTCACCTCCTGGTAATAAGTATGTTAGTAGGAAAGAGGCGTTTACTAGTGAACAAATTTGAAAGGTACCTGTTTTATGCGCCTACCGCACGACACAACACACAAGATATGTACGCTTCATGAACGTGAACTAATAGCCGACCACTAATTTAATAAACAGTCTCCAGTTTCACAATTATATATTGCCAACTATATAGTTATTATAGAAATCTTTTTCTTCCTAACGTAATCCCGGTCTAGTACCAGGGTCCAAAGTGGCTGTGGGGACGAGTCAAGATGACCGATTGTCATCTGACATCATCGGCGGAACCGCCCCACGATCTCTGCAACCCCACGACAAATATCACTCAGCGACATTTATCTGGTCCCATTGTTTTATGTGCCTTCCAAAACAGGGCGAAGGTCGAATATCAACTTACGACCAAGTAGATCTACTTAACGATCACCTGAAATGCCGAGCACGGATTAGACCATGTCCTCATAGGATTCCTTTACTATGATTTATATTACCTCCTCAGTTGCTATAGAAAGTATAGCTGACTAATTCATACTGAATTTTGCTTCCGGCTTCACTCAAGTTATTCTTCTGTCCCTACACTTGTATTGAATGGAAAGTATATTTCATATTATGTCCTTTTCGGTACCATGATTATATTATGCCTAATGATTATTAGTTAAGTAAGTAAGGCATTTAAATGTAACAGAAATAATAATGTTTGTCAATTATAAGTTAATTAAGTACTGACGAAATGTGTATGTTTATTAAAATAATTTATTTTTATAGTGTTCCAAACAAAAGTAAAACAAATGATGATCAAATTAATTAATAAAATTTAATCATCGTTAGGCATGACCTTATTCCAACTTCATTATTAGCTGTTATGTACGACAACATACGAAAAATTGAGGTCCCGGAGCAGTATCCAGTATGCTTGTCAGTATACAGTATACCGCGTTTCGTTTTAAACTGTAATCAGTATAGCAAACCAAAAAAGATCACCTCTACAGTATATAAAATTGACGTCACAGCTTACAGAGAGAGTTAAGCATATTAATCTAAAGTATTTTTTTCTATTCGAAGTATTTTAGAGAGTGCGCAACCTTTTTGGCTTAAGGTTTATAAAGGTTTCCTTTGTGAGGCTTATTATTCGGATTCAAAGTACGAGAGAATTGGATTTGGATCCAACCGTATTTTCATAAATATTTTTTCTACCTTTCCACTCCTCTCCTACTCTGTCCACAATGCTACTCCTTTCTTACATCTCTAGATTTTCGTTTGCATCTGGGATGAAAGAGTTTTTTTTATATATTTATAGTTTTCCTTATTACCTTTTCTTTGAGTATCCGCAAAAAGATTCACCACAGAGCAAACGCTCCGAAGAGTAAATATTGGTCGACGGATTTTTCGTTTTAATTACGGATGTTTCGTTGAATATTTCGCAACGATGCCGTCTGCAAATTGCTATCGGGAGAGAGATTGTGACCCAATTCCCGCTGCGATTGACTATTGATTGAACCCTGCGAAATGATGGTTATTGAGGACTATGGTGAGTTCCGAATGTAATAAGTCTTACAATTTGTGCGAGGGATATTTGCTTCACTAGTTTAGGGGTACTATTGAATTTAAAAAAAAAGGCGTTACTCTGAAACTTGTTTTAGACTTTATGTCCTTCAGATATCTTCGGCTACGGCTACAATTGTGCGATTTTCGAGCATTTTTTTAATAAGAAGGGGCAAACAGAGTAATGGATGTGGGAAAAAATCAGCAAAGCTCATGCTGGGCATGTGGCACGAACGGACCCGCAAAGGTGGGCCAATGTTGCGACTATATGTACACCAAAGGCCGCCGTAGACCTGGTGGGCCGAGAAAGAGGTGGCGCGACGACTTGGACGCCTCTGCGGGAAAGGAGTGGATTGGTTTAGCTCTAGATAGAGGAGAGTGGTCTAAGAGTGGGGAGGCCTTTGCCCAGCTGTTGTCTGTCGGTCCAGCAAATAGGCGAGGTGTTTGCGGTCGCGCTGGTCCACACGCTGACCCTCGTTGATGCGAACGCTGAGCACGTGCGGGTTTACGCGTTCCGTACGTACCTACGCAAGTCGTTTTGGCTAATATTAAAAGTATATCGTATGCCCGTTACACAATATACTCACACTAGTAGTTACCCTCGACTTCGCTCGCGTGTAATGAAGTGAAAAATTATAGCGTTATGATATATAGCTTATAGACTTCCATGATAAATGGGCTATCTAACACTCAAAGAATTTTTCAAATCGGACCAGTAGTTCCTGAGATTAGTGCATTCAAGCAAACAAACAAAGAAACAAACCCTGAAGCTTTATATATTTATTTACATATAAAGAAGCCGAAGACCTAGCAGAGGCAAATGTTCCTTATAGCCGCTAGGCACGTTTCGATGATTGTTCCAAAAAAAACTATGCAGTTTAATCGACAACGATATTTTATAGACACGTATCAATAAAACTGTGCAATTTAAACAGTACAGTTTTTTCGCAACGATTTATTGAAACGTATGTAACGGCTATATGTGGCACGATATAACTACAAAGAATCACAGTTTTGTATGGCGGTGACCTCCTCACCACAAATAAAACCAGAACCAAAACAATATCACCTAATTTAACGTAGACGAAGTCGCGAGCAACAGCCAATATAGTATAATTATAATATATTATGAAAGTAGATGCTTTCTACACTACAAGGATATTTTCAAAAGGTATCTAAAGGCTTGTGCTATCAATCCTGACCGTTGGGAAAAAAATATATTCAAAGGTCAAAGGTCATCTTGGCGCTTTACCGTCCTACAAATATACATACGACTCCTCGGGTCAACTCTACTGCAATTCTCGTAGAACAGTATGAATAATTTCGACTTAGCGAGCCATAAAAGATCTAATTGATGATTTCTCGGGTCGCTGTCATCAAAGTCAATGTGGAGAACTATATAATGGGAAGGTAAAATTACGTCTGATATCTATGACAAAGTGACAAAATAGAACCACCGTATGCAGCACCATCAGGCACTGATTAAGTCGTAACTAGATACCCATCCAAATTATTCTCAACCAACAATGGCCAATCCACCAACCAGAGTTCCAGTTTTCAAATTTACAATTCTTTATCCTTATTGGACCCATTTGACAATTGACCCTAGGAGTTCATATTTGCAGGGTATTCTATAGACAAAGAGGCTATTAAGTTAACGTTGTATCGCGATACTAGAGCGTACTAAGGATGACATCGCATCTGCGAGCCTTTCGTTAGTAGTTCTTCAAGATATCGTTAGTTACTTAAACCCTGCCTGTTTCTCCCTTGTCATATACATAAAAAAATCTTTCATGTATATCGAAAGAAACAGTTGCTGTATACACTTATATTTTTAAAGCATGTTGATTAAAATTCCACGGTTACACCGCAGTTATATTATTGAATATTACTCCGGCTAATTGTGTTTGCATTGGCCAATATCCCATTACAAAGGTATTGCCTTCAAGTTGACGTTTCGTAATGCATTTCTTGTCCTCACTGAATATTCAGATATTCGATTAATATGACAACTTCCTTTTAAGTTATGATCACCTGGTAGGTGGTTGTATTAAATGGTGATATTTATTAGCGTGACCTTACGGTACCCACGGCCCATGCACATGGAATTTAGACCCTGGTACTTTTACGTCTATCGCCATAAAAGCCAAGTTTTAAATACAGAAGCCACTGGTACTGTTGGCCCCAGACTGATGCTGTCTCTTGTAAGCGAGACATAAAGATACATATATTTATTGCAAAAATTGTAGGTGGTAAATAAGATGTTAAATTTTTTTAGTCCCATTACAATTTGCCATTAAAGGCGTGCAATATTTTTGGTTAATAGTATAATTTAATTTAACTTTAATTTAAGGTAACAATATTAATTAACTTAACATAATATAATACAGTTAAACTTAAAACAATTGAATATATTTTTTTATATGTGAAAGGTATAATGTAAGTGAAAGAACCTCAATAGCTCAACGGTATAAGGTATGGACTGAAATCCGCAAGGTACCCGGTTCAAACCCCACCGCCGTTGGCAATTCTGTCCCAAAAAGAGTTTCTGGATGGTCATAAAGAAAGTGAACCCTGATGAACCGAGAAGCTATTTCCGGGGCAGAACAGAGTAAAGTATATACATATTTAAGCCATTATTTGGATAGGACAATGCCTGCCGTAGTCACTATTATTATATAATACTAATAAACCTGGCAGACAACTGGAATTAAGTGGGTTGAGACAAACTCCCCCCTTGACCTTCTTACAATAGCGGAAATCTTAAATTAAGGCGACTTGTAGAAAGATGCACCAAGGTGGAAGGCTTTGACGAGGAATTTAAGAAAAATAGAAAGGAAGGTATATATGTAGTAATCGTAAGCAGAAACTTCGCTAGCGTGAGTTGGTTTGTTGGAGACTTTCAGCATTTGTGCTGTGGTTGTTGTCATCTGTCATCTGTACAGCACCATCTAGTTTGCTTTGGTGTAACCTTTTCCCAGTCAACATCATTGCCATCTTGTTATGTAGTGGTGGCTACAGACTCAACCCAAATAACTTACAACACAACAGTGGGTAGAGGTATCTGTATATGGCATATGTAATAAAAGCTTCATTAAATTAGATTTTCTATGAAGTTCATTTATTAGCAACAAATGTTTTTCAGCTGGCGTGCTGCTGTGGCAGTGCTGCATGCTCACTGTGCTGCTCTGCGTGCCCATCGTGCGCCAATTCCACATCAACCCGTCTGATGTACACACTCATGCTGCTGTTAGCTATGATAGTTGCATGTATTACACTGTCGCCAGGTCTACATGATCAAATGAAAAATGTATGATTAAGAAAAATAATTATTTTTATTCTCTTGCTCTCTTTTCTTGGCTATGTATCTGAATTGGTGGTGGAGTCGACCTTCCTAATTTTCTTTCTACACTTTGCCCTGTCCTTAACGCCAGTTAATAAATAATAATTAGTTCTAATAATTATTTTATTATCATATTCTCTATTCTATATAAAATATAAGAAATATTATTTCTCCACATTTAAGTGATATGTCATCCACTAGTCATTGTTGGACCTTGTAATTTCATTCAGTTATATTTATGTATATTTAGTGTTACATGGAAACTTTGTATATTTTTTGTATGGTTTTAATAAATTTATTATTATTATTATTATATAAGTATTACAGGATGTAACATCTATACTCTATAAGTTATATAGGGTATATGAGGTTGAAAGGTCTGTTTGTAACGTCGAAATTATTATTTTTAACTAATTGATATATACCAATTGCAAAAACGCAAGTTAAAACATTTTTTTCTGTCAGTCTATCTGTTTGTTCCAGGTAATCTCCGAACCACTTTGGATGAAACTTTCACTGGTAGATTTTACTAGGAATAACATAGGCTAAATTGCTTTCAGCTAAATAATTAGGGTTCCACACAAAAAACTAAAATCCTTCAAAATTTGACAAAATTACTGAATTCACGGGAACGAAGTCGCGGGTTACGGCTTGTTAAATAACGATATATCAGAGATATGTCGGGATAATTTACAGGAAACAAAGATATTTATTCTTGATATTGACTCAGTTCAGAGGCGAGGGTGGCGTAGGATCTTCATTATATTCGCATGATGTTAAAATAGCCCACGGAATAGTAATGGAGTCTGTGTGAAACGTCGCGATTGTTCTAAAAATATTTAAAGCATTTGGAGGTATATAAATGTGACAATGTGAAAATGGGTGGGATGAAAGGACGAATTTAGATCATGGTTGGAATTACGAAAATGAATATTATGTGTCTATCTATAAAATAGTTGTATTTTAATTTAAAACATGTAGGGAAAAATTAATTGTTTTGTCCCATTATCTCTCTTAATGGAAGTATATAACGATACGTCAAGTGTGTATATATAAGGTACTCGTGAGTATGTACTTGCAGCGGCAATATACAATGAGTTTCTGTAAAAAACTAGAACGGTGACAAAGAATCCTTCGAAGGCATTTTGCGCTATCAGTGGTAGAGCAATAGTAGAACATTCTTGGGTATGTTTACATTCGATTCAATATATTTTTAGGATAGCGTTATAAAAATTTTCTTACAAAACTCTAGTTCAAATTCAAAATTAAAAAAAAAAAATTTACAATATTCGACGAAGTTAGATAAAAATGAGTTTCCGAAATGTATTCTTAAATGAACGGAACGGGTACGGGATTAGAACGAAATGGAACCCTTATTTAAAAAAAAATCGAAATTTATTAAATCACGCTTTCTCACATAACATTGATATGAAGTGGTAACAATGCTGTCACGTCAAGTGATGGTATTGTTGCCGCGTTTCGTTCGGTTTGTGAGAGTTCCCGGTGGCCAAAACCCCTCCTTAACGTTCGGCAATGCATCTGCGAGCCCCCTGGTGGTGCAGATGTGAGCGTCAATAGTTTGAACCTTTTAATATAAAAATAAAAATTAATACGCTATAAGATTATGACTCACACCAAACCATCTCTAAGTGATCGCTAAAGTATTACAATTAAAATAGTTGTTGGAACGAATCGCAGACCGGATCTACGTCGGCTCGGAGCGGTGCGACGGACAGACCAACCTGCACACGTCTATACATTAATGGTGCCTTCACCAATTTATCTAGATATACTGTACTGTCAAAGTGTGTGTGTTGTGGTCGTAGCTTAATCAGTGGCCGGCATTTGAGTCGATCGCTAGGTTAAGCAGTTCTGACCGTGGCCGGACGATAGATGGGTGGCCCATTGTAATAATGGGTTTTTAAATATCCGACTTCAACCGTGTTTCACAATCATGCGGTTTTCACATCGCAAAATCACGAGTGTTCAGACGTCGGTGATTATTAAGCGGTCCGTATAAATGAGAACCGCGCGGTTCCTTCGCGATTTTGAAACCGCGCTGTTCCCGCCTTGTCTGAACAAAGGCTTAGCGCCCTACCTCACCGAGACGCCATGGCGACGTCGCATCGCCAAATACGTAGCCACGGATACTTGCGATTGCCAGTAGTGTAGCCTATAGTACTCCTGGTGACGTTTCTAATTTGGCGACATCGCCAGAACATCGTCAAGTGTGTTACCTGTCCTAAATTTTAATAGGATTTTTTTTTCTTAACAAGAATATTAGGAATACTTTTTAGGTATGTCTAATATTCCCTTTTTCTCCTCCTACTAAGCTTAAATTAAAAGCTTGGGAGCTAATCAAATTATGAGTCTAAAATTAATTGAAGGACAGTTAACAAGTAATGTTTATCAGATTTCAGCGATTAGAACGTCTATGATATTAAAACATCAGTTGTGTTGTAGATATTGAGAGGTAGAAACTTAGAAATTGTAGAAACACGATGTATATTTTTCATTGGAACAACATATACAGATTAAGTAAATTAATGACACGATAAAAAAAAGAAATATTTTTTTTAAACTAACATATACACACATAGGACATCTGTCCCTAAGGTAGACGACTTAATGCCTGTGTTATAGGTAACAGACGCCTGTTAAAATATATATTTCTTGTAGAAATATTTAAATACATCTATATAATACACCTAGACTCGAGGCGAGAATCGAACCCACGACCCCTGGAGGGGAAGGCAGGGTCACTGTCCACTGCGTCAATGGGCCAGTCAATAACGATGAACCTATTGACTGGCCCGTTGAAATTAAGTATACTAAGCCTGATTAAGTATACTAACTATAATAAACGATGCACTTAGATATACACAAATTTTAAATTCCCTTCCCTTCAGGAATAATCTATAAAAATTATATTAAATGTGTAAATTCAAATAAAACCTACACAAAGTCTTTGACATATGTTAGAAGGACTAGTAGAAAAAAAAAAACGATGCATAGTTAATTATAGTTAGTATACTTAAGCATAGTTAAACCGCATAAAGAGAGTTAAGAATGGACAACAGAGTTTAATGATCACCCCTGTAGGTACTATTATCATCTAGCACAAAGCTTCCAAATAATTTGTGTTCATTAGATCGTGTGCAATAATGAAAACGGCCATGTGAAACGGAATAGCCCCAGAATGACGCTGCAGGCTATCGAGAATACAGGAAATTTCGTATGCGATATTGAAAATGACAAAACAGGATGGCATTTCGGATGTTGCTTTAATTGTATCATTATTAATTTACTATAAAGCTAGGACTGATTTATCTGTAATTGATAGAATCGGGCGTTACTTTGCGGAAATCCATGACATGCATGAGAAACTAAACTACTTTGCTTTAATCGTGACAGCATTGCCGCCACTTCACGCCGATCTCATGTGAGAAAGAGGTACTGGTATCCGGACGCGCCGGCCCAATTTGGCTACAAGCGTGGCGCTACCTCTAATTAAAGTACTTCGGAAGGCTATTTATTTTGTTTATCGTAATAAAAAAAATATTTAAAGCGTATTTCCTTGCACGTCCGGATGTCTGTGTGTGTGGATTTGGCACCATCAAGTTCCAAACAATCAACTTATGAAGTTAATATTTTTGATATTAGGTTCAGAATTACGGCGCGCTGTTTCCTATTGAAAATGGGCGTATAATTCGGTACCGTTTATTTATAATTAACGAAATACTAAATTTCAGCTGGATATACCATCAAGCGGAATATCATCGTACTATTAAGTATTGAGTTTCTTCTAAGAGATGGCGCTTAACGCCAATGGCGGCATGCATAGCTGACAGCTCCTAATATTTAGGAAATATAAACCGTGTACTTTGGATCACTTTTTTAATCATGATAAGCAATAGTATTTTTTATATTTTCATTTTAATTTGATGGTCAAAAAAAAGGCCTTTGCCCAGCAGTGGGACAGTATAGGCTAATAAAAAAAATAAAAGTAAAAAAAAATCTATTATGACACCGTTCTCAAAATCCAAGGTGGATTTTGAGAAAGACAAACTAAGAGACAAATATTTATTAAAAATGTATTACGTTATTCAATAAGCATGCATTGCAAACATGTGAAAACTGAATAAAAAAAATGCGTTTAAAAGTAAAGTTAAAAAGTTTTTATTTTTTTGATGTCAACGTGTCAAGAAAAATAAACACGTTGTAAGTGAAAAAACCGAGCAAGTGCGATTCAGACTGACGCACTAAGGGTTCCCTACCGTCACGTGCTACTTTACCAGGTTAATTTATGATTTATACTTTTCATAGATTTTTTTTTAATTTGACAAAGTCATTACAATTTTTTTGTGACATTTTTTTTAATTTCTTCTCTACTTATACTACAAAAGTTAAGCTTCTTGCCAAATTGCATGATTCTAGGTCAACGGTAAGTACCTTATAAGTATAAGTACTTTGACAGGTGTATGATAAATTGTTAAATTTTTTCGATAATCATCATTCTGTGTCATTTTATCTTAGATTTTCGTATATTTATATGTAACAAAGTTCTCGAAATATAATTCGATAGACGCAAAATATATAAATCGTATACAAATATATAAAGCTGAAGAGTTTGTTTGTTTGCTTAACGCGCATATATCAGGATCTACTGTTACGATTTGAAAAATTGTTACAGTTACGATAGCCCATTTATCGAGGAAGACTATATATACCACGCTAAACTAACCATCTAATTTTACGCGGACGTAGTAGCGGGGCACAACTAGTTTGTTATATATATCAAAAAATATTTTCTTTAAAGAGAGTTAGAGGGCATAATGTTCTTAATGTAAAAAAAAATAGCCATAGTGTTGTATTCGTGTGGATGAGAAGAGTTGCAGAGTTCTCTGTGATGGGTAGAATAGGAAACGCGCAAGAAATGTCTACCCATAGTATTGCAAGAATCTATAGATGAAAGTGGCTGCTTACCATTAAAAAGAACGTAATTTTTTTTATTTACATTAAAAAATACTGTATATAAACTCAAGGCTCAACACTTTTGATATAAATCACTGGCCGTATTACTTACGATTCGCTCTAGTAACAAATCATTATTCCTTACAAGTTAAAAACTCACTTCGTAGCATTGGATGGTGAATATCGGCGTTGATTTGTTAACTTTCTTCATTTTATAGACATCCAAGTAACATTTCTCTTTCAAAAAAAAAAAAAACGTAAAACTAAACTGTAAAATTGTTCTTCAGTACAATTCTGTTGCGCATTTTGTACGGTTCAAGTACTGCATGGAAAATTGAGCAGAGAGTTGATGAGGCAAGGCGCGTGAAGGTCAGCGATAATTTTCCGGTGTTCGGGAAAACGCGGTTTTTTTTTATCGATTCGAATTTCGCGAGAATTACGGTTAATGGCACTGCGCGGATGGGCGTGAAGCAATGCGTATCGGCGACGGATGTGGCCAGGTGACTGAGCGTGCGACTGAGCTGAGCAGGGCGCGGGGGCACCGAGGACGTTATCAGTGCGAGGCGCGAGTGCGAGCGTAATCAAAATCAGTATTCTATTACCCCGCAACGATGTGTGGTACGCACCAATACCCGATAAATTGCTTAAGTGCTAACTATCTCAATGAATGAGTGACTAAGTCTACAGTATGCGCATACCAGTGGTGTTTTTTTTTTAATTTAAAGATAGCTAAGGTTCTAGATTTTCCATTCTAATATGAAATTACCCACCTATAGGGAAGTACCTTACAGAAAATTACAACCAAACATTACTATCATAAAAGAGTTATATTTTTATTTTTTTTAAACTATAATTTTGAAATTGTTTTTGAAGAGAACAAGATGGCTCCTACTATTAAAAATTAGTATGAACTGATATAAATTATTACTATAACAATAATAAAAAACAATTAAAAATTTATTATAAAAATCAAAACAAAAACCATCATCAAACCTAGAACGCTGGCAGCATTTATGATTTTATATTTTTTTTCATAATTTTTTATGAAATAAATATCCGCACTAGTAGGATCGCAACAGAATTGGCTAGGCAGGGGAGGGAACACTGGCAGTGAAGGTTAGTGTTAGTGGCCTTTATAAGGAGCGCTCTAAAACCTACACCTGGGTCACAAGCCCCGGGCACTGCTATGGTTCCTTCTTCTGCAACGCGATGGAACCGGCACCTGCACGGTTAATCTATGGAATGCTAATAAATTCGCCTCTAAATTCCTTAGAACCTCCCTCGGACTTCAAGAAATTTTCCAAAAAGAAATTGCTTATCATTGGTGTAGCCGTTTTGAAGTTACGACTTGAACTTGGGAAATATGGATTCATCTATTCTAAATATTATTAAGAGTTTGTGAGTTTATATGTTCCGAGTAATCTTCAGAATCCAATTTTGAAAATGCTTTTACTGTTATAAATATATACTATTCCTATAAGCTATATACTTCTGTTTATTCTCATAAATATACATTTCAATTTCACCCGTACAAAACTGTGGCTAGTTTTTATGTATGAAGATATATTATTATACTATAAAGATGCAATATTTGATTGTTTATGTTGAATAAACTCTGAAACCCAGTGGACCGATTTGAAAAATTATTTCACCAGTAGAATCCGACATTATCCGTAATAAATATAGGAGAAAAAATATTTTCAAAAAGTTACGGATCCTTAAGAAAACTCCAACAATGTAAGTACGGGCCGAAATATCCAATGTGTTGGTGAGTTATATAACCATTCAGTCATTAATCAGGAGGGAGAAGTAATTTCGCAGGAATTAAGTCCGCACTAACTTAAATGACACAAGTTTAATGGTGTTCCGTAAGACAGAGCAAAAACTTGTAGCTTTTATTCGAAACGTGTCCCTGTGTACTAGATTTAATGATTAAAATACTTTAGAATTACCGAAAAGTACCAACAAATATTAGGAACTAACTTCAATCCGCTTCTTCTGACACACTGTTATTTAAGAACTATCTCAGAAGTCAGAGCTCCGTAATGTAATGATTATTGTATGGTTTCTACAATAAATAAATTTATTATTATTATTCATCCGCATTGGTTTCTTCCACTTTCATACAAACTTTCAACCCCTTTCGATATTCCATTTTCGCGACAAAATGTAACTTACGTCCTTCTTCAAGGTCCAATCTATCTCTGTACCAAAAATCATGAAATTAAAGATTGTAATTAATTAAAGATCGTCCACTGTGTTCCAAAGTAGTTGTGCAGTTTTCTTATTTCTATAATAATTATTGTTTTAAGCAGGGCCATCCTATTACTGGCTCTGATATTGCCTGGAGCAGTCATCTTGCAACAAGGCGATGAACTGGGTGCAGCTGATACTATACTAGAATGGGTGGAGACGGGTAAATGCTGGCCGATGCAAGGAGTCCCATCAGCAGCTCCATTCCCTTGGGATGCTAGTCCGATGGCTGGCTTTACCGCTGGAGAGCCTTGGTTACCGTTGGCTCCCAATTACAGATATGCAAATGCAAAGACAGAGTACGCCAATGATTTGAGTCACATTGGTGTTATGAGGATTGGTTCAGCTTTGAGGAAGTCGCCAGCTATCGGACCACATGTGGAGGTAAATCCCATAAGTATATATCACAATTACAATTTATATATTTTAAGTCTCAATTGATCAACAGGTGTAGGAGTGGACTGTAATGTACTTTTTTCAAACTTTAAATATATGTAATAATACCGTCTAATTACAATTTAAATTTAGCTACTTATTTGTGATGCCTAACTAATGAAGTTTATTTAAATAACTTTAGATAAAAAGACTGGGGGATGCGCTCGCAATATTGAGGTGGGGCGGATCTGGATCCGTCCTGGTCATATCCAATTTAGGCTCAGGAACTACTGAAGTTAGGCTCACAACAATCCCAGGACTACCAGCGGAAATGACAGTCGCAGCCAGTTCTGGAGGATCTAGCCTTTCTATCGGAACGCATATCAATTTGGATAAGGTGTTAAAATTGAGTGGTGGAGAAACTGCGCTTCTAGCGGGTCCTCCGAGGCACTGCGGTGGACCAGGACCCGTGGATAAGATTGCGAACAAACTATCAGAAGGATGGCAGAAGATCAACAAATATTTTAGTAATATATAAGAATGTGTATATCAGTAATAGATAAATTAATGAAAATAACTTTTTATAACAACATATATTATATCATAATTGTATTTGTATTCGAGTGGATGTCAACAACAATTTTTATTCAGCTACTTGATACTTTCATTAAGTTTCCCGCTCTCATAGGATACTGAACGGCTTTTCTAAAATATTTTTATATTTACTTCAAGCATTCTTTTTAGTTTGTGTCGTAGTTTTCAATACATGTAGTTCAATCAATATATTTGGTTTCTTTATAAAAAAACCTAATATTTCCTCTAAATGTAAGACATTAGGTAAAAGCCGTCGATCATGTAACACTAAATAGCAAAGTTTACGAACTGTAAATTTGCTTTTATTTTATTAAAACCCAAATTGTTAACAATATTAGCAGACCCGGCCACGAGATGCTGAGGCTAAGTGCTTTAGGAGAAAATATTGAAAAAAAAACTATCCTATCAAGTTGGACTAAGTTACACATAAATGCCAACTTTCATAGTATCATTTGAAGAGATAATTAAATGACGAATATATATTGAGGAACACGGAAATTATAATGGCTTTTAAGAACATCCAGAAAATCCTTTAAATATAATAAATATTGTACGTTGGATGTGCAGGCACTTTACCAATACATTATTGTACCTGTTGCGCCTGTGAATTTTGAAGTAGGTAATTTATATGATTTACGACCCAACACACAAATATTATAAATCACTAAAAAGCTGAAATGCCACGCAGGCACGTTTCGGATTCGATTCTCTACTCTTAAATTCTCTATTCTCTACATTGTGCTAACTCTACTTTAAATACAAAATAAACTCTTCTCTGTAGCGAAGTCTGCTTCTGTCGTTGTTAGTTACCAATCAAAATATTAATAAGACATAGAGCTTTTACGTTTTTTTCTTTAGGTTATTGAAGATTGAGTTGGGTTGAATTAAATTGGAGGGTATTCCGACTGTTTAATGTTGTAATTTTTCTCAAGCAAATACATATTTAGCAGGTTATATATGGTTCCGGAATGTAACTTATATCGTATAGAAGGGTTACGGCACGGGACACCAGCAAATATACTGCAGAGCAGACGCGGCGCGGTCGTCAGCGGCCGGCATTAGTCCCCACATTGTGCATTTCATCCTTTGTGTTTTCTGCACGACCTACTTTCTGCCTTGAATCTCATGAGTCCCCCCTATCATTGATACCGCATACTTATGTGGAATTACGTTTCCTGTTTCACTTAGGGGAAGTTTATGAGTTTTTATTATCAGCTAGAGATGTGTCTCGATTATTTTGTGTGTAAAATAAAGTCATCAATCAAATATTATGAGTACCGATCTATCATTTCAATGTTAGAATTTTTTGCTCAAACTCGCACATTTCCTGACACATGCAATTGTCTGCCTTATTGCATCCGCGTCTGTTGCTTGTTACCCCTTTTACTAATTAAAGGCATATACACATTTCATTTATTTCTAATTGAATAAGGGAAAATTATGAAAAAATTTGCACCACCAAGTACCTATTCTAATCTATAGGTTTTCGCGCGTCCAGACTTTTCATTAATTAAGCGTCCAGCAGACATCGGCTTTTCCTAAAATATGACCATTATGCTCCCATATTTCTATTACTTTGTTGTTATTTAGATCATCCTATGCTCAGATAACATAATCTCTGTTGATTACGTTGCCTAAAAAGAGGGAATAAACAAATAAATTATATATATCTATAGCTACAGGTGTTTTCTATATCTCCTACTCCTTTTACTCTTCAAACCATACGAAATAAACGCATCTATCGATAATACAATGTAAAATTAAAACTTTGTACTGAAGAAATGCCTACTTTGAGATGGGATGCTTCATCCGTTGACAAAGTGGCCAGTTTTTGAACAAATAAGTGTCTTTTACTATTATTACTCGTAGTCAAGTTTATATAAATTCGTAACGTCCTTCAACACCTGAAAACCTATAAAGAGCGCTGGCTGGCCGACATCAGAATCATCATTGAACCTATTCTATTATACTTTGAAAAAATTAAAATATTAGTTTAATTTATCGTAATAAGGTTTATGGAAATATCTTCAAACCTAGATCTTATTCGAGCAGATTAAAAAAAAAGCTTAATGTCATATTCGTGGACACAACTCTAATTAATGCATTGAATAAATTAATCAAAAAAAGTGTACGACACTCCAAAATGGAGGCAACCTAAATACCGCCATCCAAACGCGTCCCTCCCTCGCAGAGGGCGCAACGCCAGTTTTAAGAACGTAAGAAAGGAGCCTTGGGAATAATAGTAAACTTCGAAAAAAATATCTAAACAACCAGATGCTGTAACGTGCTTAGCAAACACCTGACTGATTTTTGTTTTTTATATACACCATTCACGATTTCTTTTAATTGAGAGCGTGCATTTTCTAGGAGTGGGGTTATCGTACGTTTTTACAACCGGCGTTTCGGCGACCTCTGGCATCGTGTTCACGTTGCCGAATGTTGGTAAGTAAGATCAGAGGCTCTATCTAGGTTATTTAGCTGGCAAAAGTAATATTCGTTTATGCTTAAACTATACATGCTTATTAAATAGATGAGCTCAATTTTGGTGCTCGGGCAAATTATTGCCCAGTTGTTTCCCTTAGATCAGGCCCCGAGTTAGTGAAATAGATAGAGATACTTATTTGCCACGTTTAGCCTTATTCTTAATTGACCGAGTATTTGAGTTATATTTATAAACGTGCATCTATGTGACAAAAAGCCCCCAATTCAGTACAATTGCTGCCACAGTTATTAGTGAGTACGTACAGAACTTGCTCTTCTCAGCGCGTCCGATGGAGGCGGCCAGGCAAGCGGTGAGCGCGGTGAGCACGGCGCGCGCCCTCATGGCCGCGGCACGTGCTCGCGGGTGCGCGGCGCGGCGCGGACTACCGGCATGAGCTATCGACCACACGCCGCTTGGGTGTACATGCGCACATCGCATTCCAATGTTGCTACACCAAAAAATGTCACCATTAAAAAATATTTCCTTCAAATTTTAAAGTAAACTTTTCGGGTTTCAGGGGTACGACCATGATAAATTAGTTTTTCTCGGTTCGAGGTACAACTTTTGTAGTTGCGAATAAGATCACATGTACAAATTTTTATAATTATAGTGAAAACTACGTTAAAGATAAAAGTGCTTGGAATTGAGTCGCCTCAAATTTGTACTTTGCGTTATTATGTAAATATATCAAATCCATGCATTGTAGAGAGTTACTTCTAAAAAGGGAGCTAACAAGTTACTTTGTGGCACTTATCGATGGCCAACTTTTAGAAAACAAGTTTTTAACAATTCAAAAGAGCTTGTAATAGTCAATATAAGTTACAAAATATCAGGCCAGTATTCTTAAATAAAAGTAAACCAAAATTAAGAACAAAAATTAAAAAGTCAACGGCTAAGATAAAAAAGCCATTCGCTCTAAAGACGGTATCAGTCTCGAACCAGTCACCACCAGGTCCACACTACCGACACCGACTTGTCAAGTTGACGCAGGGAGCGTACCCTTGCTGACTGCAACGAGTGGCCCGCCCCCTCTGAACCTCTCACACCCCGCTCCACTCCAAACCACTCCTTACGCCGAGAGGCACTCGACTGTAACAAGGGCTCTCAAGACAAAGGTATCTTTTTGACAGTTCCAGCGTACGACTAAAGGGTGGGTGAATTACTTTGAAGAGTTTTAAGGTGCGGTAACGTTGCGTAAAGATTGGATTGTCACTATTCTCTTTGTGCCTAAATATCTTTTTTTAAACCTCGTTACCCCGACGACCGTAAGTACTCGTTTACTTCATACTAAGTAAACTGGGATTGATTCCAACGTCGATGCGATATCGTCGTCTCTTCCGCTAGCAATAATAAGTAGAGACTAGTATTCAAGTTCCAAGAATTAAGGAACCAGGTAGACTTCCGAAAGGACCTTATGACTTTAAGAAAAGGGCTTAGTCATTTCTCAAAGGCCTGTAATGCATCTGCAAGTCTCTGGTATTGCAGTAGCCACGGATATCGGCAGGTGTAGGGTTTGCTCGTTTCCCTCATGTCATGCAAAATAAACTCATTATTTAAAGGTCAGCAAAGCATCTGCTAGTCACCTGAAGCATTTGTCTTGCCCCGTGTTGTCATCCTTATAAAAAACACACGTTTTAATTATTTTAATCCCCCGGATGACGTTATGACCTTAGAGTTACTTAGTAAGATTGGATGGAAACTAATACGAGAACGTGATCATGTCATCAACTTAAAATGTTGCATACAATTACATTTATGCACTTGATAAGGAGAATGGAAAAAAATGAATGTTACAGACCGATCTGTTTTTTGGTCAAAAATAATATTAACTGGTAGATTTTGCGGAGGAAATACTCTAATACGTGGAGTGACAACTGAAATAGGTTGCCGCCATTTGCCAAATGAGATGGTTTCAGCTGAAGCTGAACTTCTTAACATGTTAATAAAGAGTACTAGTGCCTAGTGTGAAGTTCAGTCAACTGATTTATCTTTCTTTGGGTCCTGCGTGCCCTAAAGGGTCATCCATATATTACGTCACACATTGAAGGGACGGTAGGGTATCACCAAAATGTGTCATTACCCAAAAATTTTGTAACGTCACATGTATGGCAGAGTTAAAAATATTATAGAAACACTGAACCTGTTTGATTCTTATTATTCGTAAAACACGCATAAATTATAAAAATATGTGATGCCACGTCAAGGACGGGGGGAGGGAGCTTAAAAATCATAAAATTTGCGTGACGCTATTTTAAGGATGGATTCCTAACACGGCAATATAATTATATTGTTTCAAGTTAAATATAGTTTTGTCTAGTATAATTATTTGCCTCTAACACGCCCATAATATAATGATAAGTTAATACTAGTTAATTACGGACTCTAACGACTGTAAGAGATAGCAATACAGGCACGCTGCCAACTTGGAAACATGACACCTAAGTTATATACTCTGTGGTCATTAGTGTACTTTATTATACGTCTATTACTTTTAATATAAATAAAAAAAACTAGTAGAAAGCCGAACAAAAATCATTATCAAACAGATTTCGACGACACACTTCGACGAGGACGACAAGACGAACACACTTTACAGCTACTGAGTACTTAACTACTCCTCTCAATATCTTTTATTTTCATAGAACATATGGATTCCCAAGTTTATGTTCACACAGTAGCGCTTTTTTTTCGAACAATGCTCTATATTCAATGCTATATGTACGCATATAAGGTATATTTTCGTATCGATGACGTTGAAAAAGCGCCCACGCCGATATTAAACGCAACGCTTTTTTAACTCTCGTTCTAAAGAGGTCTTATTATATGATTAATAGTGATACATCGACTTTAAATCATAATTTATTAAAAATTAAATACTGTAATATTTAGTTTTTATTTTTAATTAAATTTATATATTCCTCGTATGTATATTATTATATTGTTTCTCACGCCTCATCCTTTCCATCATAATGGTAACCAATATATCAGCGATATAAAAATATCGCTTTCCAATAAGAAAGTTTCGATAAAGATTACGATTACAACATTGCTACAATTACATCACCATAGAAAGCAATCAATTTCTACAATGACAGTTAATTAATTGGAGCGTCCGACACGAAAAAAGAAACACCAGAAGGAAATGCACAAAAATAATCAAAACTGCCCCACCTGCCCGTCTAATCGTTCACAAATCGATTAATTACACGAATTAATCAAGATAGCCAAAAAAAAATTAAGATAAAAAACTTCAGGCTCCAGGATCAGCAGAGGTCTCGAATACCACTCAGCCCGGCAAAGGGTGGAGAGGCTGTTGTTAGGTACCCCAGACCACCGCTGATGATAGGTGAGTGCCGAATTTGTGGACGCGTTACACGTATCTACATTGTTTGGGCTGTTATCACGGCGTATCTGATAATGGGGCACGCTCTATTGATAAAACTGACTGTAATTGTGCGGAGGATTACGTATATCTGATGACGTAACGCGGTAAATAATTAAAAAGGGCCAGTGTCGATAATGTAGGCAAAGACAGCACTCGTATACACCTGCAAACTGAATGTAGAATCCACAAAATGTAGAGCATGACTTTCGGTAGCTTACGGCGGGCTAGCCTTGGTTCAATTCTCAAGTCTACATTCACGAGGTCTGCTTAAAGTACGAAATAGATATTCAGCAGCAGTGTAATACCAAAATTATTAATAAGAAAAAGCAGCCTATAAAGCAAATAAACGAAAGTACTATGGAATAGCAATAATAATTATTTAATCAAAACTAAGTTTCTGCAATGTAAGTCTGCTTAACTGAGAAAGTACCCCCACACTAAACAAAACCATAGGCTGAAAAGTTTTTGTGCAATCTTTATATAAGCCATGTTCCCTAATTTTACCCATAATTTCATGTATATTCCTTCTTAGTTTGTCATATTTTCGAAACCCCCTTCCCGTTGGTGTGACATCACTTAATCAAGAAGAACAGCAGTTTGAAAAGAAACTGCTTATATTATTTTATGTGTGTTTGACTTCCTCCCTGGCCGTTGTCACAAAATGTCATGTTTTGGGAATATCCTCCCCCCTCCCGCCCTTTAGTATGGATACTTACGTAACTAATGATTCAATTTCTAAACATTTATATGTAAATTGCTATTTAACATCAATTTCAATGCTAAACATTAAGGATTTCAATCAGCTTACACAATAATCTGACTGCCAAAAAGCTATTTTTATCATTTACGTTTTCCGATAACCAAATTCGGAAGGGCCCTTTAATCTTCAAATGATTTAAAAGCTGAATCACATCAACCTTGCATTGGTTCCGTCAATTTTGTTTAGCTCAGGAGATGTCCTTGTAACCCACTACCTCACCCACGTATGTATGTATATTCACAGATTTTGCTAAATTTTGAGAATTTTTATTTTTTTATGCGGAACGCTAATTATTTAGTTAAGAGCAAAGTAGCCTATGCTTTTCCTTGTAAGTCCAGCCGCAACGGAAGTTACTCGGAACAAATAGACAGACATACCGACAGACAAAAATGTTTTAACTTGGGTTTTTAGTATAAGTCTCATAGTATAAGTCATATAGTCATATGCAATTAATAAAAAAACATTTCGACGTTACAAATAGACCATTTAATTTTATTATATGTATATATTATTATTTATTGACCTTAGTTGCACTTACATGCCCGTATACCATCTACCCGCAGAGCACTTTCGGCTGACCGCACGAACTAGGCACTGGTATATGGAAGGTACATATATGTATTGCAACATACATAGCTTCGATGGCTTAAAGGGTGCAGGGGTGGATTAAAAGGTGCGGGGGTGGCTTAAAGGATGTGCAGGGACGGCTTAAACGGTGCAAGGATGGCTTCAAGGGTGCAGGGGTAGCTTGAAGGGTGCAGGGGTAGCTTTATGGGTGCAGGGATGGCTTAAAGAGTGAAGGGTTGGCTTTAAGGGTGCGTGGATGGCTTAAAGAGTGCAGGGTTGGCTTGAAGGGTGCAGGGATGGCTTTAAGAGTGCAGGGTTGGCTTTAAGGGTGCAGGGGTGGCTTTAAGGTTGCAGGGGTTGCTTAAAGGGTACAGGGGAAGTTTGGGTGTCCGTGTGGTAGCGAACTCTCGCTCAAGCTGACTATTATCACGTCCACTGTTAGTACAAACTAGGCCTAGTTTAGGAAGGTCTAAGAAGGGAAACTGGCATGGAAGTTATCATCTACTTAGTACTTAAGGGCATATAATAATAGGAGCTAATATATATATATATATATATTATCTATATTTTAATACAAGAGTAAAAATTGACAGCGAATTTGGCGAAAGTCTTTTAGTTGTAGCAACGTATACATATGTATATTATACTCTTTTGATGATTCTTTTTTCTTAATTGTATTGATGTAAAGAACAAGAATTATTAAGCATACATAAATATAATTTTAAATAAATAGGTACACCAAGATTTCTTATACGCGTTTATTTCATCTAACGGTGGTCTCTCGCATTTGCGAGATCTTTACCAAAATTCGTTTCCCTTCAATCTTAGAAATTGGATTCCCGAAGCCGAAGTCCGGGCGATATTTCAGCAGCCCATATTTAGCGATCCCGGGGTGCCTCGATAAGCGTTTTATATCCATGGACCGTGAATCATATGCTATTGGCGGGGCGTTTAGCAAACATTTCGCTATCATAACAAATTTTTTCATCTTATTTTTGGACATATAAACAATTAGTTCATTGAGATATTAGTAACGTTTCATTATCCTCATCCGCCGCCGTTTTGTGTCTCTTTACCTATCCTTTATCTTACTCAGACATTTGGCAAATATAATTAGACACTATGTCTAATTACATAGACTACCGTCGCGCCTCGACGTACTTTTAGTTGTCCAAATTTAGTCTTATAATGAAGCACGTTACTGTCTTTAATTCAAATTAACTTATTCAAATAACAGCCACTAGAGGAACTAAATTTGCTATAAGTCGCAACGATAGGTATCTAGTTTTTTTCTCCATAAATCAAATTATGAACTTCCCTCATTCCAAAACTTTACTTTTTCTTTTTAATAAACGTTATTAATAAAGGGCACTTTCGATCTCTTAGTTTCGTTGATTGGATATCAAGGTTTGTAACTTTCTAAGAGTATTCTATATTAAGCGGCGACGTTTTGGGTTAAAATGTAGTAAGCTGAATGACACATCTTTTAGCCGATACACACGTATCGATAAAGTTGCGAAAAAACTTTTTTCACAACGCTTTGTCGATACATGTGCAGCGGCTATTAGTGGTTTTAACAGTTAAAACATCAGTCGAAAAATGGCAGTTGCCTGGAAAGTTGTACGGTGGTCTTGAAAATTGGCAGTTTTATAAATTTTGATGTGGACTTTCCAAATTTTGATGTTGCCACCTCGTATATCAGCCGCTCGCGCCGCCATATTGGAAAAATGGCGCTGAATAACAGTTATTTGGGGATATTTCCTTTCAGACTAATTTCAAAAAACAGTTATACACTAATGACTGTACTATAATGTTAGTGAATAATTTGAAGGGCTGTAGCTCAGCGATAAAAAAACGGAATAAAATCTATACGTGGTTTGGTTGAAATCCCATTCCCGATGGGCTATCAACGCGACCGCAATAAGCCCCTTTTAAAGTTTTTTTTTTAATTAGCCTATAATGTACCACTGTTGGGCAAAGGCCTCCCCACTCTTAGACCACTCTCCTCAATCCAGAGCGAAACCAATAATAGTTTTAAAGTTTAAATGCTGCAATATTTATAAAAGCGAAAGGTCACCGCTCACAAATCTCAAAAACCACGGGACGCACAAAGATTAAATTTGGCAGGGAGGTAACTTATATTCAGTAGAAATCCACTAAGAACAGATCTTTCGACAAGGCAAGATTTGGAAGGTATAAGCGTTTTCGTAAGTTTAATTTTACTCGGATGAAGTCACGGGAAACGGCTAGTTCCTTATATTGCTGAAATTAATGGTGGTGCATTCTCCATTTTACTCATCCTTTGCAAAAGTAGTGATATTATTGATAATAAATATTTTAGTAAGGCAATTACGGTCAGAACTGTACCGCAACAAGTTTGGAATCGAACCAGGTACTTTACAATATTCGGGTAACACTTTCTACCATACGATATTTAGTTGACTCCGTTGTTTTTCTTTTAATATCCAAAATTTCTAAACAAATTTACAAAATGATCGCATAAAAATTTATCGAGCGTGGAAAGCGCAAATTATTCCCACTCGGACATTGAATAAAGTACATTCAACGATTTAATTCCATAGTCGGAATTATCTATTAAGAATTGTTGAATAATATTCTGATAGGAGATTGCAGCGTAATGCATCGCGGGGAACCGGGAGATATTCTATGAATGGAGAGATAAATTTCTGCATTAGCTTAAATGGTCAGCTGTCTAGACGTAATAAAAGAAAAAAAAGATAAACGTCGCTTTGTAACGAACACTAACAAAAACTCTTACAGCGTTTACCGTTCTTAGGGTTCCGTAGTACTACGAGGGACTCTTATAATTTCGCTCTGTCCGTCCGTCTGTCTTTCAGCCCGTAAGGTGATCCCCCCTAGCATTTTCAAACTACAAAATGCTAGGGGGCTGTAAGAGTTTTTGTTAGTGTTCGTATTAGACGTAGAGACTTGAAATTTTCCATGTTGATAGAACATACTAAGAACTCATTAGGAAAATTATTCGGAACGAAATCGGAAAACAACTTTTGAAGTTATTTAACAAATACGTTTATAGCGTATCCGAAACGGAACCCTTCTATAACGAACCGTGTCTCGACACGCTTTTGCCCACATTTTTTTTCATTTACTTTAAAAGTTACTTTTAATAATGTGTCAGATTTTTCAGTGGTTACATCTTTAAGGTCGTATTTCAATGTCAATTGTTTTGACTTATGGTTATTGATGATTATACGTATGGTTATTGATGCTGTTCTTAATTAAAATCCGAAGTGGTAAAACTTTTAAGAATCTCAAATTGGCCAATTGACAATTAGGACCCTGTTATTGAATGAAACATGGATTTGCAGAAGTCTTTTTCAAATATATGCCGAGAAGTTGGCTGATGCTTGAAGGCCTTTACACTCTTTTAATTATATCTGTGTGAAATTCCATTAAAATAAGGTATGCAATTAAAAAGTGTGTGGTCTGTCTGAACTGGTTGGCATAAAATCTTAAAATTTGACTAAATGTATAAGAATGGTTGTGTCTGGAGAGACTATAATTAAATACCAGCGTTAATGATGTACAAGTATGCTAAAACCTTCCTCGTATTTCTTGTGTGGTATCTGGAAAATTCTGCCTTCGGTCAGTCCCCCCTGGAGGTTGATATTACCGTCAGTTTGTCTTATTTATGCCATAATTAGAATTGCAACTTAATCTAAGGTGTATTTTTAATAATACTAAAAAAGTTATTCGGTATGTGAGTGCAGTCTAAAAGAAAATTGAAATAAATATTTCGTTAACACGTGTCCCTGTCCATTTCTTGTCGTAAAAGAATGACAGTTCAAAAAAAATGATAAAAAAACCTTTGGTTGCAAAGAATGTGTTAAAAAATCCAGAACGAGGTACTAAGGGCCTGGCACTTTTACGTGCTCATCCCAGTTTATTTTTACCTCAAATGTAAACACATATGTTCTTGTATAGCTTGATTTATAGTGGCCTCGTAAACGCTTTCCAGCATGATTCACGTCAGCGCATAAGATTTAACGACCGTTTTTTAGCACGAACCAACAAGCAGTTTGTCCGCGTTCACGCTACCAGGACACGATTCTTTCATAAGGGTACAGAACATTAAATCTGTACAGGCCGATTGCCAAGTTTTGAATCGAAAAACTCCCCGTTTAAATATAGGCAGAGGTGAATGAACGGTGTAGCACTGACCTCCTTTCTGTAGTAGGTAGGGTCATACGTAATTACGTAGTTCTCTAATAAATAACTGAAATATGTTTTCATTTATTCATACACTAGTGTACCAGACAGATGTCGTCTTGTCTGCGTCTCGTCGTCCTGTGTAACAGGCGTCTGTTACACAGGCATTAAGTTGTCTACGTTAGGAATAGACGTACGTGTCTCATATAGTCATATATATATATTAACTAATTATTACCCGCGACTTCGTCCGCGTAAAATTAGGAGAAAGGTTTTAGCGTTATGATATATTGCCTTCTTCCAAAAATGGGCTTTCTAACACCGAAAGAATTTTTGAAATCAGATCACTAATTTCTGAGATAAGCGCGTTCAAGCAAACAAACAAGCTTTATATATTAGAATAAGATATAATTCCCGTCAAGTTAAAGGTCATGCATGAAAAACAGTGCTGCCGTGCAGACCCATACACTGCAGCATTTATGCTGACCTTTTTGGTACAGTGGACCCTGTACGGAAAATCTTGAATTTGTATTCTCTTTTTATTTGTTTTGTGCTTATAATATTAGTCCTTTTGTAATTTAATATATGTTAGTTTTTAGATTACTTATTTTTAGATTATTAATTTCTGTAATAGGATTACTCACCAAATAAATAGTTTATTATTATTATTATTATTAATTAATAGCTAATACTGAACAAGGTGCGTGTCAACATTCATTACCGTTAAAATTCTTGATTACGGTAATTTGCCGGTACTTTTGTTACAATACCGATTTCCGTCTCTCACCGAACAATATACGGAACATGTGGCTTCAATTACACCGCACGAGTGCGTAGTAAAAAATTTTTGTTGGTAAATATTCCCTTTTACATTGATTTACAACTTTAAATTGATTTGCAAAGCTGAGCTGATTGAGTTGTCAATTTTTTAAAGAAAAGTTTCATGAGTCATTAAGTCATTATAAAAATTTAAATAGACTCCGGACACAGGTTGGCCGAAGTAAAGATAACTTGTTCAGGTGGGGATTCCTGTATGACTCTGATTTGGGGTGTTTGTGTGGTGCGGCTCCCCAGAAAATATCCCTGATGAACATAGGCAGTAGAATATTTTCAAAAACGTTAGGTATCCTTATGAAAACTTCGATAATGTGAATACCCATACGAAGCCAGGGCGAGCTGCCGGCATTTTATATTTAAAAAAAAACTTTTTTTTTAATCTGTATGACATTTATTTATTTCATATTTACTATTATCGTAAGTAAAATCCACTTAAATCTAGAGCAATATTTTGCGCTACTTATTTGATATGGTTGCACCTGTTCCTTGTTTTACACGTTTTAATCTTAAGTAATTTTAGTGCGTTCAAACATTTATAATATCAGTTATAATATAAGCATTTCCTTTTTAATTAAAATTATTTTCTAATAATCATAGACTAATTTAGAATTAAGATTTTGTTTGTGAAATTTATAATTTCATTTTATAGTTACTCTTTGGTGTGTTTAATCATTATTTTTTTTGCTTGATGTATTCCATTTTCAAATTTAATCATATTAGAGACCGGCTGGTTGAAATTGGGCTGCAAATCTTTAGATTTGCGAACCATATACTTATTTAAAACTATAAACAAACTTTGTGCTGCGCCAATGTCAGGTAGACAGGTATATTTGACAGTTAGTATGCACATATGTTCGGCATGACAACACGTGGATACCATCTTGTAACAAATGCGTATAAATGTGTGCGTAAATCGTTCGGCATCGGTGTGCGTAAGATTTTATTTCTACAATTTACTATGCTTATTTTATAAAAATATTAGCATTTGCACACCATCCTCTATAAAAATTATACTTGTGATAAGATTTCATACTCGTCCGTCCGCACAATTTTCGTAAAAGGTACCGAAAGATTTTGCCTAACATATTAATAAATAGATGTAAAGATTACGTAAGGATATAAAAAAATAGTTAAAAGAACGTTTTGGAGGAAGGATTGACGACTACTTGCTATTTAAAATGTTTGGTATTTTATCTTTTTGGATAAACTAAAATTGTACCGGCCTTCCCCTTGCCCTTGCCTTTGCCCTTGCCCTTCCCGGTCGACTGGGGAGGGCAGGAAGGCTTGGCGGTAGGGGGACGCAAGCTCAGCTTAGTGCTGCTTCCAGGTATGAAAGCAACGCTGATTTTTAGCAAGGTCCTCCTTTTGTCGCCGGTGGCAAAGAAACATAGGTTACAATTTTATATATATAACTAGGGTCTATCAAATTTAGTGTTTAGGTTTCTTCATTGGTAGAAAAGAGTAAAAGGAGAACCATAATAGAAATGGTATCTATTATAGTTAGTAAAAATTTAAATCAAAAAACCAAAATTATCAGATTAATATGGTTACAATTATCCGATCTCCTCCTGGTGTCGGTATGTAAAACTGTGGGTCTAGAAGAAGGTCACTGAGTAACATTAGTTGTGAGATTGTAGAGATTGTGGGGGTTCCCAGGACGAGATCAGACGGCATTCGGTCATCTTAACAGCTGGCCTAATCAGTGGTTGACATTTAAGTCGATAGCTATCTTAAGTAGCTCTTGCTGCGATCGAGTGATAGATGGGTGACCCGCTCCAACACTGCTTTATATTTAATATCCAACCTTCTCTGTGTTTCGTAAGGCACGTAAAACAGTGGGTTCTGTTTAATGCCACTGAGTGATATTAGTCGTGAGATTGTGGAGATTCCGGGGTTGACGTCAAACGGCAGACAGTCCTCTTAACTCGCCCCACCACCACATCTTCTGCAATTTAAACGGACCCTGGTACTAGACCGGGATAATGCTAAGAAGAACTTTTACAAGATTTAAGCTCGCCGTTTATCTAATTAAATGCCACTATTTGGCAATTGCTGTCTAAAATGTTATCATATTAAACCGATGCTATCTGATCTTAAAAATCTAAGAATAGCCAGTTTACTACTTAAGTGTCCATAATAATTCGTAACTGGTTGTGGTTCTTCTACTAATACCAGATAGATACTTACCGGAACAAAAAGAGAAGATAACGAGGATTAATGATATTAGGGGTAGATAGTTCATGAAACCAGTGATCACATAGTCGTCCGGTTCGCTTATCTTGAAGAAAGTAGCTAACCCCATCTAAAACAATGATTAATAATATAAAAACTAGAAGTATCATCCAGAAGAACAGTGAAAACTTAGTTTAAAATCTAAATTAATATTAGATATTATATAGATAGTAGGTATATCGTAAATGTCGTGTTGAATGAGCTTTTTCGTTTTAGGTACTTAATCTGAATAACTGTCGCATCAAGTCCTTGCCACAACGACTGTTCACCAGACTGCCAAGGTTAAAGAAATTGGATCTCAGCGAAAATTACATGGTGACCATAACCACAGACGTGTTACGACCTTTAAAGAAATTGGAGAGATTGGTGCTGCGGAACGATTACTGGCAGTGCAACCCAGAGTTCATCGCAGTCGAAACCTGGATAGTTGACCAGGACGTTAAATACGATAAGCTGTGTAAAAAGAAATCGGCCAAAATGTCCGAAAAAATGGTACTCATGGAAATTGAGAGGGAATCGGTGGATGTAGACAATGTGTGGAATATAACGATTAACAATAAAACATTACCCCAGAATGAAACAAAACCTATGACTCCGTACCAGAAATTCGACCGAAATTTTTCATCTATTCAAGCGTTTGTTTTTGGTATTGAAATAGGTTTGGCGCTGGGTGTAGTGGGAACTTATTTGTGGCTCAGAGGTTGTGGTTGTGTACGATGGAACCGACCCCAGACGAGGAGACAACGTCGGAACAGAAGAGCTGAGGGAGACATTCGCGCCAACTTGCTCTGGAACAGCGTCATTAACCCGGATTTGGAGACTCCTCCATCGTATCGCAGGGAGCTGTCGTTACCGGAGCGAAGTCCCCCATTTCCAATATTCGGGGTGGCTGGTCTGCAAGTGGACGCCGTCAGAGTTGAAAGTAGAGCAGAAACTCCACCCCCACCATATAATGAATGTCGTTGACCAAATTTTAAAAATTAATATGAACGTTTATTTAAATTTGGATTGGAATTTATTTCTAGTATCAAATCAAGTTCTATATTGTTATTAAATCTGAACAATATCTGTTTTATAAACTTAATGCCTTTTTAAATATGCGAGGTATTTTTATTGTAATTTAACGATGATTACAATTATATTGATATTAAAAGTCATCAAATTTCATATTGCATTACTCACAAACCGAACGAAACGTGACAACAACACTATCACTGGACCTGACAGCTTTGCCGCGACATCACGCCGATCTTGTGTAAGAAATAGGTACTGGTACCCGGACGCGCCGGCCCAATTCGGATACAAGCATGGCGCTACTTCTAATTAGAATAACAGGAGTAAGGGAAAGGGATGGAGTAGAAGGATATAAAGGTAGATGGGGAGGAGAGAAAGGATGCGGATACTACTGTCACGGACGGTATAGGGGGAGTGACAACAGCAGCTAGGATGCTCCGGGGTCGTGTATCCGTAGTGGATCTGACCAGTTATCGGACAGATAAAGGAAGTTCCATCCCCTGGGAGAAAAACTGTCATCAATGACCGTTTTCATTTATCCTTCTAGTTCTAGTTATCCATGTTTTTATTACTCTTTATTATTACTAATATTTTCAGGTACAGCAGATTTTTTCGGTATGAATCATTACACCACTTTTATCATCAGAAAGGCAACACCAGAAGACACACCCGGTATCTGGTTCTACACTGGATCACCAGAAATTAACGCTATTGTAGAGCTACCGACGAATGTTGAATACGGCAGTACTGGCGTTCCAGTAATTTTTTTTTACATTATTAATCTATATATATTAATCCGTGAACCGAAAAATAAAGGTACCATTTTTCCAAATTGCGCCTACGGAGGAGTATGGAATTTGGCACACTTGTAGTTTACATAAAGGAGGGTGGGCGAAAGCTAATATTTTCATTATATATATATATATTAAATTATTGAAATAAAACAACACACACACCAATGCCAAACTATTTAAGTGATTTATACACACATGTATACCTTTTACAAAATAAAATGGTGTCAAATATTACAACAATGTCGTTTTACAAACAATTGTAATTTTGTATATGGCTTTAAGTAAGTACATAGTACGCAAGTGTAAAAATTTGTGACAAACTTTCGACCGACGGTCTCTGATATTTTAGGATACGACTTAGGGACCTTCAAGAAAAGAGCATACTCATTTCTCAAAGGCCGGCAACGCATCTGCGGTCCCTCTGGTCGTACAGTATCCATCGAGCGCCGGAATAGAGCTCCTGGCCACGATAGGGTAAAGCTGTGGCATCACTTTTTCATAGCGTTTCGTTGGCAAGCACTAAATTGTGGCGGCCCAGAACTTAGCCACATAAACTGCCTTATCAGCGGCGGCCATTAAGTCCTCTTGCGTGCATGTGTTAGGGCACGCAGGACACGAGAAAAGATGGCACATTGTTTGCGTTGCACCGCACAAACAGCTCAGGATAATGTCATTTGTGAATCTCCACCTGGACATATTCTCCCTAGACCTGCCAACCTGTGTCCGAAGTCTATTAAGTGACTTCGAGGTTTGCCAAGGAAGATCATGTCCAGGTGGAAAATTGTAATGAACGTACTTGCAATAGTCTTGGTGTAGCAGAAGGTCTTGCACGTAGCAATGCAGCAGCTGTGAGAGCACATGAGCAAAGATTGACGGCGCACAGCATCTGCAAGGATGTATATAGCTCCGAATACGTAAAAGTTAAAATTGTAATAAGCATACAATGTACAATATATCGATATCTCCCACGTAAATTGTTGTAACCCCAAATTGCCAACTTCACTGTAGAGCTTTACAAACGTGTTAATTTAAATAAAATCATCATTATATAACACATTTGTGTATACAAGTATAAATTCAAAAATGACGTTTACATTGTTGTATACAATAATATATTAAAAAGTGACTGTTATATTACAATTTAGTTGTTTGTAACGCTCTACTATAATGCTGTAAAAACGGGGTTACAACAATTTACGTGGGAGGTATCGATATCTTGATTCACTTAAAAAATTGATTAAATATATAAATCTTCCAATTGAAAATGTCTCAAAAACGATTCACTGTTGCAGGAATTCAGAGACCAAGAAGCTCTACAGATCTAGGCCGAATTTATTAAATACCTACTGATTTTGACTTTGCCTAAAGATTAAGGAAAAACGGAGATGTAAATTCAATTCTTTCATTGGACAAAATACATGGGTAATCTTAATTATATATAGGATTGCCCTGACTTCCGCACTAGCAAAGCTGTGTTGCGGGACTACAAAAAGGCTGAGGATTTCAATTCGACTGGTATTTATACATTTCTTTTTGTTAGTGTTTGTTACCTCAGAAGTTTCGACTGGGTGAACCGATTTTGATCATTCTCTTTTGATTTGAAAGCTTCTCGAGTGGTTTCATTTCAATTTGGCTGAGTTCTGACAATTTGAATTCATTTGAGTTAGGTTTTTGTTAAAATTTTATGTTAAAACGCTCTGGTAGATTTTCTCATTCAAATTAAAAAAAACCCGTTTCAGTTCCAGACTCTGTATCGCTTGTCAAAACAATTTCAACGTTTCTGAACCGATACGTCGTAGGGATCGTCAAGATGAGCATACTCATTCTGTTAAGGCCGGTAATGCATCTGCGAGCCCTCTGGTACGTATGCTGTCTATGAGCATCGGTAGCCACTCAGATGAACCGCCCTACCCTATGCGCTTTCGTACAAAAGTTTAGTCCAGTGTTTCTCAATTATTTTCAGCATTTTTTATAAGAATTTGCCTTTTTTATTCAATCTGTCACATATATCTAGCATTTAATTAACCCAAAGCGGAAGCGTGTCGAGTCCATTTTTAAATTGCCAAATTACCCCCTTGTGGGACGTGGGCCCCACGTTGGGAAACACTGGTGTAGTCTATTGACGTCGGTAGTCACTCAGGCGACCCACTTCCGGTTTTCCCTCGCTATATAAAAAGAACTTACTAGTTTATTTAGTAATTAATTTAGTTTTTATAATAATAGAGAAAGTTTACGGTGTATGATTATTAATATTATATACGTGTGTCGTGTGAAGGGGTTAGTTTATTTTAATAAATTAGCACTGAATAATGTAGATAGCGTGAGTCCTATTTTGTAAATTGTGTCTTAACCCCATGGGACAGGACAGCCATGCAATAGAAATTTGCGGACAAACGTACAAGGTCGCTAGTGTTTGTAACAGTACAACTCTTTTTTTTATGTTACAAGAGGCAGACAAGCAGGCAGCAGGCACCCAAGTGTCTACCGACGCCCATGGACATCTGCACGACCAGAAATCTAGTAGATATGTTGCCGGCTATCAAATCACCGGAAGTGAATCCAATATCCGCTACGAACGAAACGGGTCGCTTGCACTGGTTGTTATATATAGGAATATCAAATATTTATTAGTTTTATATATTACATTATCTATATTTATACTTCTATATTGTTCGCTTGAACGCGCTTATCTCAGGAACTATTGCTCCGAATTAAAAAATATTTCAGTGTTAGAAAGCCCCTTTATCGAGGATGGCTATAGGCTATATATCATCACGCTAAAATTTAATCTATTTTTTTTTACCCAATTTTACGCGGTCGAAGTCTCTTTCACAGCTAGTATATGTGTATATATAAAAATCGGCTGTACAAGCCTTTGTCACCCTACTCGCTCTGAACAGCGGCACCGATTTGGATAAAATTTGGTGTGCATATCCCAAGGAGCTCGTATGTGGTGTACAGAAAAATTGAACTCACTTGGTAGCGCATCTTTTGATATGTAACCTAAATTAGGTATGTTTTTACGCTATAACTCAAAAACATGTCAGCCTGTTTGACTCCTGTCTTTTTTGTTCTATTCGCATTATTTCTGGGATGGTTTAGGAAAAACAAAGAATATTCAGAAAACTCAAAGAAATATTTTAAAAATGCAGAGTTGGTTGCGTTTCTTTTTATATTAAAAAAAGCAGGCTGTTCAACTAATTAATCACGTTAAAACGTTGCGATCACTTATTGGAACGCACTTATAGTATACGGTAACGTCATACGCTCTGCGGGATGGTTAAGCTATCAAGCGGATTTTTGTATGTTTAATTTTTTTTTTTGGTAATCGCTCGCAATATAAAAATAAAGACGCTTGTTACGATTTATGTATCTTATTTTATCAGATAAATGCATAATTTTAAATGATTCCTGATTACTATCGTCATGCCTATTCTCTTAATATATCGGACTAAGTCATAGAATATGGCCATAAAATATGACCATAGAATATGGCCATAGAATATGACCATAGACTATGGCCATAGAAACCTAAGTCCTTTTTATTTGCACTATCTTCGAGTACATTTATTGTAAAAATAAATGTTATTTTTTTACTGTTTTATCGACACAACTGTACTTATTTATGTTTTTTATTGTGTATTTTTCTTTTATTTTTAGCTAAATCTTATAATCCGTCAAATCGGTCATCTCATGTATGTGTTAGTATATCTATGTATGGTTCTCCATCCGCGTAATTTTCGTGGAATGGTGCCGAATGTTTTCACTTCCCGTATTATTGTGTTATAGATAAAAAACGACGTGATTCATGATTTATTGGATCGCCGTCATAGAAGTCGTGAGGAGGATTATAGTATATCATGTTGCGGAAATCTGAGATATTGACATTGATTGCTCTATCTTACAGATCAAACTTTCAACTGGTCACAAACTGGCCAAGACACTGGATACTGGGACGGAGGTCGTGCTCAATTGTGTCAAAATATCGGTGTCCGTATTACATTACAATATAGCTAACCTCCATTAGTGAATTTTAGACGTAACGTCGTAACTGAGCGGAAATACGTCTCATAACTAAGGAATTCGGTTATCGGCTAGGTCAATCGTAATCTTGTCAGCCTGGAGTGTGAATAGTACCGTTATTTCACCACTAATTTTCTTGACCAAGAGGCAAGTAGAGAGATGTAAGTGTATCTCAGCCCAATCGTAGCGAAAAATTGTAATAGGTCATATTCATATTCATGCCTTCTAGCCGAGTTCGGCTACAACCACAGTTTCTGGACTCTATCAGGAGGGAAAGCCACAATGCTCGGTTCTGTGGCGTGCCCTCCAGTGGCTCCCGTAGTGTTTTTAGGTTTTAAACGCACGATTACAAAGGACGCATGTAATCACATCACCTACATACCTATTTATGTATATACATAAATACGTTTTCTATATAAGGTTTTTTTAGTGTTCAATGTAAATCTAGTGATATATTAAGGAAGTTTTATCTCAATTACAAAACATAATGACCTAAGAGGATAAGTTGATTAACGTGATGTGAATATAAAATAATGAATAAATTCACAGAGCAAGTGCCAGTTGAATAAGCCTTGAATACATATTTTCCTTCCCTAAGTTTTCGAGGAAGTCAAATTTAGCATAAAACGTTTTGGTGGCCTTAACCCTTCTTTAAAGACCGACAAAGCATCTGCGAGCCTTTTGGCAGTGTAGATGTTCATGGGCCTCAACTAGTCACTTAGATGACGAACTGCCTGCTCGTTTGCCCCTTGAAACATAAAAAAAGCTGAGAAAAGCGAAGACAGGCGTATTATTAAAAGATAAGATTAACAAAGAGTAAATTTCGTACATTACTATAATTTTCTGTATTTGATCAGAATTCAGAACCTCAAAAAGTATTATAGAGTTACGGATGAGTCGAATCTCTTAGCATTCCATTGATTCACCGTGAAGGTGCCGGTTCCAACGTGTTGCAGAGGTCTTTTCTCTACAGCACCATAGCAGTTTCCGAGGTTTGTGACCCAGGTATAGGCTTAAGAGTGCTCTTTCTAGTGGCCTCTAACAAACACCTTCACTGCCAGTACTCCCTCCTCTGCTCAGCCAAATCTGATATGATCCTACTGTGCGGCTTTTAGACTATATATTCTATCGTAAACAACTTTACTTACACATTTACTATAAATCTCACAGGCGCCAAAACAGATCTTATCATTGACACATGCAATGCGGGAGCTGGTATCCTCGCCGTCACCATGGATGGACCTTCCAGGGTAGCTATGGACTGTACAGAAGTTGAGGAAGGTTACAAGGTACATATTTTTACCATTTAAGAATTGATACACATTATTAAATAGTAGAAAATACTGCATTAATAGATTTAAAATTGCGGATAGTTAACACAAAATTATTGCGTTGAACCTGTTTTTTAGATAGCAAATTCATTTATACACCTCGACCGACTAAAATACTCCTTATCCAGAAGATCACCTACGCAAAGTTCTCTGACGCTCAGAGTGACTGACTGACTGACTCAGAATAAGAATAAGAATAAGAAAAACTTTATTAAGTAATAAATCACTGCATATGTATAAGACACTGTACACACACATGTAAAATAATGAAATTCCACACTTATAATTTATTACCGAATATTCAAGATGTTATGCAGTGCAATATACCTAAAAGGAAACCTACTCAGTAAACCTTGTTAAAATTATATTGGTCTGTCAAAAACTTAATTGCACATTCTCTTCAATTAACAATGACCACCAGCGAAGTAGAAAAGATGTGACCCAAAATTTCTTACTCCAAAATATTATGATGTTTTGACGTAAGAAATCGGGAGTAAAAATTTATTGAAATATCTGTATTAAAAATCACTGGCACGTTGGCGCAGTTGGTACACACCCTGTCTTCTGTTTTAAGTTTGAGGGTTCGTTTCCCGCCTCGAGTTTTACTGACCTAAGTATATGGCGGTACTCCCCTAAGCAAATGTACGCCATTAGTGATAGATATCGTTTGGTTGTGTTTTTCTTTATGATGGAGGTACTTCCCCAAACAGGCAGCATCATTTTATTAACGAAAATGGCCCGTTGGCGCAGTGGGCAGTGACCTTGCCTTTGGTTTCTGGGGTTGTGGGTTCGATTCGCGTCTCGAGTTTGGGTGGATTGTCTACATTTTTTTTAATGTGTAAGAAATGTCTATTACCTGTAACACAGGCATTAAGTTGTCTACCTTAGGAACAGGCGACTATGTGTCATACATTCCTATATATTTGTTTTTTTCTCCTTATGCTTTATTCTTATAAAACTACGAAGTATCAATAGTCTTCTAAATAAATAAAAATGAATGTGCAAAATGTACGAAAGCGCATAATTTCCGAACGACTGCACCAAATTGGATATTTCTTTTTCGTTTTGTTCATTATTGGTTAAACGAGGTTTGTATAGGATAATAGAATGTAATGTGCAATAATAAAAACTAATAAATAGTAACTAACCCAACCTTTTGGCAGGACAACGTCTGCCGGGTCAGCTAGTACCTAATGTATAAGTGTTAATAAAACTAAGCAGCAGCACAATAATCTTAAACATAACTACACTAAAGTCACTTGACTATTTAAATTTTTACCTTAATAGTTCTTTTCTCCGGATCCTTATAAGTGAGAGTTTGTATCCTTTTTTTGAACGGTATAGCGAAGTCTTTGACCCTCTGGTGAAACACCATCTTTCTGTGCACCGTGTCACCGATAATCATGTCGTAAGAGTCACACAAACACACAAAACACAAAATTACAACTAGAAACAGCACGCGCATGATAGCACCGCGGCCGCTGCACTGAGTGACATTTTGCGTACGCATACATTGACAGACGGACGTCAAATGACTAATAATGCATGTATTTGTGAGCAGCGATAACCTCGGCACGATAGAATCGTTCATTTCCCCGATATTATAAAAATAAATATAATTACTTAGCATAAAGGTCGTTCGCCGTTCTTGTAATATTTGTAATCCGATACATCGATGTATCATTTTCGTTTTATAATCGATATTATTAGTATGGAATCGCTGTTTTAATTGTCTATAGCTATACGTATAAAATTAGTCTATGTTGCCCGTGATTTTTAACCACATAATTTTTTTTAACTTTATCAAAATCTGTATAGCTTTTAAAATTGTTTGCCTCTTCACCTATTATAGTATAAGCAATTGAGGATCATCATCAATTAAAAAGTCAGTTTCAGTTCAGTAAGGATTAATTGAACGAAAGGGGAACGCAGATACATTGCTAATCCCTGAGAAATAATTATTCCTTTTATTAAATCCTCTAAGGTCATATTGATTCAGAAAGAACGGATATTACATATATTTAAAAAGAACTGCTGTCCAAACGACTTTGTGTGAAGCTGGAGGTTACTTTTGTCGATTTTCGGATACGACATGGTTTATTTCTCGAAAGTATTAGTAAGTTAACTTCTCATGGCAAGTAAAAATAACTTTATTGAATTTGGCTATTTTGTGAATTTTAATTTTTTGCTAAAATTGTTTGTGTGTTCGATCTCTCGCATCTCACGCAGAACTGGAGTTTTCTCCTTACCTAACGTGTTACGCATACGGCGTGCTGAAATAAAAATCGATTTTTAAGAAAAAATCTTGAAATATCGAAACATCGGATGTTGTAGCATCGATATAAAATCAATATCACTTACCGAGATTACAAGCCTAACTCAGTCGGTATTTGTCATAGCAGACCAAAACTAAAACAATGGATAATAACATGATTGTGGTCATGCTAATAGCTCGCAAGCCGGGCTATCCGTTTATCTTATAAAAATAACTCATCAACGCGAATTGCTACTGAATGATAGCAATATTATAAATATATTTATATATCATTATAATCATTTCAATATTATAAAAACATTTAAACTGATTCCCAAAACAGATGTAATTTACTTAACTTCAAAAAGACATGACTGATCCAAAAAATGATGGCTAACGTATTGTGTTTAAAAAATGGTTTTAATAAGTATTTTAAAAACGGGAATACATTGGACTCTCAAAAATGCGATGTAATGTTTAGTTTTTTAAGAGTACTATGCCGCGCATTTTTTTATATTACAAGGGACTGGTGGCTCACCAAAGCGGCTACGGACATTTGTACCACCATTTGACCCAGGGTCATTTGCAGCACCAGAAGACTCGTAGTAGCGCTCTTGGCCTTTAAAGAGGGACCACCGGGAACTCTCAAAAATGCGACAACAATACAATCACTTGACGTGACAGCAGAGTCACCACTTCTCGCCGATCTTATGTGAGAGAGAGGTACTGGTACCTGGACGCGCCGGACCATTTCGGCTGCAGACTAAAAGAACTGCAAGCGTGGCGCTACCTCTTATAAGATAAATAGATAGGAGTTGAAGAAGGGTGGATTAAAAGATATAAACTATATACTACTGTCACGGATGTTATAGAGGTAGTGACCATAGCAGCTAAGGTTAAGGGACGCGTACCCGTACTGGACGTGACCAGTTATCGGACAGATTAAAAGTAAGATCCGGGTTGGATCTATACAGGCGTATACAAAAATTTAAAAACAAAAGTCTAAGCTAAAAGTTGACGGATTGCTTATTATTTTAATAATCTCTTCCCTAATGGATGTACGATTATGATTTTTGTCGAGATGTCGTTAAAATTCTTCGTCGCATTATACTTTATGGTGACCACCTCATTCTCATAAGTCATTTATTACTTTTTTCTTTTGACAGAATGATTAATAGCTTTCTGCTCGAGTACTGACGGGAAAATTTAAAAACTTCTCGAAGGGAACTCGAGCCGCCATTTTTGATGAACTCCAAGTTGTTAAAATCCTTCATTCGTAATTGATGGAAATTGTCGAGGCTGTCAGGAGTTTTCAGCTCAGAATTATAAATCGGAATTAACAGCAATTATGGTCTTTCGGTCGTATACAGTAACATAAATCTATCCGCAGAAGTGTTCGTTTGTAACCTAAAAATAAAATTATTGTACTACTTAATGCATACATAAATTATAGCAACAAAAAATATATTTTTGTCTGTATGTCCGTTAATCTGTCTGTCTATCTATAAGATGCCAATAATGAACTAAACTATTCAAGTGCCAGGGTACGCTTAAATTGCAGCCAAATAAAAGAAGATGCTTAAAACCAAAAAAAGCGTTTTACCATTTCAGTCTTCTTGTTAGTTTGTTACGGGTATTCTTGGAAATGGTTAGAGCGATTTTCGGCAACACAAAAATTAAAATCTTCGAAATTTACCTAAATCGTGGAATACCACGCGGACAATGTCGCGGCTAATAGCTAATACTTATAATATAAATGTTTTTCGTGACATTACTTCAGACAATTTCTTTCAACCAAATGGTATGAAAATCGCTCTCAAGAATTTGATAATGAGAAAAGCGCTTGAGATACAGAACTCAACTGTCACAATTATTGGAGCAGCAGTATTTTTCTTAAAGTTCTTATTTAATTGTAAGTGGAGTAGAAATATAAGTTTAAGGAATGTTTTATAAACCTATTTTATCTATTTTATCTAGCTCTCTCTCCCAGTTTTTTTCAATTTTTGTCTATCCTGGACCAACCATCGAATCTTTTACCTTACCGAGTTCTTAGCACCTTTTAAACTTATATAATAATAAGTGTGTACAGGATTATATGACACACGGACTTCTGTTCCTAAGTTACACAATTTAAAACCTATGATATGGGTAACAAGTGCCTGTTATACATAAATATTTTATTTTGTAGTAATATATAAATACATACATATAGATAATATGCCCAGACCCAAGGCGTGAATCGAACCCACGATCCCTGGAGCGGAAGACAGGGTCACTGCCCACTGCGCCATGAGTCACTGCCCACATCCCCTGCAATCTGTGGACCCTGGTACTAGTCCGGTATAACGCTAGGAAGAAGAATAAATTTAGAGATTCGTCAGCTCAATTGTGGAAAAGCTACATACATTACTTGTTGAACGCATAAGTTACTTAAAGTTATAACCAAGGGCGGGCGGATGTAAGAGCAATTAATCAAAATTTAAACAATGCCTTATCGCACCCCTTTCACAATCGGAGCACACAAAGGTGTTATGTTCTGTTGTCTACGCATTGTTCTGCTTCCTCTTTATTGTATAACTTTATCTGTTCTAGGAATTTCCTGCCTAGCATATCTTTATGGTACTAGTGCTATCAGTAATAGTGTGTCTGAACCTATAGGACTAAGGGACCTTCAATAAAGGATTATACTAATTCTTGAAAGGACGGCAATTCATCTGCGAGATTTTTGGTGGCACAGTTGTCCATGGACGTCGATTTCTGACTGCCCCTTTGCCCCTTGTTATATACGAAAATCAGATTATAAACCATCCTTTCAACCGATGACCTATTGTGGCATTAATCTATAATAAATAATGTATAAAGCTGAAGAGTTTGTTTGTTTGAACACGCTAATCTTAGGAAATACAGATCCGATTTGAAAAATTCTTTCATTCTTAGATAGCTCATTTATCGAGGAAGGCTATAGGCTACATACCATCACGCTAAAATTGAACTAATTTTTTTTTTTGCCTTTGCCAATTTTACGCGGCCGAATTCGCGGGCAGCCGTATTTCGACCAACCGGCGATCTCTAGTATCTATAATAAAGAAAATAAGGCCGCCAATAGTAAGGAATAAATAATATACCAATAATAGTTCTAATTCAATTAAGAGATAAAAAAAAAATATTAGTTGAAGGGCAAGAAGTACTGGTACCTGAATGCACCGGCCCAATTCGGCTACAGACCAAAAGGACCGCTAGCGTGGCGCTACCTCTAATGTATTATTTATGCCAATTATACGTAAATGTTAAATCGTCGAAGGTAACCAGTCTCATCTAAACATGAGCGGAGGCCCTAGCACGAACATTTCGCACCGGTCCTATTCGAAGTTTCGACTGTATTTAGGATGAAAATATTCGTGCTAGGCCCATAAGAGGCAAGTCTTTATCGTGTCACGCTTTTCATCAATGCTGATGCAACCCGCGTCGATACTAAGGCGGGTCCGATGTGGGCCTAGCACGAAATACTCTTCGATTCGAAATGTTCGTGCTAGGCCCTCAGAATTATCTTGTTCCGTTGGGAAAGGCGTTCACGTAACCCATTAGAAAGCAATTCATTATTAATTCAATCGCTCTAGATTATACGGGAGCGTACCAATTAGCCAGAATAACTACTTCTCCGTGACGTTTCAATAGCAAACTACTGCAAAGTATTCTTTAGGGTTTTAATTTTATTACTATCTATCTATCTATTAGCCTTTAGCGCCCACTGCTAGACATAGGCTTTCCTTTGTTTCTTCCACTCTCCCCTATCTCTCGCAACTCGCATCCAGCCACGTCCCACCATTGTTCTGATGTCGTCAACTCGCGCACCCATTGTTTTATTCTCAAAAAAATAAAATTTGTCAATTAATTATAACATGCGGTTGTCACGATTACGCTTTGACATCATCCAATATCTTCCTTCTTCTTCTTCTTCCTAGCGTTATCCCGGTTAAAAACCAGGGTCCGCTTAGATTGCAGAGGATTTAGCCGTGGGGCGAGTTAAGATGACCGATTGCCATCTGACGTCATCGTCAGAACCCCCACAATCTCTAGAACCTTACGATTAATATCACAAAGTGACATTAATCGGGGTCCCACTGTGTTACGTGCCTTCCGAAACACGGAGGAGGTAGGATGGGTCATTACAGGCTAATTTTAAAAAAAATCCTTCTATACCTGGAATGTATAATAACATGCATAATTTTCTTCTTCCTGGCGTTGTACCGATCTAATACCAGGGTCTGCTTAAATTGCAGAGGATGTAGCTGTGGTTTGTGGTTTGCCCAGCTGTGGGACATTATGGGCTAATTAAAAAAAAATCAAGGATTCCTTGCGAATGTGAAATAAAAACAAATTAGTAATAATAAGATGTATGACTTGATAAGACTGTCCCAAGTGACCTGTAAACCCGTAATTTTGCAATTTGAGTGAGATTTGCAATTTTGTAATCTTCCTAAGATTACATGATAGGTCGGTTTGCCAGATATGACGTCCACGTTCGCCGTACAGACGTTGGTATAATTTAAAACGAAACGAAAAAGGTTAACCGAATTAATTGGACTATCCTTGAACTCGCCCAAAACGCTTAAATATTTTTTTAGTGGTTAGTGGTAAGCAACGGTCATAGCCTGTGGGTCTTAGAAATCGGGTTTTGACTGTAAAATGCAGGAGGAACACAACACTACGCAAATGGTATATTTTTTTAAGAATATTAGGAATATCATAGATGCGTAGGTTTAGGAGAGCGCTCTTTATAGTGTTCACTGACACTCGCCTTCACTGCCAGTGTTCCCTCCCTTGCCTAGCCAAATCCGGCATGATCCTACTACTGCGGCTTTAGATGTCCTTTCTAGTAATGAACTTATGAAAGTTCTTAAAAAACAAGGTCTTTTAGTAGGTTGTATGGGGATTTCTCTGATACCCTTTGCTCCTACCTCTACCGCGTATAAGCTGGTTTTGTAACCGTTTTTGGTGAGCTCATTGGTTAGGTCAAAGTATTTTCTTTTTCCTTTTTTTTTGTTAAAAGAATATTAGGAATACTTTATTGTATATTTGTATATATGTATAATATTCCCTTTTCCCCTCCTACTAAGCTTGAATTAAAAGTTTGTATTAGGAGTCAGTGCGACAATACCCCAACGGCGGTGGGGTTTGAACCGGGTACCTTGCGGATTTCAGTCCATACCTTATGCCGGACGCGCCGGCCCAATTCGGCTACAAGCGTGGCGCTACCTCTAATTAGAAAGACAGGAGTAGGGGAAAGGGATGGTGAAAAAGTATATAAAGGTAGATGGGGCGGAGGGAAAGGATGCAGATACTACTGTTAAAAAGGTTATTAAAGTAGGCAAACAACCTTTATTAGCAAGTTACCAGAATTATTGTCTTCTACTCTTCTAGCCGGTTTAGTACCAGGGTCCGCTTTTTATTGCTGTGTGGCGAGTTAAGATGACCGATTTCCCTCTGACGTCATTTCCGGAACCACTTTACAACTAGATAACTTTACATCCCTCCCAAAAATCTAAGAAAAACCATTTTTAGAATGGATCACGCATTTCACGCCCAGTTGCTTAACCCAACGACCACATCGAGTTATTCTTAATTATTTACTTTTGATTTAAAGAAATTCGTTTTATATTCCGGCCAATTGACGTCCTAGTTACACCCTACGACGGTCTATAAGGCATCCTTATTCCCATGCGTCATTTCTATGCTACGTATTCGTATAGTATTTCGAAGCTTTAAGCTCGATGTTTGATGTGAAATAGTTATTTTTAATTCTATTAACATAACAATACATTTTTCAACAAAAGTTATCAAGTGATTCTGTTTGCAAGAGGATAAAACTCTAACATACTTACTTAATTTATCATCTATACTATTATATGAAGTTGAAGAGTGTGTTTGTTTTTTTGTTTGAACGCGCTAATCTCAGGAACTACTGGTCCTGTTTGAAAAATTATTTCAGTGTTAGATAGCCCATTTATCGAGGAAGGCTATAGGCTATATATCATCATGCTAAAATTGAATCTATTTATTTTTACTTCTAAATAAATCTTGGGCACAGTTAGTAACATAATATATTTATTTTTTCACTTCATAATCTGTCACAATACAATCGCGCATTATGGTTATAATGTAAGTATATATTTTTTTATTAAATGCATATGATATTGTATACGGTATTACCAAAATATCACGTCATTCAATGTTTGTGCCCGTCCGTTGCTATCTATGCATTGTAATGAATTAGTTCTATACGTTATTTAACTCTATGTGTCTGGTAGAGTCCGATATTTTCCGTATATGCGATGGGACGTTATTGGACGAACAGCCCCCTCCATCGTTACCAGACCTTACTTATTTTTAATTTAACCTTTTCTGTTTATTAAATATTTACTTTGTGAATACTTTGTGTTTCAAATCAAACTTATTTTGGTAGAAATCCACCAATTATTTCTTTTAACAAATATACTTTGTTCTTTTATTGATATTGGATCAAACATACGCGATCGAGAAACATGGCAAAAATTACCTGCAGCATATTCAACAGTTACATCCATAGATTTTTATGATCTTTAATTTGTTAGATATAGTAGAATTAAAGTTCTAACCTACTAAAACACGTTTACCAAAGGAATTTATACGAAAAAAAAAATTGGTTTTTTCATACATCGATACACAATTTGCAAATTGACAACGCCATCACTGACTCATCACTGAAAACTGAAGTTACCGTGTGTGTTAGTTTAGTGTAAAAATAGTTGCATAAACTTTAAAAATAGCGATTTTTTTATAAAAAAATATAGAGAGATGTATACGGTGGTATCCTCCAGGGGGTTAGATCCACTACGGGTACCCGACCTCGGATTATCCTAGCTGCCGTTGTCACTCCCCCTATACCGTCCGTGATGATAGTATTCGCATCCTGTTTTCCTTTCCATCTATGTGTATATCCGTTTAGTTCATCCCTTATTCCTTTAGTCCTATCTAATCAGAGGTAGCGTCATGCTTGCAGTTCTATTGGTCTGCCGCCGAATTGTAAAAGTGGCGGCAATACTGTCACTTCAAGTGATGGTGTTGTTGTCGCGTTTCGTTCGGTTTGTGAGAGTTCCCGATTGCCCAAACCACTCTTTAAAGGCCCGCAACGTATCTGCGAGCCTTCGGGTAATGCAAATACCCATGATCGTTGGCTGTCACTCACACCTCCCTCGTTTGCCCCTTGTAACATATTAAAATAATTGGTACTGATGTCAATATTTATACGATGGTAACATTTATCAAACACGAATTGTCTTTGGTAAAATAGCATTTAGGCAAAAAATTGTCAAATTAGCAACTTTAAAAGGCCTTTATTTGTTTTTTTTTTTCATTTCAGTTATTAATATACCATTTTGGGTACTGAACACTGACTACACAAGCTACGCCTTGGCATATAGTTGCGTCAACATCAACGATGACTTCCGAAGAGGTAAGCTATACATTATAACAGCTAGATTTATTTAGACTTTACAACATAGTTTTTAACTTTATGCTTATAATTGAAGGATATATACCTATATTTAATCTATGTCTAGCAGATGGTTTTAAGTACTTTTTTTTACTATTTAGTTCCTTAGTGTTTTTGAAGCCGATTTTCTTTCTGTTAAAAAACATGGTTGTAAGTTAAGTCGGATTACGGACGATAAGTTTACGTGATAACGCCGAACGCTCAGGCCGTCTGTGCCTCTCTATCGCTTGTTCCACGCTCTCGATGGCACGCTCGGTTCAGGCGGAACGTGACATGCTTTATCGTGCGTGCAGCGGGTTTTCATCCATTATAAGACGTTATCGTGTCAAAAAAGTTTACTTGTCAGATACATATGGCAGTAGTGGAATGGTTGTTGGGACCGTCTATAGCGTATAGCACTACTGGTGCCAGACGGTCCCACTCTTCCATCTCAAATATTTCGGTTTCGACATTTATAAGAGATAAATTTAAATTTTAAGTTACATCTTATATCTAGAGAGCGTGCGCGTGTGCGTCTGTGTGTGTGTGAGTGTCAGAGAGTGTATGGATCTGTGCGTGTGTGTATTCGGGCGCATGTGTGAGTGAGTACGCCTATATTACAAAATATTTCTTGCAATATTAATCGTGTGTGTGTGTTCAAAGTCTAGATAATTATTACCATTTGAACATAGAACTATTTGCCTTACCCTGCGTCAAGAACTTGGCATCAGTAACAAAAAAATTGTTACCATTAGACATAGTGTTTCCAAGTAAACTTTCAGCCATTAGAGAATAAAATCCTCGCAGTGGAATAAAACTTATATTAATAGTGCCACAATCAGTTTTCAGCTGGAAACTCAGCAGAACTCAGCAGCAACTCTAGCGCCGTACAAGTTTGGTGGACACCCCCGAATCCGCAGAAGATCAACGGCATTAATCAGGTGCGTAATTCATACGGATTTGCTACTACTTTTTGACTTGTGTACTTATGAATTTTGTTACACACACCGACAGAATTCGCGGAACATAAAAAAGGAGAATACAAAATACACTCGGGTGCAATTCAAACGCACATGCGAACATTTTAATTGTTTGTCATATCAGGCAAATGTCATATTTGTATCCACATACATTGTTAAAGCTATCATGGATAGCATAATATATTGTATTTGTCATCCCAGGGCTACAAAATCCAAGCCTGGCGATGGGATGAAGCAACGAACGATAGCGTAGAACAAAAACTGGTCAGCGTACCACCGAACCTGTTAGACCCCCTCACCGAACAGACTGCTATCATCAACGGCCTCGATAAGTTCACCGAGTACAACATCTCTGTGCTTTGCTTCACGGAACCCGGCGATGGACCCCGTAGCGAATTCGTCCATGTAACTACAAAAGAGGATAGTAAGTATAATTTTTTTTTATCATCCTATAGCGACCCATTGCTGGGCAAAGTCCTTTCCCCCTCTTAAACCAATCTTTCCTATCTTGGGCTACGTCTATCGACGTCTTTCCCGCAAAGATGTCGAAGCCATCTCGCCACCTTTTCCTCAACCTACCTGGTGTTCGACGGCATTTTTTTTTTCAGTAAAATGCTAAAAGTTACTTTTTGACGAAGAATATTGAAAAGTTTCTACAAATAACTTTTGGTCCCGAGTTTAATGACTTCCGAAAAGTTATAATGAGAAACTAAACGGCATTTCGTTTACAACAATACAAAAGTGATTAAAATTTTATTTTAAAGTCGCGGTGTGCATTTAATGTATTTCCTACCTAAGTAGTAATAAATGAACTGTCTAATTTCTTACTTTTCACTTTTGTTTTTGTCGAGTTATTAAATAAGTGCAGAGTATAAAAGTAGAGAAAATGTGTATGTTTTCTCTGTTTTAAATATACCTTTTTGTTTATTTCAGTACCGGACGAAGTGGGGGTGACTTCCAGTTTGGCCAAGGCAAACTATGCCCAGATGGAAGATTTTCTTAAAAGTTGAGATAACCAGACTATAAATTAACTACCTGTTTCATTCATCTACTTCTTATGTTATTGCCACACCCAGTACTATAGTTTTAATATGTTTTACTCATTATGGATTGTACTAATTTCGGACCTTTTTCGGGAATAAACATCGATGCCTCTCTACCCATTGGACCACAGAGTATAGACAATAGTTGGCTATGGTTATTGTAAAGAAGAAAAATAGTGTTTTATTCTTATAATAACCAACTTATGGAAGTTTGAATGCCATGGCCCCCTATGATGTAAGAAAATTTTAAAATATGTTGATATATGTACTATTTTGTAGGATGGTAATCAAAATTGCCGCAACCCTAACGGTCCAGAGAGCATGGGTTCCTGTCGTATGGGCAATTCGGGTCCCATGGGCCCCGGCGTGTCTATGGGACCCATGTCCAGCGAGGCGCAGACTTTGCCTTCGAATGTTATCAGCAAGCAGTCCGGCAGCATGGAGGTAATATATCTCACAAACTTATTAAAATAGGTTTTGAAAATTATGTAAGAGATTTTTTAAGAAGCTTTATCTTCTACTTGCAGCAGAGTCAGATTTTTGTTTTTTCGACTATGCTGGCCAATAAGGGTGCGGAAGCCGTCATGACTGGCCACCACCAATCCATCATCGCCTACCACTGCGCTCAGCCAGCCACCAAGAAGTATTTAGAAGTGAGTGTTGTTCAAAATTCCTTATAAAAATTGACCTAACTGAATGACCAAACAATTACTGGTACTGATATTAAGTAAAGATTTAAAAATAAAATTAAAACTCTTCATCTTTTTTCCACAGAAACATCCACTGAAGATTGGCCAGTTTAATAAACAAAACCCTGCCCAATGGCTCAATAATCTCGCTATGGCGAAGAGCCGAGGAGGAACCCTTGCATTCTTTCGTCGATATTAATGGCTGAGTTTTCCAGCTACAAATTGGACTATTTCGTTCGCGCCTCACCAGCGACCTTTCACCACTTATACAGTCAGCATTACTAAAGCATGAAATGTAGAAATCCCTCTACGACTAGTACTTGTAGATCTGACGGTTCCATGGGAGACCCCCCCCCCCTTCCCGCTCCCTTTTCTTTTTCATTTCTCTAGTAGCTATTACTGTGGCCGAGAGATAGATGGGTGACCCTTTCTAACACAGGCATATCTGAATCTTCTGTGTTTCGGAACGTAAGTAAAAAAGTAGGTGCCGATTAATGTCACTGAGTGAGATTATAGTCCCCGAAACCTTAACAATATCTACAGATTCTCGAGGTTTCGGGGACGACGTGAGACGGCACTCGGTCACCTTAACTCGCCCCACAGCCACATCCTCTGCAATTTAAGCGGACGCTGGTATTACACCGGCGTAGCGCTAGATTGAAGGAGATGGTTAGAATAAACGGAAAATATTACACAAATCAATTACATAGTTGGGCTGAAATATGGACCAACTCATCTTAAAGTTAGAGCAAACTATTCCAAGTCCCGAGTGATATGTGGCATAACTAATTCGAGTTTCCCGGTCGCCGCTAATAAATTGGCTGGGTTTCCGATCGGGGCTCGGAAGCATCGTTCGCATTCTAACACGTCTTTTTTGCCGTTCCCTTACGTTGATGCAATTCGTCTATAATCTTCAAATTTTTACGTATAAAACTTAAAAAACACCTTTTATTTTAATCTACTAAAATGAATAACATAATCTTTTCCATTATAACTTTTATTATCAACTGATAAAGTCATTACTCGATTGATATGATATTGTCGCGAGATTTAAGTACTCGTGTTGTCGTTCATTTTTTTTTTAAATTAATGTAGCTTCATCATCAGACCCTGGATGTGATGTAACCACAAAGGAATCGACGAGACGAATTAATCGAGCCCAAAATCGCTGGGAACGTATCGTTTTATTACGAGATCCTATAGCTACCTTTTAGCTCCTTCTCGTCCTAATATTGCATTGTCATCCGATATACATGTTTGTGAAAAATTTTAGCTCAATTCAACTTATATTGTATGATATAAAATGCTTAGCCCAAATAAATTTGTGTTAAAAGGTGCAAGTTCGTTCCTAGCGACCGCAACGCGCGACTGTACTCTGATTGGGCGCAGTGTTGCCAATTTAGCATACCTACTGTCTGGCGTCATCCCCAACACCCCTACAATCTTTACAATATTACATCACTCAGTGTAATTAATCGGGACCAATTATTTTACGTGCCTTTCGAAACAGGTCATCATATCACATTCTCACATTCACATTTAAGAGTTGGGATATCTATTCACTTTAGATAAAGACTTCCTTTTCTCCTCTTGCATTGCAGAGAGATGTAGGTTCACTCTCTATCTTTTACCGCATGTATCATGGGGAATGTTAATCCCGCGGCAGCTGCATTCCAACACAGGACATTTCGTCAAAGTTTGAAATTCCACCCTCATCACCTCGATGTCCTAAAGTCCACTACCGTGCGCTTTTCTAGAAACTTTTTGCCTCGCACAATTTCTCTATGAATTCAGTCACCAGCTTCGGTATTTCCGAACGGATACGACTTAGGGTCCTTTAAGAAAAGAGCATACACATTTCTCAAAGGCCGGCAACGCATCTGCGAATCCTCTGGTGTTGCAGTTGTACGTGGACTTCGGTACCCACTTAGGGAACCGCCTATCTGTTTGCCCCTTGTTTCATAAATAAAACATAGTGAAGATCGGACATTTGAACCAAACCAGTGTTACGCTGCGTTCGCACGGCGTCGTGTGTAGGCTGCTGTGGAGTCAGTTTCTACAGGATCCGGTTCAATGGCACCAATATTTCAATACACGTGCATTCGGTGTATTGAAATACAGGTGCCACTGAACCGGATCTTCCAAAAACCGATCCAATAGCGGCCTTCACACGACGCCGTGTGAACGCAGCGCTAGATAGGTTCCATCTCTCTCCATATTTACCATTAGAAGATTCATTATTATTTGTAGTAGTATTAGTAGTAGTTGTGTGAAATATAATTATTTTAAATTTGTATATGTACACATTATCTTTTTCACCCATTACTGTGACGGTACCATGGGTCACAGCTGAAAATCAGCGTAATGTTTTATGTGTTTTGCACGTTTATTAGAAAAATTGGAAGATCATGGAATTCGAGGTCCAATGTTACGGTGGTGTAAAAGCTACTTGTTTGATAGATCCTACATGGTAAAAATTGATGATAATTTTAGCCAAAAAATTGAAGCTACTCAAGGTACCGCTCAAGGATCCGTCTTAGGACCTTTACACTTTATAACATATGTAAATGACTTAGTAAATGTTATAAAATTTTGCGAAATATATCAATTTGCTGATGACACCTGCCTAGTGTCAGCCCACAAGAACATTAACGAGGCGTTATCTCAACTACAAAGAGATTTTGATGCGCTGGTAAAATGGTCACATGATGTCGGTCTTGTATTAAATGTTGCCAAAACTAAAAGTATGTATATAAGTTCGAGTCACAATAGATGTAATAATAATATAAAACTGGTGGCTCATAATCACGACTGTTTACATAAATCTCCAAATCCTGTTCCCACATGTAGTTGTGTACCGGTGGAAACTGTTAAAGTTCAACGATACCTGGGACTATTGATTGACGATCGACTTAAATGGAAATACCATATTAATAGTGTATGCGGTAAAATGCGAGCCCTTCTAGCAAAACTAACATTAATCAAGAGTAAAACTCCCTATTCGATATTACTGATGTTATATAAAACTTTAGGCGAGTCTGTTATATCATATGGATTAAGTAGTTATGGCCTCACATACCGATCCCATATTAACGACATTTACCAACTTCAGCTACGACTATTAAAAACGATTGTGCCTAAAAAAGTCAAAAATTTATACAAAAACGAATACCAAAAACTATTTAAGTACTGCAAAGTAATGCCGATACACACTAAAATAAAATATGTATTATTAAAAGAACAATATTTAAATTCGAATCTACAGATAACAATACGATATAACAAAGAAATTAGAAGCGCTATTTACCCTAAACTAAAACTACCTAAATATAGTAATAATTACGGCAAACAAGCCCTTGAGTATCTTATACCTAATTTAATTAATAACCTACCTAACACCTTAAAAGAACAGCTTAATCGAAATAACTACAAAACCTTACTATTCCAAAATGAGGACATTCGAATATCTGAGATGTAATTGGAATTAATTCAGAGTACGGGGCTTCGCGATAATTGAGGGATAGAAGAATAGTAAGTAGTAATTAAAGGTAGCACCACGCTTGTAGCCAAATTGAGCCGACGCGTCCGGATACTAGGACCTCTTTCTCATATAAGATTGGTGTGAAGTGTGTCTGAAGTCAAGGGATGATATTGTTGTCGCGTTTCATTCGGCTTATGAGACATCCCGGTGGCCTAAACTTGTCATTAAAGGCGTCGTAAAAAGGCGTCGGTAGGCATTTGGCTGCCTGCGGCCTGCTCGTTAGCCCTTTGTGACATAAAGAAAAGAAAAAAAAAGAAAATTATTTTCTGCTACTACTGTTGGCAGTAATAGTTATGCATTGATACTGGTCTTAATCTACTATACATGTTATAACCCTCTCAAAGGAGTAACTTCAACCCTGCTCTGCTGTATTGTCCGTCAAACGGTTACTAAGTTTATTGAGATTGGAAATAAAATTGTGCCACCTAATATTTTTGAAATACCGACGTCGATTTGAAAAATGTATGTAAAAAGAATGCGGGGAACGGTATACAAATATATTCTACGGTTTTCTTTTTTCTTTTAAGTAATCGTCAAGCTAGAAAGGTGGACACGACATTGACCCGGCTGGTTCGAAGCACACAGCGTTTTATCTTTTCAAATCACGTCAAAAAAAGCAACAAAAAATTTACTCATATTGATGCAATATTTCTAATGTTAATATTCATAAGTTGCAAGTTGCACAAAATGTTTTCAACAAACACTGCTAGTTCCCACAGTCTGACAATTAATTGCTTCGATCGAAGAAACTGAGGACGTATCGGAACACCACGCTAACTGTTATAACGGTCAATTCACTTGGCGATAATTTGAGAAAAAAAAATAATTGTCCGTTCTGCCATTCCTACGTAGCGATATAAGCAAAACGCGATTCGTTACGAATCGATTGCGAGAAATGTGTGCCGTGACTAAAAATACCAATGCTCAATCAAACTAACAAGAATTACTCATAGTATCATTTTGGAAGATAAAGAATTAGAGTTATGACCTTTCGGATCGGGCCGCTAATGATCAATCTATCGTTCAGTAAATAAAACTCAATGCGATGTCTCAATCGGTACCATGGCACTCTCATGAATAAAAACCACATTATAGTGACGTCTTGATAAATAGTAGACGCGAAGTAACCATTTTTAACTAAAATACTTCAACGTGAAGAAGGCGTCTGACTGATAAAGCCCGAGGGATTTTAATGTCTATTTTTTAAGAAATTTGATTGACTTTTAATCGCCACGTAGAGAAAATTTATACATTAATAAGTGAAATGACATCATTAGGTACCGAACGAAGGACGGAGGGGTATGAAATTTGGTACAATTGTAGTTCATGTACAAGAAGGTGTGTGCCTGCTAATATTTTTTTTATAATATGCAATATTAATATCTTAAATTATTAAAATAAAACGACTCGCACACCAATGCCCTACGATATACACCATTTACACACACATGTATTGGATGACGTCAAAGCGTAATCGTGACAAACGTGTGTTATATTAATTGACAAATTTTATTTGTCTGTGAATAGAACAATATATATCATTATACAAAAATGAAACGCATCCGAGAGACCTTGAAGCACTATGTTAATGTTTTAACACACTTTGTTTATTTGTTAAATCGGACAATAGGTACTTATTACAGAAATATGCTTCGTTTGGTAATAAATTACGATATGGAATATTGCTAAAAGTCTACTTAATTTATAAAACCACAAAATTCATCGCTTCTCCCTTAAACGAGACGCGTACTAAATATATGTAATTCCTCACTTGAAATGTGAACTAATAAATTACAATTAATATGCATGTTAGACGATACATAAATTAATCACATTTACGTTCCGTTCAACTAATTGCTAATAAACGGTCTATCGACACCTTTTCTCGCAAGTGTATTAATATTTCCGTTTGACGTATAACTGATTGGAAGGCAACTCAGGAAAATGATGTTAACATTCTTTAAAGATATGGTTTGGCATCGTACTAGCAATCTGTCTTCAGTTTCCGGAATATTTAAGTATCCGGACTAATTGACTGGCCCATTGGCGCAGTGGGTAGTGACCCTGCATTCCGCTCCGGGGGTCCTGGGTTCGATTCCCGCCCCGAATCTGGGTATATTATGTATATGCATTTAACTATTTATTTTATTTATTTATTCCAACAAAAAAATATATGTGTATAACAGACGCCTGTTACCTATGACAAACGCATTAAGTTGTCTATCCTATAAACGGACGTTCGTGTGTCATACGGTACTGCATATATTTATATTTGTTTATTTATAATTTTACTATTGAGTAAGGACACTTACACGAAAAATAAATGAAAAAATAGCATGCAAATATATTATCAAACAGGTTTTTTTTAAAACTAACTAGCTGTACCCCGCGACTTAGCCTCGTTAATTCAGTTTTTTTTTGATTTTTTTTATCCCTATCCCTTTTTATCTAGCTAAAAGCAAAGTAGCCTATAGTATTCCTTGTAAAATCAGCTAAATACTAATGTAAGTCCCGTCCAAATTGTTTTAGCCGTTTCGGAGATTACATGGACAAACAGACAGACAAACCGACAGACAGACAGACAGACAAACTGACAGACAGACAGAAAGACGGACAGACAGGCAAAAATGTTTTAACTTGCGTTTGTATCGTATGTACTATACATATGCAATTAGTAAAGAAAATAATCGATGTTAGGTACAAACAGACCTTTTAATTTTAATTATATGTATAGATACTATCCATGGGGTGGTAGAGATTTGACAATGCGCGAGTAAATCCATTCTTATTTGCAAGCATATATATGTATTTAGAGCTAAAATAAACATGCATTGTACAATATATCTGTATCTAAAATATGTATTTTAGAATAAATTTTAGTTTTGTATAAAAGTTACCTTTTCAGAATCAACTGTGCACAGAAAAACTATCTGTGGTTTATGTTGCACTGAGTAATTTTTATAAGTAAAATTGTCTTTAAATCAAATAAAAATAAAAAATAAAAAAGGATCTATACTCTGTGGCAACGTAATACCGTATGCTTGTTTGCCACCTTATATTTAAAAAAAAAACTTTCTTAGAGCACTCTGTTACGCACTTTACTAAATTGAGTCAGCAAATAGGCTCTAACTTCAAGATGATGAGCCTGTTTACGCGCCAGGCACTAATGAGCTGGCGCGTACGTGCTGATTTAATTATCAGACGGTAAGCAGCGTGAGGTATTTACAGAGAGCTTTATAAGTACTTAGTAAACTCTATTCCGAATAGCAGAGGAAATTAGCAAGGGCTTAACCGGTGTTGCCAGATGCCTTACGGACAGACGTACATATGGTTATAAGTACTTAGTTAACTTTATAACGCTGTACGAAATAACAGAAGAAATTAGCAGGAGCTTAACCGGTTACCTTATGATGAGAAGTAGTGATTTTAGTATAGTAACCCTTTTTGTTAAGAAAATCTGTCCATATCTCATGTACTCACCCGAAGGAGCTCAACACTATGTAAACAGTCTGTTAGACAGCGATTTTGTGTACGTTAGAGGAACAACTCTAGTCGAGTTACTCGATATTTTTTTTAATTCTTTGACGTGATAACGTCCTATAAATTGAAGAACGCCGGCTACAGGCACGAAAAAGTATGACTCATTGTCACGTTCCGCCTAAGTCGACAAGCGAGGGCGCGGAACAAGCGATACATAGCCAGGCCTAAGCGTTCAGCATTATCACGTAAAATTATCATCTGAAAACTGACTTTAAAGACAATTAACTTTTTTCGTGTACTGTGTCCCACTGCTGGTTAAAAGCCTCCCACTTCTCGATCCACTTTCGTCTTCCGTGAGTCAATCTCACCCACAACTTCCCTGCAAAGGCATCCAGATTACCTCCATCTCTTCTGTAAATTACGAACGGAAAATCTATTGGTCCTCGCCGCCTCGTAGAAAACATATATATTACTATGTAAAAAAACAAAATTAACAGAGACCCATTACATACGCAGCATTATCACGTATTTTTATTACATCAAAGGCGAACGCTTGAGTCCAGTCCCAAAGAATTCTGATCAATAAAAACAATCTACGTAAATTAAAGTATAAAAACCGCGGGAGCACCGCGGGACGTGTCATTTGAAACTATAATCGTGTCATGAATATACATGCCAGTACCGACTTCCTTGTAATTACTACTAAAATCGCATCATTCAAATTCTATTCCACCGTAGAATGGAAATAAAACCGGATACTTGCTATAAAAATTAGAAAATCGTGGCGATCCGATCGTTGATTATTGAAAATCGTAATTTAAAGGTCGTAGGCCTGCCATTTTTTTGTAGAGATATAGTTTTGATCTTTACTAAAACAAGGTGCTCAACTCTATTGGTTTTACACGTTTTATTAGCTTGATCCATATGCATGTTTCTACTGCACGTTTTTCTTAAGCTCATTTTAGGGTTCCATAGTCCCACGAGGCACTCTTATAGTTTCGCCCAGCCATCCAACCGTCCGCGCCTGTCTGCATGCAAGCTGGTACCATCCAAAGAATGGCCAAACTATTTGGTGTAGACTTGAAATTTTTTATGTTGATAGGACATGCCAAAAACTCATTAGGAAAATTATTTTGTTCGAAATCAGACAATAACTTTTGAAGTAATTTAACAAATACGTTTATCACATATTTGAGAAACCCTTCTATATAGGTGTGTTTTAACACGATCTTGACCACTTTTTCTCAATGAATATATAAAGACTTAGCACAGTCTAACTCAATGTTTTGAGATGAAAAAGGTCCAGAGGAGTCGGTAGTCATATTCAGAGGCCCTAGCGCGAACACTTCAAACCGTTCGAATTCGAAGATTCGACTGTATTTAGGATGAAAATATTCGTGCTAGGCCCACAGGAGGCAAGTCTTTATCAACCGTTATAACTTTGCAATATCCTATTACTATTTTTTAATTCGTGTTTAGAAAAATACTTTAAGTATGTTGAATCGGAAATGGCCGTTACAGCTGATCCCGTGTCAACTTCAAAACTTAAAGACACACTATCCACCAAAATCGTCTCCTGCATAGGTTGTCCGCGATAACTACGAATATTAAATAAAAGTCGCTTACCATCATCGCCATCCGCCTGACTATCCGAACAAAAGTGCAGACGTTGGTGGTCGCGACCGTTCTCAGACGCACAGGTGCGTTGGAGATGACCTTTCACTCCACATCGTTTGCATATTAAAAACCTATATCTACAAAGTTGACCACTATGACCAAAGTAGCCACACACTTCGCACTTTTTTCTATTCGTATTTTTATTATTATTTGACACGGGGCGTATTTCACTTTCCGCACGAGCACCACTGTCTTGTCTTACTTGCGAAAAGCCCGGTTGAGCCGTCACCTTGTGAACCTCTACGAAAGGCGGTAAGATCCGCTCCTGATGTGCCGGTGACGTCACGCTGCCCGCCGATTGTGCCGCTCCTTCTCTGGCACAATGAACACTTTCTGCCAATTGTACAGCCTCTTCCATTGACAGCCCTTCTAGAGGCTTCTCGAACAAGCGCTCTCGAACTTTTCCGTTCACCATACCAAGGACAAACCGATCCCGCAGCGTCTCATTTAACACCGTAGGCGAAAAATTGCAATCCAATGCCAAGCCACGTACACGGGCAGCCCACTCACTCAGGGACTCACTGTTCCCTTGAATTGCGGTGTGAAATCTGTACCGCTCCGCAAATCCACATTTCTTTGCTTTGAAATGTCCATCGAGCAAGGATACAACTTGAAGGTACGAAAGGGATCCAACTGCGTTAGGAACTGCTAAATCCCTAACGAGCTTATATGTCGTTTCCGCAAAACTACTCAATAAAATCGCTCGCCGCTTAGCGCCCGACTTGTCCGCGGCATCGTCGATCTCGTTTGCAAGAAACCATTGTTCAATTCGACCTTTGTACAGCTCCCATTCGTGTGTTTCGTGTAAACTATATTAGTTTAACACCACAATAACACTTATGCTATAAATTTTTGATGATTTAATATTAAAAGGAACATAAAGTTGTTATTATTTTTTAGGAGCCTTTCGAATTATTCTTACCAGATATCTTATCTTTTAGAATTGAGAAGCCTGCACGGCTTGGCACTATATTAACAAGCCATATTATACTTTCCAAGCTATTATCTTGAAGGTTATATTTGATTTCTTTTATTTTCTCTAGAAATTTCATCACGCAATCCTGATGTATACGATTTGTTTTATATCAAACCCACAAGTTAATACTTCGCTCGCGATCGGAATACAATTTATATATATGGTTGGTATTTCAGAAAAAAATTGAGTTGCTCTTTGTAAAGAAGTTCCGTAGCAATTATTTTTGATGTGATAACGTTTTATAAATCGATGAAAGCCGGTTGCGCGCACGAAATAGTATGACTTATTGTCACGTTCCGCCTGAGCCGAGCGCGCAAGCGAGAATATGCGATAAAGAGACACGATCGGCCTTCGGCGTTCGCGTACGGCGTTATCACGGAAAATTATCGTCCATAAGTCGACTTTAGAGACAACCAATTTTTTTACCCAAAACTACGAAATAAAAAGCATTATACAGAGTACATAGATAGTTGTGACAATATAGCAAAATAAAAAAAAATTGTAACACTTCAAAAACAACTTAAAAAGTTGGCTCATTGTTAAAAAAAATTAAGAAATAACCTTCGGTAGATATATATATTTTTTTATTTAATATATATTTTTTATTTGAATTGAAATGAAATTTATTTAGTTGCTGAATATTTTATTAGGTTGTTAACTAATTTATTAACTGTTACAATATTCTGCTTTGTAGCATACAAATATTAGACAACTATCAAGAAACTTCCATGTCAATTGAGTCGATGAGCTTAAATATAATAATATCAAAAAATGTCCAATATAAATTTCGAATGTCAAATTATACAGATATAAAATAATAATTATAAAAAATAAATAAAATAATAACTATAAGAATTTTACATTATTAATTAAGATACATAGCTACGCGAAGGATCTGTGATCTATTACACAGATAGCTAGAAAACCATTTCTGTGTAACTCCCCTGACACCTACATTTTATAGGCGAGCTAAATTATAATAATTTATTAAAAAAAGTTATGCTACGTCATTTAAAGTTAATAAAAATAAGATGCAAAGTTTGGATATTAGTTACGGATGTACGAAAGTTAATGAGGTATCTGAAACTAAATTTTTAGGCCTCCATATCAATGATAATTTAAATTAGACAAACAGTTACTTGCGGAGAATATTTTAATTTTTTTTTAAATTTTGACGAATCATGCTTATGCATCAATTTGACAAATTAAGAAGTAATAGGCATAAGCACAAGATTCGTTGCCATTTAACTAAGATAGCTTATCTACGGAAAAGTTTAATCCAAGTTGGTCCATATCTTTATAATCATCTTCCTGAAGAGATTATTGAGACATGTGCCATATCGTCATTTAAGAGTAAGTTGAAAAGCCTTTTGTTAAATAAAGCATATTACTCGTACCACGTCAACGAATACTTAATGGATAATTTATAATTTATCGTTGACTATTTTATGTATATTATTTGATTTTTGTTTTATTTTTTTTATGTTTGAAATATTTTTAATTTTAATTATTTTTCCAAATGTTTATTTTTCTATGATATTTAAGAATTTTATTTTAATTTTGAAGAAAGAATTATTGCATGCTCTTTAGCGGACAGTAAAGGATATTTTCTTTTTTTTGTAACAACCCTGTACTTATATTTGCAATTAAATGAATTATGAATTATGAAAAGAAAATGTAAACGAAATAGGAGTATATTACCGTAAAAAGCTAATTATCACGCGTAATTAATGTTTTCAAAAAAAAAAATTAAATAGTCGGACCGGTCTTCAAATGAATACAGTTTTTTTATTTTTATAACTGAATACTGACTGACTTTTTGTTATGGTATTGCATATCACACGTTTCATATTTACACTTAACTAGCTAAGGCCTGCGTTTTTGTGCAAGTATTTCGATAAAGTGTTTATTTACATAATTTTATTAAAAACAAAATAGAGAATACTTTGGCGGGGCGTGCATTTTTGGACTGGACGCACACTACACTAATTGGTTGTACCTTTATGAAGATTTGTTATATTGCTACCTAGCATTTAAGTATATACATATTCTGTACAAATTCTGTAACAGCCACTAATAAAGATGAACGTTTGTCTAATGTCCTACAGTCTTACTTTCTAATTTCACACAAATGTTAATATTACATATCGCACGCTTAATAATAAACTGACCGATTACGACTAAAAAGGTCTAAAATGAGTTAACGATACAGACAGATTCGTTTCAACATCCTCTATCTGCAAGTTTAAGAATTATTTTAATATCTCCATCCAATACTGAGATACAGCTATTTTTAATTAAAATATGTTTTTAATTAAAAAGAAGAAAAAAAAAATTCAATAAATAAATTAAAAAATACCTTTCAATATTAATCACTTCATTAATGATTATTAAAATACATAATTCATTAATATCGTCGTTAGGGAATTACAAGCGGAATAAGTCGTAAATGACACAAAACGTATTTGCGATTTCCCAAAAATCAGCTTTTTTTGAGTTAGGTCAGTTTATTACTAAGCGTGCGATGTGTATGTATATGTAAAATAAAAAAAACTTGCTTTTAAGCATTTGTATACTTATATCAACGCAATATAAATTATATAATTTTGTATATTATTTTTGATCACCTGTATATTCCCTATTATTATCTATAAATTTAACAGAATAGAAGATCGCCAGTATATACAACAGATGAAATGCAAGAGAGCAAAAACTTTAAGCACCGTTGTATGAAGAACAGGTTTCTTGTTAAATAATATATTTTAGTCTGTCCGTCGCGAACGTATGGATTGTGGATACTATATGGGTATTTTGTTGTATCTCCAAAAATTAAATTTAACAAAGAGTATATTCAAAGGCTGTTTTGTGAGTTTATATTATTTGGCAAGATTTTAGTCCGTGGATGATGTGATTAAGTCCCAAATTTTTTACAATAGGGCAGATCACAACGGATATGCTTTTTTGATTACACTTTGTCAAATTCCACGTTTTGTCTTAAATTCAATCCATTTTTAGTCCGGTCACGACGATATGATTCATTGTCAACCATAAAAACTATAATATTCTCAGGTTGGCTGTTATTAAAACGACGAGTCCCAGCAGCCGGTTTTCATACATTTAACGCCTCCTATAATCATATAAGTTATATAATATAAGTTTAAAATAAAAATCCTTTTTCAAACGTGACCCGAGTGTAATGGTCAGCAGATTGTCACGGTCATATCGAAAAATAAACAAGCTACGTGTTCATGATTACTAATCTTTGACCTTCTTTAGCTGCGGTCATCTTAGCTCGTTACCTCTCATTCGCCACACACGCTCCGTGGTGATCAGACGCAGACATTACTATAACCATGAAAATTCTGTTGGCTCTAGTTGGTGTGTTGGCTGTAGCGGCCTCCACCCCAACGGTTTCTCAAAGCAAACTAGTCTGCTATTACGACAGCAAGAGCTATGTCAGAGAATGTGAGTACCATCCTATTTATATTTTACAACATTGCGATTGTCTTTTAAATTTTATCAACTATCGTACATTTTATTTGAATTTTCAAAAAATAACCGTTGAAATTAATATTTTTGCATTTAAAAGAGGCTGAGCGCAATTATTCGATGAAAGTGTTAAGTTGAAGTAACGTAATAATTACGGGCAAAATGTTGTTTTAAAAGTGATAACATTCACTTTTAACATCTCGGAATGCTGCAATCTTTTCCTAAAAATGTTTTATATGCTTGTATAGAACAAATTGCGAATATTCTAGTCTTATTATATTATTATTTAAAGGATTCCAGTTCAGTAAATACGTAACATTTTCAATGTCTGTTTCTTTTTCGATAATTTCATATACCTAATTAAAACAAAGAACACTTTCTTAACGAGATTCAAATTATAAATAGGAAGGTATTTCGATAGTATTGAATCACTTTGAAAAGTTCTTTATTCTCGAAAATTCTTTATGGTCTAGAATAAGTGGACGATACTTTTTTTGCTTTAAGTAACCGGTAATTTCTGAGCCTTATCGATTATTTAATCAAAGTATGCAATTAAATTTATATCATAAAAAGTAGCTCAAGAACATTTAAAACCACGCTTATATAGAACGGTTCCGTATTTGATAAACGGTAAAGGGTGACAAAGATTTGAGCAACTTTTTCGCTAAAGTGGTATTTTAACATTCAACATGATCAATATTTTGTGCCAATTATAATAAAACTAAAGTTTTGGGCTCGATTAGATTAATTAAATTATTATATTTAAATCAATATTTTAACAATGCATAAACAGGAAATTTGTTCCCGGTCTTGAGTCAGAAAACGAGTTATTCAGGGATGTTGTTGATCGGCTTCAATATTGATGTTAGTATATACGAGTTAAAAACAAATAAAAATGTAAAATTTTCCTTTTGTAAATAACGAACAGGCTTTTTTATTTGAATTTGTATCTGAAAAACTGTATTTTTTTTTTGAATTAAAAGCTTTATACGAATACCCTTTGCCTAAATATTCCGTATATCGATTATTATCAATGTTGTAAGTCGACCATCCCTAGTTCGATACCAACTGATATTTACATGTGAACTTATAAAGAAAAAGTTGACCGTTTTTATGGCTCAAATAAGCTTTTATTTTATAGTAATCTTACAAAAACACCTTCATTTAATTATTTTCAGTCGAAACGAAATAACAAAATTGAACGACTCAATTTGTATACGAATTTCCGAGTATTCGTAATTCTTAGCAATTAATTGTTAAATGTGTTGCGTCCTTCTCTAGTTGTCACTTTAAACGCGTAAGAGTGAGATAGATATATTGATTGTTGTGATTGCGATAGGAACTCAAAACAATAAAAATCGTCATAATAGTGGTCCTTTTCGAGATATTTGAGCAGACTCGGGTGGTTTTCTTTATTTACTTTACCTTCTATTTGTTGAACGACACGAAACATTCAATAGGAATTTTTTTTATGGATCTACTGAACTTCCGGGTGATACGATTTAAAAAAAAAAGTTATGACACGACCTGTTATTTATCATAAATAAAGAAAAAATAATAATAAAACTATATTTATTAATCAATCCTATAAATACGCACATAACCTATAAAAACAATTTAAATGACTTGTCAACTCTAGTGCGCTAGTGAAATACTGACGCAAACATAAATCCCTGTACAAAGTAACAGGGTGACAGTAGTGACAAAATGTATTACCAAGTTTTTGAATTTTTATTGCTTTATCGTTCCATACATCAGTTTCACTGGTAATACCATTTTACTTTTATATAAAGCAATAGTCTATTTAAAAAGTGAAATATCCGAATCTTTGATTATACAAAGTGCGGCACGGGAACATTTTTATTTTAAACAATGAAAAAAAAAACTTTTGGACATATGTTTTATTAATTTTTTTACACAATATAGCAGCACATTTAAAGTTTTTTTATTACTTTTTTAAAGTCACGTGATGAACGTAGCCACCGTTCTGCTCAATCAAGAGAGTTAAATACTTACAATTTTGATGTTTTCGAATTGATATTAGCAATAGCATCCAATATTTTTGAACGATTAGTATTTGGCAGATTCGAGGTATCCCCAAAGACCATAGTTTTTTTAAGAGAACATTAATGCCGTTACAGTACCTTCTTAGTGCTACGTCAGAATTGTGAAATAATTTTTCTTCCTAAACGTTAAGAAATGGACGTGGAAAGTGTGTGGTTCGGACAAGACAGCATTTTGGCACACACGACACTGAATTTCCGTGTCTCATTTTTTCGCGAACAGTTTCTCGAGCGCCTCGTTCCTTTAGCACTCATTCGTATGACAGCTTTTTTGACGTGCGTTAAAAAGCGTTCAAATGGAACGTTCCAAAGTTTATGTTCACACGGCAGTGATTTCAGAACGCGACGCTTTTTTATCGAGCAACGTTATATTTTCAACTCTATATATATACATATACGGTATATTTTCGTATCGACGTCGCTGAAAAACCGCCAACGTCGGATTTAACGCAACGCTTTTTTAAGTTTCGTGCTAAAGGGGTAATTTAGCCCTTATTCGCACGAGAATGTGAACACAATCTTGAGAATTCATATTGTTACGGACAGATGATACAGGCACGACATGGCGGCGTGTTCGACCGTGGACGTCGTCGAACGAACTGAGCGTGTGTAAAGACTGACAGATGTAAGGTATCCGACGGTTTTCGATTCAGTTGGGTTAATATGACACCCATTTCTGATCGAAACTTGAAGCTTAGATGAAGTAGAATTTAAACTTTTGCGTTTTATAATACCTGTATCAAGTTCCATATTCTTTAAAATTAAAAATAAGTATAATTTATCTTTTTCGACATCATTCTTAACGAAATAGAAAGATTAGAAGAAGAAGAAATATTATCTCAGATGATAGAAACAAATACACCATTTACTTAAAAAAAAATAAAAGAGAACCCACAATTAAGCCCTGTGGTATGCCCATAAATGCAACTGATTCAGGAGACTTTACATTATTCATATGCAACATTTGTACTCCATCGGAAAATGCAATGCGATGCCTTGAATATGATGAAATCATATTTTTAAAGCTGTTTTGGCTTACATTATGCTATATATTGTTAGACACAATCAAATGCTTTACCATTATTTTTATTTTTTTATTATGAGATAATTATTTTTGCCATGTTTATTTTATTTTCCTATCATTAAAATGTACATGATAAAATAATATACTTAAAGAAAGAAAAGAGAGTTTATTAAACCAAGAAGACGAAATTCGAGATTCGACCAGTTTTAAACAAAATCCAATTTTAAAATTGACCCAAATGCCCCAATTTCATTAAAACGATCCGGCTTACTCTAATTGTTTTATAATTATATTGTATCTAATCTGATAGGTAAGCAGGAAAATTTTCACATAAGCCGGCTTAGAAAAAAAAATGACTTAACTCTTTGTTTACGTGAAGTGAATCTAAGGCGGGCCTTTGTGCCAGGTCTCGGCGGTTCTATTTATTTTTCAAACGTGCTTTAGCATATAAATAGCGTCTATTTTAAACAAGATTCTTACTGAGCTTGCTTGCATAAATTATTAAATATATGCTGTTTTACGAATGACGATGTTCAATTAGGTTATTAAGATATATGTAAATTTTTTGAGATTTAATTTAATATTGTTTCTAAGATTTAAATAATCGTGATATAATTAACTGTTGATACATAATGGTTCATTGTACAACATTTTTTGTATTTCGTCGTGCAGAAAAGTGAATAAAAAAAGGGAAAGGGAAATATCCTGAAAATTCTAATTATCTGGTGACACTACGCGCTAATTTACATACCATGGAAAAACCTAAACATGTCGGCAAATTACAGATCCGAGTCAAGAAACGCCCACGAGGGCAGCGAGCGGCTTGTGGTCGCTCCCCTCGCACAAATTTGGCATATTAATCGCTCCATTAAACTCGTATTATTATGCCTTGTTGTAATTATTTCGTCTGGAGAAACTGGGATTTTATTTATTACTAGATATACCCCGCGTCTTCGTCCGCGTGGACCACATTGATCACTTAGGGGTTAAAAAAAATTGGATTTGGACATCACGTTTATAAGAACGCGTTCGCAAATAATGCATTATTTTAAGAACAAATTTGGTTAGCATAAGAAAAGTTCTAGGGAGCCAACCTTAAAAGATAGACATATGCTGTCGCGGACTTTTATTTAGAACTTTTAAAGGGGAACAATTGTGTCATACATGATTTTTGTGAAATTTTAACCGTTTACGCAGCGCACTCAGCGGAAGCTCTCAAAAGGGGGAAATTACCGCCGATTTTGAAACATTCTTCATTGGTGCTCCGCTCCAATTAGTCTTAGCGTGATGGTATATAGCCTATAGCCTTCCTCGATAAATGAGCTAGCTAACGTTGAAAGAATTTTTCAATTCGGACTAGTAGTTCCGGAGATTAGCGTGTTCAAACACACAAACTCTTCAGCTTTATATATTACTATAGATTAAGGGCATTGCTTGTTCGCCATCTTCGGTTTCGTTTAAGCTGTAATTGAGTTGTAAATATTTGAAAATGTTTGATTCAAAATCTTCTCGTGTACCGTGTGGGATAAATTTACGATGTCCGTTCAGGACAGTTAAAGGACTGTTGCATTTACCTTTGTCTGAAAATAGTTGTCAAATGTTTTCCTCTGTTCTTGATTTGTTTTCTTCACATTAGACTTTAAAGGAGTCACAAAATAGTAGATTATTGCACCGAGCGCAAAGTGAGTCATTATTCGCTTGCGTGAGTTAGTTCTTGTACTGCGGTCGTCGTAATCCGTACAGCGCCATCTAGTTTGCTTTAGTGTAACCTTTTCCACTCGACATCGTTGCCATCTTTTTATGTAGTGGCCGCTACAATTTCAAGACTATTACGATCATTACCAATTAAAAAAAACACACACGGGTCGTATTGATAACCTCCTCCTTTTTTTGAAGTCGGTTAAAAACATTTAAATATGTTCATAACTCAAATAAATTTAAATAAATAAAAAATACATTCTTAAACTTTACTTTTCTTTTTACATAAAAGCCACGTTCAGAAACCGCAAACACGCCAAATAGTAACTTAGTCCAATTTCTTTATAGAACCGTTTATTAATATAGATAACATGCAGACTAATAAATCCCATTAGGAAATAGTTATGGAGCAGAGACTGAGCGTTTACAGCCATGTTTAATTTTCCGGTTATCAAGCTACTTACACAGTAACGCGATTTTGGCGGTAAAACATGCCCGCGGCGGTAACGCCTGACTCGCCGCCATATTGAGTTACGGTCTACGTCATCATGACGCGCCGTGAATTTCAGGTGACACGTGTTTAATGAAACAAAATTATTTGTAACTAGCTAAAGTCCGTGATTTTCACCGAGTGATTTTCCTCTTACAAGTTAATTATTTTTCAATCATATGTTCAATCTTTATGAACGATTTTTTAGTTTTTTATTCAATTGCTTTACTACTTTTCACTTTTTTCCTACTGATTTATTACAAAGAAATAAATCAAAATTGACTTCCGAAAATTCAAGATATACCGAAATTGTTGAAACGAAATTCCTAATTCAATACATTTAGTATATTTCCATTTTAACGTCAAAATTTCGATTTTTTTTTTGGGCTTTCACCGATCAATCTCCTTTGTTTTGTCTACAAGAAACATGACATTAGCGAAATAAATTAGGCCCAGTTGGCATACAAAAAACCAAAAGTCAAGAATCGAATTGAGTTTACTTACAAAAAAACAGTAGAGACTATTGCTAAAGTGCATTTTTTAATACATCAAGAGATTAGAACGTATAAAGTGTAGGGGAGAGAGAGAGAGAGAGAGAGAGAGTACCCATCTAGGTAAGGCGTCTCTAGAGGATTAACCTTAACTTTTTTTTTACTAATTTTTTTTCTTTGCAGGTGATCAAAAAACTCGAGAAGAAAAACTTCCCGTGGGAGAAGCTCTACGAGCTGGGCCCGAACGAGATCGGCGAGCTGGTGCGGGCGCCGAAGTTGGGCAAGATGATCCATAAATACGTGCATCAGTTCCCAAAATTGGAGCTGAGCACTCACATCCAGCCTGTCACTCGCTCAACGCTGCGGGTCGAACTCACCATCACTCCCGATTTCCAGTGGGACGAGAAGGTGATATACAGACATACACATATACATTATGTGTATGTAGTAATGTAGAATGTAGAAATGTAGGAGTAGTGTAGGAATTTCCTGTCTCCTTTCTGATTTGCTGGACTTGAGGACTCGACTCTATAGATTTTAGCAGCGCTTTCGATAAAGTCGATCATGGCATTTTACTAAAAAATTTACAAATTTCTTGGCATTTTTGGGACATTGACCATTCAGACCTGTGGCTTGAGCTTTGAGAATTGTGGAGTGGCTCGAGTTGTATCTAAACCTGTAGTGAATTTATGTGGCTATCAATCTAAGAGTATTCCTAACGCCATCTGGCGTACTACAGGGTTCTCACCTAGGTACCCTGGTCTTCACTCTATTTATTAACGATATATAGGAAAAATACAACATAGTAAATGCTTACTTTATGCTGATATCTAAAACTTTACAAAGAGATAAGGGATGATACTGACGTACACTTATTGAATTCCATGCTCGCAAAATAATTGTCATCAAAAATCCTTATAGAATGGCCGAATTAATTGAATCAAGAAACTTACACTTTATGTAACTGATGTAAACAGATCCACGGCCAGTCGGAGGCGTTCTGGATCCTGGTGGAGGATGTGGACTCGGAGGTGATCCTGCACCACGAGTACTTCCTGCTCAAGCAGAAGTACTGCCGCGACGAGCACCACGTCAAGCTGTTCGTGCCGGTGTTTGAGCCGCTGCCGCCGCAGTACTTCCTCAGGGTGGTCTCTGACAGGTGAGCTTTAGCAAATTCAGGCACTTCTGGTGATCCTGGGCTCGCTAGAAGTATGGGCCTCAAGGAAATCTTTGCTCCGACTTGCGTTCCAAAAGTAGTTGTCTCGCGGGCTCAACTTTTTGAATCAGTCGTGTCTTTAAAATATTTGACAATTCAAAAGAGCTTGTAAAGGTCTAATTGAAAAAAAATTGTTTGTAAAATTGGGAATTAATAAACTGTTTTCTTTCCAGGTGGATAGCGGCGGAGACCCAGCTGCCTGTGTCGTTCCGTCACCTGATCCTGCCAGAGAAGAACCTCCCCCCCACCGAGCTGCTGGATCTGCAGCCGCTGCCCATATCGGCGCTGCGGAACGCCAAATACGAGGAGCTGTACGCCGACACCTTCCCGCAGTTCAACCCCGTTCAGACGCAGGTGTGTTGCTGTCCTTGTTATTTATAGGGTTGACGACAGAGACAGCTGTATGCCGCTGCCAATATCGGCGGTGCGGTACGCCGACACCTTCCCGTAATTCAACCCTATCCAGGCGCAGATGTGTTGTCCTTGTTAAGAAAAGACAGATTTGTACTTATCTATTTTAACCCAATGTAGATTTTAAACCGGTTGTATTCAGAGACTGATTTTGCATATCCTTGTTCTTATCTCATCTTCTTTTTCTGACCTTTTTTCCTTTAGAGGTAGCACTATTTCTATGAGAGAAATTTCACCTTCACTGCAAGCGTTCCCTCTTCTGCCTAGCCAAATCCGGTATGATCATACTAGTGCGGCTTTAGATGACCTTTCTAGTAATGAACTTATGAGAGTTGTTGACAAGCCAAGGTCTTTTAGTAGGTTGTTCAGGGATTTTGCTGATATACCCCTCGCTCCAACTCTAACGTGTATGCCGCTGGTTTTGTAATCGTTTTTGGTGGGCTCATTCGTCAGGTCGAAGTACAATAAGTACGTTTTTATCAGACGGTCTTTAGGGATGTTGGTCTCCCATGGAACTGTAAGCTCTACAAGTACTTCTCGCTTTACTGTCTTAGAGTAAAGGAATATGTCCGGCCTGGATGACGAGACAACAACATTCTCTTGGATTTTGTAATATTTTTCATACATATCCATCAAAAAAGCCCAACAGGGTTCAGTATCTAAGATGGAGAAAGGCTTGCTTCTCGATTTCATATATAATGGCATGTTTTTTACGTCCACAAGTAAATAAATAAATCTCCTTTTCACTCAAGACTGTTGTCCTGACTGTTGTCAGGTGTTCAACGCGGTGTACAACTCCGACGACAACGTGTTCGTGGGCGCTCCGTCGGGCTCCGGCAAGTCCGTGGTGGCGGAGCTTGCTCTGCTGCGGCTGCTGTCGCACAACGCCAGCGGCCGCGCCGTCTACCTGCTGCCCAAGGACGCGTTGGCAGATATCGTGTTCGCCGACTGGTACCATAAGTTCGGCACCAAGTTCAACCTTAAGGTAGGCTCAACCCGACGGCCACGAATTCAACCTATTAGCTCCGACTCGAAGGACCAATACCCAACTGCTAGAAATTCAACCTATAGGATCCGGTTCGAAGGACCAATACCCGACTACTTCAGATTTAACCTAAAGACTCCGGCTCGAAGGACCATTGCTCTACTACCACAAATTCAACCTAAAGGCTCCAGCTCGAAGGACCAATACCCTATTACCACAAATTTAATCTGAAGGCGACAGTTTAGTCAGCTGCTGTCAACCTTTTCTAATTTTATATTATCACAGTCACGGTCTGTGTCCAGCTGTGGATGTTTCTAGTCTGAAATAATGATAACAATGATTATTAGAGGTAGCGCCACGCTTTTAGCCGAATTGTTCCGGCGCGTCCTAGAATCAGTACCTCTTTCTCACATAAGATCAGCGAGAAGTGGCGGCAATGCTGTCACGTCGAGTGATGGTATTTTTGTCGCGTTTCGTCCAGTTTGTGAGATTTGCCTGTGGCATAAACTCGTTATTAAAGGCCGGCAACGCATCTCCTAGCCTCCTGGTCGTGCAGATTTCCATGGGCGTTGGTAGGCACTTAGCAGCCTGCTCGTTTGCCGCTTTTAACATTTAAAAAAATGATATCTCTCCAGGTGGTGCAGCTGACCGGGGAGACGGCCACAGATCACAAGCTGCTCAACAAGGGCCAGATCATCATAACCACTGCTGAGAAATGGGATGTGCTGTCCAGAAGGTGAGATGAGGAATTGTTTCTATATAGCGCCCTCTGTATTATATCATAAGGAGCTTCGTCCCCATTAGTAAGTTGAGGAGTGGTTTAAAAGATACCCATAGACAAGAATTTAATACCGAAAGACTTTCAAATTGAGAGCCTCAATAGTTAAATGGTGAGGAGGTCGTGGCCTAATCAGTAATTGGTCGGCATTTGAGTCGATCGCTAGGTTAAGTGACTCATGCAACGAACGGGTGATAGATGAGTGACCCATTCTAACACTGGTTTATATTTGATATCCCACCAGGCGCGTAAAACAGTGGGATCCGATTAGTGTCACTTGGTGATATTAGTCGTGAGGTTGTAGAGATTGTAAGGGTTCCGGAGATAGCGTCAGATGGCAGTCAGTCATCTTAACTCTAGATATAATATCTAGACATAACTCTAGAAATAAATATCAATAGTTAAATGGTAGACAGGGCGACATTAAATCTCTTTTTGGGTTTATCTGAAATAGTATTCTTCTGCTACCTAGCGTTATCTCGGTCTAGTACCAGGGTTCGTTTAATTGCAGAGGATGTGGCTGTGGGGCGAATTAAAGTCACCGACTGCCGTCTGACGTCATCTCCGGAACCCCTCCCCGGCCGTGGTGCTTAACCTAGCGATTGACACAAATTCCGACCACAGATTAAGCTATGACCTCCTCAGATAATCACTGACTGACTGGAATAAATCACTTTGTCCCCAGATGGAAAGTGCGCAAGAGCGTCCAGAGCGTGTCGCTGTTCATAGTGGACGCGCTCCAGCTGTTGGGCGGAGAGGAGGGGCCCGTCTTAGAAGTGGTGTGCTCCAGGATGCGGTACATCGCTTGCCAAATTGGTGAGGTCAATTCACTTCTAACGTAAACGCTTTGTTATATCAGTTGAAGATGTTTCTTCAGGGTTCCGTAGTAGTACAAGGAACCTTGAATAGTTTCACGCCGTTCGTCCGTCCGCATGTCTCCCCTGACTTGATATTTTCTATGCTGATAAAACATGCTAAAACGTTTTACTTTGAACGAAATCTGACAACAACTTTTGAAGTTATTCCACAAATATCTTTATGGCGTATCAGATAAGGATTGCGTCGTCTTGACATGCACTTGACCACTTATTTTTAGATATTTCTTTTTTTTTAATAAAAAAAAAATATTACTATTTTATTCCGAATATCTACGGTCCTATTTTTTTTAGACTGGTGTCTGCTAAAGCACACCGACACGACGGGAACATTCGTATTGGTTCGCCGGCGTTGGGCGGCTTTAGACTGAAGGTCCTCACCTATCTCTTGCAATTCACATACAGCCACCTCTTGCTGCTTTTTCGATGTTGTCCAACCCTCGTACCATTACATAATGATTGAACCGTTGGTTGAACCAGATTTCTCCAATATAATTAATTAGTAGATACATAAGAAAAACCGATTAATTCGTTTAAATTTGACACAGTAATGTATGCTTATGACAATTTATAAAGTAACAAATTTAGAAAAGATAATAAAAAGTATATTCTTAGTTACTCTTGTCAGGTTGTCATTCGACATAGTACGCCTATGCCCTAGTTCCTATCACACCTTTGCCTCGAACTAATCTCCTTCATTCCTTTGGTAAATCGTCTCCCGATCTCTTTATTTGAGAATAAAAATTTTGGTAGTTATGCACTTCAGTTATTTTTCTCAAAAATGCATATATATTTTTTTGTCGAATTTGTTGTGCTTCTTGAATTAAAAAAAAAATGAAAATGTTTTTTCTCTTCCTCACTCTTATTTCTATCGCAAGTAAGTAATTAATTTTGTAATTTTGTGTTTTGTATATTTCATCTTTATATGTCGGTAGAAGTTAGTCTAAATATTAATGTGTTGCTCTACATGTCCTTTATTATAATTAAGTATATGACAGTTTACTTATAATCTCCGCAAGTTTTTAATGGCATAAATACATGCTCTAACTCATCATCAGCCATTAAGAATATTAATTTAATATTTCATTTGTCGCGCGTTGCACGTTTTCCTTCAACTTCACGTAAGACGCTGAAATATTTAAGTTTATTATTCCGATGAAAGCATTAAACCCTAACCCACCATATAAATAAATAAATACCAATTTATATCATTGAGTATATTATATAACATTGAGTATAGCCTTCCTGAAGAAGATGCTCTTTCAAGCGATAATTGTCTTGTATGAGATGTATAAAAATTGTCACAAAAAGTCAATTTAAACATTTACATCAATATCAATTCATTATAATGACAATAAAATCTTCTTTAATTTATTTATATCCAATATCTAAACACAAACTGTAAATAAATGCTCGAATCGAATACAGCATTTTTAAATAACTATGAAAATTTTCAAATTTGGAACATTTTAATTGACTTGCCAGAACTTTTTAATACTTGGGCAATTGTTTCTAATTATTTGAATTCATATAAAAACCTCTTTTGTTTAAGATTTCCTTAGTTATACAGAAAAGTTTTGGGTGCCTTTTTTTGCAAATGGGTTTACAGTGAACGTAAAAAAGAGTCTTCGAAAACAACTTTATAATCTTCTCTTAAGCCGTATTATCCTTGAATATAAAAAAAATATAATTAACCTTCCTATATAATATCTTGTGCAAAAATTCAGCTGTCTGAAAATGATTGCTTGAAACTACAAGAGTGTGGAAAATGTTGTTTTCCTGTATTGTGAAATAATTTTCTAATTCAATTGAACGCCTCACAATAGCCTGCTTCCACCGAAATACATGCAGAGTCCAGAGACCATTATGTATATGATATGATATATAAGTAATCCCATCATATCGTAAACACACAAGTACATAATGAAATAAAATATGTGGATAAATAAACAAAATCTAATTATAAACAATCTAATAAACATTGTGCGCAGTCTGTAAACAAGCAATACTAACAATCATCGTGCCGTTCAAAATCGAAGGGCGATATTAGATCGCCGGGCACCGACGGAAACGGATGAGTGGCAATCGCGTACATGAACTCGCTCCAAAATCCCCTCATTTTCCACTGGCGATCACCCGCGCCGCTATAATCCAATAATCGACATATCGCACATCACTAAGCATCCACACGCCGATCCAAGCTATCGCTATTTATCAAAAATTAAAAAAAATCGAAAAAAAAATGTATCGCGTATTTGTTTTCCAGCAAACACTTTTCGCGCGCGCTCAGCTTAAAAACAAACGCGGGCAACACAGAGTAAATAGCACCGGCGTGAGCACAGACAACGAAAAGGTTGAACTCAAAAAGGTTTATTTAACGTGCGCAAATATTGCGGGTGTTGGACTGCGATAGCATCGCCGCCGACTGTGGGATCCTTATCGTGGCGCTGTTTGATATCGCCCTGATAACGCTCAACCACAACAATTAGCTGAAACAGCTGATAGTGCGCAATGACGCGGGAAAAATGAATGTTCAATTCCTTTGTATGCTTTCACTGCTATTAAAAACAACATTTTCTTTAGAATAAATAAATGGCTCGGGATGATGTTATATCTTGTACACGTTATTTATACTATATGCTTGAACATGTCAGGACTTATTATGCGAAAATTTTTTTTGTTGTCAAACAATGAATATTAAATAATTGTATTATTTGGTGTACCGTTTTAGCATAAACCTTTTTATAGTGGGGCTATATCTAGCACGTCTATAGTTATAAAAATATAATAAAAAGAAACAATCTACTGTAATCCCCCATAACACGGTACTCTTAAAAGGTGGCGGCTTCGGTGGTGTAGCTTTCGGGTTGCAGCATTACACCGATTTTCCCTCGTATTCATTCGCGGATTAAAGCAAAGTATTTCTCATATAAGATCGGCGTGAAGTGGCAGCAATGCTGTCATATCAAGTGATGGTATTGTTGTCGCGTGTCATTCAATTTGTGAGACTTTCCGATGACTTAAACTCCTCATAATAAGTCGGCAACGCGTCTACTAGCATCTTGTGATGCAGATATCCATGGGCGTCGGTATTCACTTATGTGAACAGCCTGCTTTTTTGCTCCTTGTAACATAAAAAAAGTCTCGTATGAAGTGATTTTACAAACACCTTATTTAGATAAAAATGTCTTAAGTTTGGGTATGTTAATTATTTCACAAATATATCATTAAGGCATGCGCTTAAAAAAGCCGTACAACACCAGCGCGATTCGCAGGAATATAAGGCACACTCGAAGTATTTCTAGAGAAAATGCTAGTGAGGGAAATGTTTCATTATAGTGTAAGTCTAAGACCAAATAAGCCGGGATCACAGGGTTATCTGGGGCAGACGTGACGACGGCTGACGTGCAGCGAGCGCTACATTCGACCGCATATTTCCGGCTATTGCCTTCGAGATTAAAAAACGACTGTCAAACGCTCGCACATTCTCTAGTAACGTAGATAACACGTCTCCTGAATTCAATCGTGCACAGAATATTGTACATTCTTCAAAGACTACTTGGAGTCTGTTTTATGACTTTGCAAAAATTGCACAAATCTATAACCCTATTCATTTAGTCTTGAGAGAATAGGTAAAAAAAGATAACAGTGTTGCCCTACGCTTAGTTTAGGTTTGTCACTAATTTTGACTATTTGGTAACAGTAAAATAAAACTAATACACAAAAAACTTAACACAACATCTAACAATAAATTTAACCGTACGATAACAAGATATAACACAAATACCAAAGAACTAGCACACTCGTATTGACAAGTTGACAGAGTATACAAAGTTTAATAACCTTAGAAATTTTAGGTTCTTTTTAAGGCACTATTTTTATCAGGTTATTGAAAATATTCGTTAAAATTAATACAAGGATTTTAAAAAAATAAAATTCCAATTAATATATTAAATAACTGCATTTTTATTTATTGACTTGACGTGACAGCATTGCCACCACTTCACGCCGATCTCATGTGAGAAAGAGGTACTGGTACCCGGACGCGCCGGCTCAAATCTTCTACAAGCACGGCGCTACCTCTAATTAGAAAGACAGGAGTAGGGGAAAGGGATGGAGAGAATGGATATAAAGATAGATGGGGAGGAGAGAAAGAATGCGGATACTACTGTCACGGATGGTATAGGGGGTGTGACAATAGCAGCTAGGAATCTCCGGGGTCGCGTACCCATAGTGGATCGATCAGTTATTGGACAGATAAAGGAAGATCCACCCCCCGAGGTTCTGTTCATTATGTCGCTCTGTGGTTTCCTATTGAGGTTCCAAAGGAGTGGCGGCAGGCAATATTGACTAAATAAATTGATGTTTGCCGAGCGGCTTAGGAGGCTCATTTCAGATCGGGTGGTTTACCCAATTCCCACGTTTCGGTAAACACGTCTTATGTTTGGCTAACCGTAGCTCTAATTTCCCTCTATGTGGGCAGTCGATGGCAATTCTATGTTAATGTTCAAGATGTGCTGATTATATTTATCTACTGCATTATTTGATATGTATAAGAATTTTTTACCAGGCTTTAAGCTTTATGTTATTTTTTTATTTAATTTTATTTTTATTTATTTTGACGCGCCAACAGCATTGAATAAATTGTAATAGTTGTACGTTATAGAATACGTAGTCTATATAAAACACTTTTACAGGCACGTACAGCGTTGTAATACTTAATTGGGTACAAAAAATTAAAATTAGTACTTAAAATCAAAAACAGTTATTCACTAAAAAGTTTTCTATATTCAAAACCAAATATTAAGTATTAAAAAAAGAAAAATTTAAGTCCATAATTAAAAAAAGACATTAGAGATAAACATAAATATATGTTATTGTAATTCAAAGTAGGTTAGGTCCTCTTACGTCATCTCCTTCCTTGATAAATGGATTTGACTTGTCTCTGCAATATTTTTTTTTTATGTTACAAGGGGGCAAACGAGCAGGCAGCAGGCACCGAAGTGCCTACCGGCGTCCATGGACATCTGCAAATATTTATTCAAAACCTAACCAGATTTCGCCTAGTAATTTTATCCTGTTTTCGTTATACCGAGTCTGCTCTACCTCTAGTCATGAATTAAATACTAGCGAAACCAAGGAATGCATTAATATGAAACAGAGGATTCGCTACATTCTCTAGGTCTTCTATTCTACTCTGGATAAATGGGAAATTGTTATTTTCCTTTTTTTATATTTGTCAGCCTTTTTTTTTTAATTTGGATGATTATTAAACCCTTGTAAAGTTCGCCGTGATTGTCTTCAGCTTTTTTTAACTTCAAAAGAGGAGGAGTTTCTAACTCGATTGTTTTTTTTTATATTTGTTACCTCAGAACTTTCAAGTGGGTGAACCGATTTTGATGGTTCTTTTTTGATTAGAAAGCTGGGTTTCCCGTGTGGTCCCATTGAAATTTCAAGTAGGTTTCTTTTTTATTATAACACACAGACTAGAATTATTGACATGGCGAATAATCTACGTATATTGTCCCCATGTACAAAAGTTCTTGTAAACCACTACTTCTCTATTCTAGATTCAGTGCCTTATAGGTCAGTGATGGAAAGAGTGGACTGTCACATATATCGCTACCGGTTCAATCCCGGCCCCGTAGGACTTTCATCCTACCTAGATTTAGACTTTTACTACTAGTTTTTCTACTAGTAAACGCATCAAGCTTACAAAAAGGGAAAATAAGAATAGAATTTAATATATTATGCAGAATGAATCAGTTAAAGAGACGCAATACATTCCAAAATTTTAATACTTCAATATTTTAATAGATACAAAATGACTAAGTAAAAGAATCAACATCAAAAGATATCGATGAAAAACAGAGACATTAAAGTTTATTTAAATCGATTAATATTATATTTTATCTTTCTTACACATATATAAATTAAATCTTATATTTAAACAAACCATCGTTATAAGATGCAATTTTCATTATTTCCATTTGTGTCAAGTTATCAACAATTTTACAACTTGGAAACACTACTAAAGTGCTTAACGCAAACTTGCATAACAAGTTATTCAACCATTCCGAAATAACTTAAAGTAGTAGGAGGAATAACTTATTTCTACCAAAGTTAAATTAAAATGACATAAGGGAAAATACACTAATAAATAAAACACGCACTTTTTAAATTCCTTTATTACATACTGAGAAGTAAAATCTACATAAAATACATGATAAAATGCTTATGTCCGAAATATACAGTCATTTTAATTTCGATTGGGAAAAAAACTAAATTGATTTAAACCTTATCTGATCATCACTTACATACTAGGAATAAAATATTATTAATGGAAGCAAATAAAATAGATCTAGACCGAAACAACGCCTGTTTCAGTCAGAGAAAAATAAAAAAGGAACTCGCTCCTAGGTAACACATACCTATGATAAATATTTAAAAGTTGCAAACAATTTCTTTCATGTTTATAATAATATATAGATTAAATAGCTCAGATTTAGCTTAAGTATAGAGCCTTTAGGGGTCATCCATAAATGACGTCACACGACTTTTAAGATTTTTCTCCTCCCCCGTCCTTGTCACATTTTCGAAACCCCTTCCCCCTTGGTGTGCCGTAAAATTATCAAGAAAACAGCAGTTGCTTTCATATATTTTACATATAGTATATTAATAAAATACAAAAAAATTAGGTTTTGATATGTAACGTCACACAGTTTATAACTCCCCACCATGTCCGTTGTCACACAATGTGACAATTTGGTTATACCCTCCCCTCCCTTTAACGTGTGACGCGACTAACGGACGACCCCTCATCTTTATATACAAAAAAATGACTACAATGGTAAACAAAATTGTCGATTGCTAACCCACATTCATACCGACTGGCAAAAAATAATAATAAAACCTCTCAAGTGTTGATACGGGTCGTCAGGAAGCTGACGCAGCCATCAAACTCATTTAAACTTACTTACTAAGTAGCGATGAGCAACTTTAGATAATATGGCATAATAACACAATAAACGTCCACATAAATAAGATATGAGATCAATACTTCATTTTGTGTTTTGTCGATACAATCTCCTAGAACTTTTCATTATATGAATTGATGAGCTCGGTTACGTTATGCCCTCATAATGCTGTCACGTCTAGTGATGGTGTTGTTGTCGCATTTCGTTCGGTTTGTGAGACTTCCCGGTGGCCTAAACTCGTGATTAAGGGCCGGCAGCGCATCTGCTGGCCTTCTGGTCGAGCAGATGTCCATGGGCACTGGTATCAGGCGCATCTGCTGCCTGCTCGTCTGCCTCCTTGTAACATTATAAAAAAATCATCAAAACCACATATAATTGGCGGATCGATCGCTTAACATACACACAAAAAAGCATAGTCAAATTGACCTCATCCTACTTTTTTGAAGTCGGTTAAAAGTAGCTCACAACCCAAATAAAAATAAAATTCTAAATGACTAAACAATAATATATTTAAATTCAAGACTGTACTTTAAAGACGACAAAACAGCCTGGCTTGTTTGTAACTTTACTATATACACCCTAAAAAAGAAAAAAATAATTCTAAGTTGTCCATATCATGTTTTGCTGTTTTTTTTTCACATTCTATATAATGCACAGTTTTAAAATATCCACAAGCGCCCGGACCGATTTATTTTTTACGGTCTATTCACAATTACTATATGTTCGCAATTGTAGCCTACCGAAAACACCTTCCCGAAGCTGTGTCAGTGGCTCTCAGGCCATAATCTCAAAATTTTCATAGCTTTCGCATGTAATAATTTTGCTAACAAATTTTTCACAGAATACTTAATGCTAATTGCCAAAACGTAGAGTGTATAATTGTCAGAACGCTCTAACTCTATTATCGTTCTACATTATTGTATACTGCATATTGCGAGGATAAATGTCATTGTCCAAAAACGTGAATCTGACTTTAAACCAAAAAGAACTAACTACAATCTGACACGCCCACGTCTCGTTAAATTAGCTTGAAATTAGTAAATACGGCTAGGCGCAAAACATTCTGTCAGTTTCATGATTGCATCTTATAATTTATTCTTATGTTCAGACCTTCAGAGAGGTAAGAAAAAAAAAAAAAATTTAAACTACCATTAAGTCAATAAAATAGGATAAAGTCTTTATTCTGAGGATCTTATCAGCCATAAAATTATAGTATAGTAAAGATCGAAGAGAACGTACAATGAATGAAAAAATATCTAAACTCTTCATCCTTGTTTTCTTGATGAAATCACAAACTTATTAAGCCTATATATTGGTTTTTCTATAAATTGACCAAATTGTTTTAAATAGGAATTTGAACATCCTAAAAATATTATTTATCCCAATGTGTCTGAACAGTGGAAAAAATAATATTCGGGAAATTCGCTATATATGGCATCTGGCAATACTGAGTTAATAGCTCTCTGAAATTGTATAAAATCGATATTTATACCCTTATGCATATCATATAAATGTACTTAACATAAAACATCACATACTTGCCATATAATGTATAACAAAATAAAGAATTTGCAAGTTATTTAAACCAAAATACTAAACAATCATTAACATATTATCATTATATTATATACATAAATTGTAAATAAATAATTGTCTTTCATACATAATATCGATATTATGAAACGCGTACTTTTATAACGTACTAACATTTGAGTTCATCTGCTAAGACTCCTAGCAGATGAACTATTTTTTTTCACTTAGTTTTAAAGTTAATTATTTATTAAACATTCCTTGCAGCTATATTGGCAAAGCTGTAAAGGAATAGATCCCATGCAAAGACTCTGTTGAGTTTGGTAACGCATTTAAAGTAGTTTTAGTTGTAGTGTACAAAAGTACAATGAGTCGAAATATTTATCTCTATTCCTAATATCAGCATCACAAAACTGGTTAGATCTGACTTAGATACGTACCTAGTTTAGTTTTTAACGAAATAGCCGATTCCATACACTGATTAACATGGCTTATTTTATAAGCGCTATTGATCAATGGAAGGCTAAATTTTTATTTGAATCGCCTTGTATAAGCATTGGTTTACATTGATACAGACGTTCTTAGTTCATTTACAGAGAAAAACGGTATCATAGTTGACTTAAACCCCCCCCCCCGCCCCCCCCCCCCCCCCCCCCCCCCCCACCCCCCCCCCCCCCCCCCGCCACCCCCGCACAACCACCCCAACAACCCACCTCTACTTTCTGTGCGTTACTATCTTTTTGTGCCGCCACTTCACGCCGATCTCATGTGAGAAAGAGGTACTGGTGCCCGGACGCGCCGGCCCAATTCGGCTACAAGCGCGGCGCTACCTCTAATTAAAATTTAAAAAATATTTAATTGAAAATTCCTTTTACGGTCTAGAAGAATATTTTAATGCAATTTAACTATCTAGAAGGATCTCCCTACGTGACTAGAAATTATCAATTACTTATCATTGACGTAATACCCTTCCAGGTTGGTTCAATATTATTAAATAAATGAATAAATAAAAATAGCAATAAATATATTCTGCGGTACCACTTTATCAAAACGGAAAGTCCCCAATTATTTTTAATACTAGCAAATAAAAAGTTGTAACCACAAAACTATAATTTCGGGTACCAACCTAACAAAACGATTTACATAATAAATAATTGATAGTTTAACTAGCAGGGACTAGTAATTGTCTCTAATTACTAGGGTTGCTTTGAATTTTTAGGGTAGAGCGCGTACAGTTTAAAAATGCACCCCCCTCCAAGTTATTCACCTTCATATGCGATATAGCGTGTAGACGCAAGCACGCAAGCTTGTCAATATCATTGGTTTACAGTGCGTGTTTGAATTTGAGTTTACAATAAAAACGCTGCACACACGCAAGCGTTGCTATTAATTAATCGAGGGGCGTGCATTTTTAGACTGAATATCTATGCCCTAGTTTTATAAAGGAACTTCTTTAGGTTTTTCTGTATAACAATTGTTTTTTTGTTTATAAAGAATATTAAAATCTTAGCATTAATACGAATCTATATTAAAAAATAAAGCTAAAGAGTTTGTCTGTTTGTTTGCTTGAACGAGCTTATCTCGGGAACTGGTGGTCCGATTTGAAAAATTCTTTCCGTGTTAGATAGCCCATTTATCGAGGAAGGCTATAGGCTTTATATCTTGGAGACTACAAAGTTTTACAAAACTTTGTGCAGCTGCACAAAATCCCCGGCCACACTACACGATCATTCAAATGAAGCTGTCTGGCGCCGGCGTTATGTTTACTCCTTATTTTTTCACTTACACACGTACGGAACCCAACAAAAGGCAATTACTCTGATCTTATCGATAATTTAATTAGGAACATGAGTGAAATAATGGAATTTCTAGACGACGACTTGATTTCGGACATATTTATGGAATCATTTGATAAAAAATTCGGCGCTCAAAGATATGAGTATTCGATTTTTGTGGCAGAGTATTTGTTGTCTACTAGAACAGAAACAGCTCAACGTGAGCGTTACAATAAAATTTTTGTGCCTATATTTGAAAGTGCTCTCAAAATTTGGGATAAGAAGCACGAGGATGCTTATCGAGCAAGGATTAATTTAAGAGACATTTTGGAATATATGTTTTCCGAATTTCAAAACATCGTTTTAGAAAGAGGCATGATAATACCCATCGCTTTGTATACAGATATCATAAACAAACTGGAAAGCACCATATCCGTAACAGAAAATTACTTCTTGTTGACAAGTACTAAGTTGGAGTTTAGTTGTTTAAAAATTTTTAATGACATTTTAAATGTAAGAAAGGAAATAACAATCGCCACAGTTAAAAAGAACCAAAACAGAGCTGACAAATTTTCTAAATGGAATCCACTGTATCTTAAAACAGCTCCACTTTTTGCCCAAGTTTGTTTAAATTATTTGAAGGAAGAGGTCACAAAATATTTTCCATCCATATACATTATTTTCGCTGAGGTCTTAGATGATATACTTAATAATTTTACTGTACTTAATATGATTATCAAAATGGACGTTCTAAAAGTTTTTCTTGAATCCGAAGACTTTATTGAAGGGCATTTATTGGTGCTTAAACTTATACCACAATATTTACACGAAGAGGATGAGAAGGCCGTGAAGTGGGATTTACTGAATAAAATAAGTCGTCATCCGTCGGATGAAGTGAAAATGCATTATTGGCTTTTCCTCAAGGGAAATTAGTTAACAATGTTAATAGTTTTCTATGTTATTGTTAAATATATTCTTTTAAAGCTGTAATTATAAGGAATAGATGTTGTAATTATGTGATATTTTTGATATGTTTTTAACACGTGACCAGTCTTATAATTTATGTATAAAATATTGCACATTACATGGCACAGGTTTGTGTTAAAATATGTACATTTTTTACTATTAGAATAAAGCTTCAGAGGGCACAAAAAATTATTTAAATAATATTATATTTTTTTATGATTCAATTTAAATTTAAAGTATACAAGTTCTTTAAATTTTAAGATACACTTTATATTGTTTATTACAAATAAAAAATATATAATCGATTGTAGTTTTACTTAAAGTATTTACATACATCAACAATTAAAATGAAAAAAAATTAATTTACCTTTTGTAGACGGTCGTCGTAGCCTAATCCGTACCACGCCTCTAATTCTACACGTCGTAAATTTACTGGCTCTACACCGTAGTCAAAATATGTGGTGTTGATATTTTGTTACTACAAGAACTATTTGTGGTAGAATACATCAAGACGTTCGACGAGGAATGATTAGGTGGGAGCGAAGATTGATATGATCAACCGCCACAAAGAAAAATTTTCAGTACGGGCTTGGCGGAGTTGCCTGATGCGGCCGCCCCTCGCTGACAGTTCCGGTCGTGCATATGTAGTAAACTTATATAAAAACTTCGCTAGCGTGAGTTGGATTTTGTATGGTAAGCGACAGCGTTTATACTGCGTCCGTCAACCTGTCTGTACAGCGCCATCTAGGTTTGCTTTGGTGTATCTTTTTATTCGATATTATCGCCACCTTGTTATGTAGCGGCGGCTAAATATTATATAACTTAAAAGTAATGAATATTAAATAAATTTGGTCTTGATAACTTATTGACAGTACGAGCCATATGGTGTCGGCGAGGCAATATTTACATGAAAATATTTTTGGCGGAATTTAGCTTGTCTGGTAATGTATATTTGAAAATATTTATCTATTTGCTAATGAAGGGGAAATATTAATATTAAGTAATACTATAAATATTATTTATCTCACATACCTATATTAGCAATTATACGTTTAGTCTTATTGATATTATTTTTCTGAAAGGGATTTTTATTGAGAGTTAGTGTGCGATCAGTTTTAATAAACTTTTTCAGTCGATTTGCCTAAATAACAAAGTAGAATGTTAATGTTAAAGCTGAGATCCTTCAATTAGGATCTCAGCTTTAACAAAACTTCGTGAAGATTTCGAAAGATTGAAGAAATTTCGTGCCCGTGGGGTATGAGACAACACTGGTGTCTCCGTGTTCATGGACAACACACAAAGACAAGTGGTAGACATGGAAGAACTGTTGGTGTATCTGAGAAGAAGTAATATAATAAATAATTAATTAAACTTTAGAATATACTTTTCGGTATAACTTTAAAATGTATTAAAAATTGGTTACGCGAAAATCTAAGTAAATGTCTTAGAGATTAGTAGTGTATTGCCGGTTAGCCTTATGATGGTTAAAGTAATATAATTTATAAAGCAGGCTCTAAATTGAATCCTGGGAACTAACGTCCAATAGCTATTTTGTCGAACTTGTCAGTTATTTGAAAAAATAATCTACGCACGTCTGAATAATTACTAAATAAATAAATACTATTGAATTAATTTCTAAAATAAAAACATATATTGCATTTAGTTTTAAGAATATTTACAGATTTAAAAAAAGCGTTCGATACTGTGCCTCATACTATTTTTTTTTAAATGAAGAAGTATCGGCTTAACGCGATATGTATATACCTAATATTTTTAAATAACGTCTTAAAAGTAGGCAAAAGGTGGTAAAATAGAAGAATAATAAAATTTATATTTTCACCTGTAGTCACTATGTTTATTTTTAATTTAACTTTTAAGAAAAAAATGAAAAATTCTTTTAAGTGAACATTGCTCTTGAGAAATAAACTCAAGTCAATATTATTAAACTTATGAAAATCATATGTATAATATATATTTTTTTTTCAATTAATAATTTGGTCATACATTTTACGACTTAAGAGCTAAGTTTATAAGGGTTTCTCGTGCCCTGCACTGAGAAGAGCCCGCAGCATACGCAGTCGGGTATTTTTTTGTTTATTTAAACCCATTGAGTACCGAAAAACTACTAAGAATGCATTTTTTAAATTTTCATAATTTATACATATATTCAATAACTGATTTAAAGATTAGCGTAACTGATACATCGATGTGTTTAGCTATACATTCATTCTTATGCCGGAGCCAGACATAGCTTCATCTGAATGATAATTTCAATGATCATGTAGTGTGGCCGGGGACTTTTTGTAACTTTTGTACAAAGTTTTGTAGTACTTTGTGGACTTCAATGTCAAAAATGTACAAACACTGAGCTATGTTTGGCTCTGGTATTAGCACAATACACGTGCATTTGAAAATAGAATGCTCCCACAAATAATTTTATAGGCATGGGTTGTAGGTTGAACATCTTAGGAGAGAGTATCATTGTATGAATATGCAAAGAATTCTGTTATGTGTTTCTGTGATGAGGCACGTTTTAACATAATTATTTCCCAACGGCGCTGTGGGAAGTACAAACGACTGCGTGTTCATGTTATAAACGAAGGTGATTGAGTCACTTGATACAATCTGAATTCTTACTAATAATTCAAGGTGTTAAATATTTCGCCGTTTGTATAGAAGTTTGATTAGATTAAGCTTTACAAAAAATATTTTACGTTACTATTTTCTGTACTGTCTTTTTGGGAGTTTACTCCTTAAGACACGTTTTAAGGGCCGTGGTATATGTAAATATGGGTAGTGAATACGAATGTGTCAGATGTTGCAGTGGTACGCTCCCCATTAAATAAACTCCAGTCGTGCGTCGGAGCTGACACACACAATTTTTTTTATTATCGTTAGATATTGGGTGGTTGTTATAGAACTGTATTCTAGTGTATCTAGATTGTTCTTTTTATTATTTTATTAACCAAAATCATTAAATATTATTCATCAAAAGTCATTGTTACTTTGACCATCATTTATTTTAAAATCACTCTAAAAAAAATTAAATCTATACTAATATATAAAGCTGAAGAGTTTGTTTTTGCTTGACCGCACTAATCTCAGGATCTAGTGGTCCGATTGAAAAAAATCTTTTAGTGTTAGAAAGCCCATTTATCGAGGAAAGCCTTGAATTTTGATTTATGTTGAATGATGATATATAGCCTCTATCCTTCGTCGATAAATGGTCTATTTACCACTGAAAGAATTTTTTAAATCGGACCAAACAAAATTTTCAGTTTTATATTTTAGTATAGAGAGATTAAACAAAATCTTTATTCTAGAATATACACATTTTTTAAATTGTTGTTAATGTATTATAGTTTAAAAAACTTTTGACAGTTTTTCTATCCACTTACAAATATGACGTTGTCATTCTTTATTCTGCGGAAAATAATTTAAGTGATATTTACCATAAATGCTGTGTATGAGTAGTGCTTTATCAGTAGGCGTTTTGATGTATAATTTTGCAATTAATAAAATCAATTAACATTGACCGATATTAATTGTAATCCTGGATAATATAGAGTAGAATTTATGCGTTCAATACCACATCGCTATTTGTATCCATTACGGTGCCTGTTAAACTATTAGTTCGCTTATTTGCTGGTTTTACAAGCATGCGAGCGAGCCCTGAATAAATTATAGCAAGGAGTTGAATTTTGATCGATACCAAGTAGCTTACCAGTCTGGCGATTTAGTCAAGAGGACTCTTCACTCCTCTTGCCTAAATTGCCAGAATTATATAATTGGTGGGAACAGCTACACAATTTTCGGCCTAACGCGAGGTGGCGTATAAACTTTCTCATGATCGATATGTTTATAATCTATGTGATTTTGAGGTGGTAGGCATGGTATCGTGCCCACCATGTTGGATCCGAGCCTGCTGTGACTGTCCAATCCTATTCCTCAAGCGTAGCAACCTACTGGGAGAACATATTCTGACCCCAGGTTATTTATGACGTACATATTTATGGCTCAGAATATAGCTACGCCAATTGCCTGTGCTAAGGCAGCTATCATATTGAATAAATTTTCAAATAGATGTCATTGTAATGAGAACAAAAAGAAATTACATGGTACACAAATCTAAACATTTATGGCCGAAATTCCACCAGCTAGCGATCTCTAGTCTTCAGATAGTCTAAAATTCTTTAAAGAGGATGATCGATATATATGTATTTCTACAACAAATGTATGTCTACAAGAAGTTATTAAATTATTTGTTGATTACATTAATGTAATTTTATGAAACTTAAGCTGTTGCGATGAATGTTAATATCAAAAGTTATTTCAGAAATACAATATGATCTTGATATTGAAAGGATGAGGTTAGTCTCGCACCATTGCGCACGGTTTCAAGGCTGATAATTTTTTATTCTGACTGTCAAGATGGCGGGTATTTTTATAATGTTTTGGTTAGTGGTTAAAATGTGTCACGGCTTACACACGGAATTGTTTTGAAAAATGTTATGAAGATACATATTTAAAATAATTCGTTATTATTTTCAGTACTTATGCTCACACTTGTATGTACAGTCGACCAAGAAATTGGTTTGCCACGCTAAGGTCTAATATCGTTTGCACGTAAATTAGTTAAAAGGCTTATTTTTGCTTGTCATGCATTACGTTAACTTCTAACAATAACTCTTACCAAAACTTTTTTTAACTAGTAGATGCCATCCAAAATGGTAAAGCCCTTCTTGGTTGACTATACTTATTGTCCCTTGGACCAATATGACAAGTTAAAATGACGTAAAATAAGGCGCCAAAGACAAACCCGTTATGTTCGTTATGCGCGCAGTGAAAGTAGACTAACTGGTAGCATCTCAGCCGACGCATTACTGAAATCGTTTTGTCCCTCTCATTTCTATAACAAAACTCTGAGACGGAAAACCTTTGACATGAAATGGCAAATCGTTCGTGCCATTCACCAACTTCCGATTACAAGGTTCCCGTGTAATAAAGCGCGAACTGTGTTATATAATATTTGATTGAAATTGATTTGATACGTGCCTTGAAGTTATTATACAACAGCCGCAATGTTCGGTTGTTTACTTTTTAACTGACTCTCAATAGCAATAGCAAAATGCCCCGTAAGCGTTTTTCAAACTTTGTCCTTGAAATTGTTCTTTTCATCACAATGGTCGCTATTACGGGTCACATAAGTGTAAATTTTTGGGAGCGATACATAGTTCGGAAGGAACTTACTTACATGAAAACTAGCCTGGATAAGTTAAAGGTAGGAAGAAGAGTACTTGATAATATTGCTCTCTTTCTCTCTCTCTCTTTCTCTTTCTCTGAGTCGATTCCTCAATGCTGGGACGACTCATACTTTCTCCTACGATGTTACGACTTTACTTAGGATGAAAATATTCGCGTTAGTAGTTAAAGCATCCGCAAAAACGGGTTCCACAAAGCCATGTAGCTCTAAAAAGCTCTAAGGACAACATTATAAGTTTAATTTTACACGAAATTAGTCACGGGAAACAACTAGTTAATAATAATTGCCCTAACTTATCGGAATCTAGTTCTAGGCATATAAAACATCATTGTTTTAATAGCCAGGTCTTGACTGAGCTAACAGCTTCGCGAGGCAGCCTCAGATGTTTGTCGTTTTGAACACGCTCAAGGCACCCATGATTTGCCTCGCGAGGCTACTTGCTCAGTTAGAACCCGACTAATAAATTATTTAGCAAAGGACAATTATCTGAAGGTGTCAATATAATTTTGCAGGTTAAGGTACACCACATAGGAGACGCTTATGATGATTTACAGCAAGAACTTATAGATTTAACGAAACTTAACTCCGGGGATTATGTTGAACCCAACGCATTATTTTGTTACAAGAAAAACAGAGCAATAGATAATACTGTAGATATTATACAGATGAAAGCAAAAACAAGCCCTCAACCAATACCTACCTCAGATAAAGATACTGGCGTTGTTTATATGAAAAGTAAACCTACCAGAAATGTTACAACCGCTACAAGAAATCCACTGAAATCGACTGCAGCATATACAGCGGAGAAATACCCTTACGGGGTAAACAACTACGTGTGTAATAAAAATAATAAAGTCCACAAATGTCGTGAAAATAAGTACAGTCACAACCAAAACTATTTAAAATATTAATCTACTTCGCTATAAATGTATGTGTTAAATAATTTAAAAAGTTTTTGTCCGATTTCGTTCAAAATATTTTTTCTAGTCAGTTTTTAGCATGTTCTATCAACATGGAAAATTTCAAGTCTCTACAATTGTTTGGAAATGCTAGGGGGTGGGCACCTTACGGGCAGACAGGAGGACGGGTGGACAGACGGACGGATAGAGCGAAATCATAAGGGTTCCTTGTAGCACTATGGTACCCTAAAAATAAAGAACACTATAATATAGTACAGTACAAAAATGTGACAGGATAAAATTAGAAATTTCTTACATGTAACAATAAAACAAAACAATAGAAGAGAACAGAATAATAATACCCCAAAACTATTTCAACGTAACGTAGAAAAGAGAATCTTAAGGCGAGTTTGGCACACATTTCCTTTTCAAAGTAAATTACAGAGGAAACAGAGCAATATAGCCACCAGAAAATATGTTAGGAAAAATTTAGCTACTTGTTTCACGAAACAACAAGAAGAATTCCGGGCAACGGGATAAAATCTAATAAAACGCCGACTTTGCTTTAACCGAAACTTTTGCCAAAGGTTACTTGTTTTAATGAAGTGAAATCGTATCTTAAAACCGGTGAAAGTGAAGTAGAATAGGAGGGAGTAGTGAAGTAAAAGGGAAGTATAAAGAGGAGAGTTGTTTTTGATACAATTAATATTTAACCATGTATACATTATTACGTGTATTTTTAAGTATATAAAAATCAATTACTGTTCGTTAGTGCCGCTAAAACACGGAAACGGGCGGCTCCATTTGAATACTGTTTCTTACGTTGTCCTATTAAAAAAAAGGATTATTCTTTATTTCAGGGAAGGTTTAAACGAAAAGGAAAACTCAAAGGCATATTTAAAAAATATATCTAAGAATGTAGTATTGTAGAATTACTTCGGAATATTCCCAATAAATGGCTAACGTACAATATCTAAGATACTTAGCGAGCTTGGTCAAAAATCGAGTAAGACAACGTCTGTCGGGTCCGCTAGAACAAAAATAAAAGTCATATAAAACACAAATTCCATACGTGCATTCGGTTTTGAGATACGACAAAAAAACCGAATCTTACTGAAAGTCAGATCCGATTTGGCGACTGCAAATCGATCCGACAAATGTAGATTCGGTTCAGTGGTATAGGACATTCCATATCGCATGTCTTGTCGAGTACTTTTTATTATAATGGTATTCAGGATGATGATGATGGAGTTGGAAAGTGGACATAGGAACTCAGTTATAAAACGACATAACCTTATCAAGTTTGGGCTCGTTTTATTAAACGACTTATTAGTCTTTTCGGGTACTTTGTATTATAGTGGTATTCAGGGTCTGATGATCAACTAGTGGAGGTTATATCGTTAAATAATGGAGTTCCTGTGTCCATCTTCCGGCTCCAGTATCAAACCCTCGATACCATCTAAATACAAAGTACCCTTCAAAATTTAAGAAAATAACTGTATCCACATGAGCGAGGTCGTGGGATACAGCTAGTAATACACTGTCTGCATTTTAGAAAAAAAACCAGACGGTATTTTCAAATGACAAACCGATTCGGGAAGTCGGATACGACACATGTGCCGTGTGAACACAACGTTCGGTTTTTCCAGATTCGATTAAAATAAGATCCGATAAATCGTGTCTCCGTCATTGGTTTATTTTCATTAAAAATGTATCGCCAGTACGTACTCTCGTAATTTTAATGTTTTAAATTCGTTATAATTGTAATTTGAAGTATTACACCAAAACAAATTCTACTTATATTGCTTAAAGAATACTATTTATACACTAGACATGACTAATATTTTATTTAAAATAAAATGCAAGCATTTAAAAATAATTCTTCTAGAATGGCATGCATTGATAGTCATAAGGAGAATGAAGCCCTTTCATTGAATAAGAATAAAAGGAGGAAATGTGAAACTTGTTCTTCCAAGAAGGCTCCATTTTCTAGAACACACGATATTTAATTTAAAATAACGAAGGGAAGGAACTAAAGTTCATGTACTCAAGCGATTATAGCGAGTTAGCATGTTGAATTCAATTTTATGCGCAGTCGAGCTTTCCCATTTGGTTTTTAATCTATATTATACAGTTTTATATATTATGCTATTTCTTAAGCTCTATTGAGCTTGTCTACTCCATAAAAAATTACTTCAAAAATTTTAAATTAGCTGTGTTTTCGTGTGTCAAGAAGTAAAAGGTAAACAAGAAAAACAAGAAACATGGAAAGTTTCAAGTCTCTACGTCTAATAGTTTGGATATGCGAGGGGGATCACCTTACAGGCAGACAGACGGACGGACGGAAAGACAGAGCGAAATTATAAGGGTTCCTTGTATTATTACGGAACCCTTAAATTGACGCGAAGTCGCGGAAAACAACAGGTGTACAAATATATTTTGATAATAGCCAACTTCGCTCAACGCTCTATTACACTCTTAAGGAAAATTGTAATTAGTTCTTGCTGGGGGCGGGCCGAGATATTCTTTGAACGTGCTCTTAATTATTTATGCGCTCCAAGCTGAAAATACACTTTGTAAACTACGCCAAAATCAAAAAGGAAAACGAATTCCATCCGCAGAAAAAACTACAGAATTAATCTCAACAAAACTTCCGTTTGCTTACCTTTTACGGAAGTAAAGAATTTGAAACTTAGCACAGGTTGAAGAGCTCGGTATATGCAACGATACTGTATTTTCATTACACTGTTAGCTCGAACCTGCGATTTCGCCCGCGTGAATTCAGTGATTTTCTTAAATTTTGAGGGTTTCAATTTTTTCTTCGGAACCCTAATTATTTAGCTGAAGTACTTATTAATCATAACTGAAGATCGCCTGGTGGTCGGAATTCAGCCATGTATCTTTAGATTTGCGTATTATACCTATGCTTGGTATTTAATGCTATAAACTGACATTTAATTTCAATAAATTTCAATTTATAACTTCATGACTACGTTTTGACATAATCTTATAGTAAAATGTATAAATGTGTGTGAATATTTGTTAAAATATTTTATACAACAGGCCTCCTGTACGAGTACAGTCTCTTCAAAGAAAAGTAGATCTGAATCACACTAATCTTAAGCGGGATTATAGCTAATTATATTTATAGACGAGTACAGACTCTTCAAAGAAAAGTTAAAATTTTGATATTACTTAGTATTTTTTTACACTTGTATTATTGCATTCAAGCACGTGACACCAATGCCATATATATCTTAAAGGGGTCACAGATAAATATGAATAAATAAATGATTATACATTGCAAGTCATTATTTATACAAATCTTGATATTGATTTTTACGTTGGAGTTGTTTACTAACAGAATGACGTCACGAGAAACAGAAAATAAACCTTAATTTTTAAAAATGGAATAAAATTTTCTATATATATATATTATCCGAAATTATACTGAGATATTTCATACCAATTAAACAGCGAGATCTTCAAGTTGTTGACTGCTGACACTCAGCATAGTGCAGAAATGACTGCGTTGGAGACTAACGTTTTGGGTTGTTCAACTACAGTAAGAATAAAAGGTAAGTTTTTACTTTTAATATATCTTCTCGAATAGGGAAAATGGAAAATGGAAATGGGAGAAGATTTACAGGAAGGGAAAGCCGCAAAGTAACGGCTTAGAGCATTATTATTGCATTTAGTAGAAAGTGCCAAAATTAGCGTATCTCGATAACTAGGGAAAGTCTCTGCTTTGCTATAACGAAGGAGATTATGAGCTTCTTTTTTTTAATTTTCAACAAATCACATTGTAAACATCATTAAATTATAAATCACAGAGGTTTGTTTCATATACACAAGTTAGTTCCACTACGTTTGACAAAAAATATACAACACTTATTGCGTTAAATATCTTTTCAATTGTTTCAGTCAACAATCCACTAAATCATATTTTAAGCAATGGCTGTATCGCAAACAGTGCGAAATCTTCTAATCTTTAAAATCCTGAAAGACCTTCCTTTGAAATTTGGAACTCACAGCTTTCATCTATACGCCTTTCTTTACCGAAAATATCTTAATTTTATCAACAATAAGTTATAATTGTTTTTTAAAAATAATTTGCAAAATTATCAATTCAAATGTGACATCCAAGTTATTTTATTTTATTTTATTTTTATTTTTATTTATTTAGACGAACCAACAGCATTTTACAATAAATAACAAGTGTACAATTATGGATTTTCCGCTTATAATTCGCTAAAAAAGACATTATAGTAACAAATTATGTATTTTATTCATAGTTAAGGATGCGATGAAAGATATTGAGATGCTATTTTAATGATATTTTTATGTTTGTTTGTCTTTTTAACAAAAATTTATTTTAGTTCATGAGATAAAAATAGCCGTATCTCCGTGTTGGGTGGAGATTCCGAAACAATTCTTAGATTGTCTGATAGAGGACGTTAAAACAATGTTACCTGCATCATTTACTCACTTTAGACCTAAAACTTAATTGACCTGTTTACGATTAAGTATGCGATACATACATATACATACATACAATATACATGTTATAAAATATAAATAGTTAGTAAGCGAAAGTTTATGTAACGCAAAATCTCGAAAACCTTTAGGCGAATTTTCCCGTTAATATTTATTATAAAACCAGAATACTTATATTTTTTTCTTATATCTATCTATTTACTTTGATTTATTTGTTTATTTATAAATATATACGAAAAAAGCGTTACAGTTCCACAATTTACCTTTTCGGCACCAAATAAATATAGATCAATTCCTTAAAACTAAACCTATTCAATACAATGAATTTTTTTTGTTTTTTTTTTGTTTATAAAGAATATTCGGAATACTTTTAGGTATGTCTAATATTCCCTTTTTCCCCTCCTACTAACATTAAATTAAAAACTTGTATTAGGAGTGGGTGCCCCACTGCTTTAACACTTCGTATATTTCCTTGTCCTAAAGGTTGTGTGGAAGAAATCGCTCTTCAGTGATAGCCACCGCCTTTTGTACTTCTATTCTTGCTGTTTGTTATTATGTTTTAATTTCTTTTGTGGTGTACAATAAACGTATAATAAATAAAACTTTCTACTGGGTGAGCCGATTTTTGATTGATGACTCTATTTTTATTTGAATCGGATATTTCCGATTTCAAAATGGTCCAGTTCTGACCATTTGAAGTCGTTTTTTGAAACGATTTCCATATACTTTCATATATTCTCGCCCATGTGATAAGTTTCTAACCGTATTAAAAGTACCAGTTATGGTAGGGTACTAAGGTTACATATTTTCGAAATAACCTTAAATTTATAATAATAATTATTTATATACAATAAATTTTACAGAACTAAAATGAAAGATCTCTAAATGTATTTACAAATGTCTTAACAGGGTGCTATGTAGATTAAATTAAATAAATTGAAATTACCTACCGTGTACGAACGGGACCGCTTATGGCGTGGACCGTAGGTCACGGTGCGTCACTTAACCATCAGGCAATCAATTGTCCCGAGCGCGGCGAAGCGCATAAATTTTGCGGTGGTACGCGAATCTCTAATTAACCCTCAACTGACGTCGTGGGTCGCTGCGATCGCCGCGTAAATCTCCCAGAACACGAAAGTCTCTCTCTAATTGAGGCGAACCGAACAAACTGATTGTACAGCTCTTACCCTAGTTCGAGATCTTTCTACTGATGTTTCTATACGTCGCAATTAAGTCAAAGTCAAATTGACTTGCTGAAATTAAGTCAAAGACAAATTCAAAATTTCTTTATTTAAATTTTCATCTTGATAAGCACTTTTTAAAGCCATTTTTAAATTATAATTACGGTTGAGTAGGTGTGACACCAGGCTTAAGATGGCCGACTGTCATCTGACGTCAGCCCACGAGTCCCCACAATCTATAGATGTATTCATACTATTGACATTAAAATATTAATTAAGATAATTATACTTAAGTTTGATAACCCCTAATATCTTTAAAACTGTCTGAAATATAACTTTATTCGACTGTAAATTAGTCACGCTATTTCTCGCGACACGAGACGACAATAACGCCCAATTATTCCTTGTTTTCTCAGTAACAGTATCAGTGGAAGGAGTTCAAAGCGATCTTAAAACGGGACAGACAAATTTGTGGCTTAAAAATGTCAAAACTTGTGTTTATTGTTAATAAAATCTCCTCGCGAAATTATAGGGCACTTGTATTGTCTGATTTATTGTAAGCTGGAACGTGCGTCTCGTTAGTTATTGTATTTTAGGAGCCGAACAATGTAGTTCATTCGCCCAGATAGACAGCTATATTGTTGATATTAAACTTGACAGATTCAGATATGCACCAACAACTGGGGCTATGTGTTTACATGCATCCTCACACTGGCACAGGGGTTGCAGGGCACAGAGGCAGGGCACAGGTCACTGGCTTGAAAAATAGACCAGTGCTCTATTCCCCCCTGTGCTAGATTGTCTTGAAAATCTTCTATGAGGCCAATAGAAAGCCAGGGCTGCCTGCCAGTGTGACTGGCACTGGCTTAGTCTAAACCTATCTTTACAAACATGTCAACAGGTTTTGCATAACTGCTGTTGATTACTACTGGTTAATGATTTTAGGAAATATTAGAAGAAAAAAATAATAGTCAAACAAACAAGGAACCTCTGTGCATGCAGAAAATTCACAGGAAAGTTTTAGACAAAGGCATTCCACCTGATGTCATGCCTGGAATAAAGGGAGTTAAGGTGAGTTTGAGATTGCATATCAAACAAAGAATCAACCAGCAGCCAAGTTTACATTAATTACATTTTAGATACAAGTTATAAAAAAATTCTTTCTGAAAATTGATATTTGAAGTATGTTTGTAAAGTTGAAATAAAATTCTATAAATATAAACCAACATAAAATTAAACATTTTGTTGTTATCTGTCTGTCCGTTTGTTATGGTTAAACTCTAATTCCTATGAGGTCCTATGAGGAGCCAATTTCACCCCACTTTCACTGCCTGATAGCATACTTTTAGTGCAATAATGCAGGTGATAAACAAAAGATACAAATTTAATTGAACAAAACTATTCAATATAACACAGGCAAAGTGGTGAGTTACACTTAGTTAAATAATATACTTATTACATATTTTCAGGAACCCCTCCCACCAGTGCCATTAAGTGGAATGCTAAATAAACATGGAGGTAAAGTGCGGCTTACGTTTAAGCCTGAACAAGATCAACTGTGGCTTGGTACTAAGGAGCGTACTGAAAAGCTCGCCATGACATCAATAAAAAGTGAATATTTTCATTAAACTTAACATATTGCATAATTTTAAAATTAGCTTAATTTGAAATAGAAATTTATTAGAAATATTTATATTTCAGGTATAACTTCTGAACCTATCAAGGATCATGAAGAATATCATATCATGGTAAGATTAGTTCTAGAAAAAAAAAAAAGTTGAGTTTTTAATTTTATCATAGAGTATAATAATCATATGGTGTTTAGATCAGATCATAGAGATAAGCGATGAATATTGATGTAAATTATATTTTTTCTAATGGCAGCCATTAATATTGCATACATATTTCTAACTTTACCTTACAAACACATGAAGAAATTTCCTCACTACACTAGTTATTGTTGTTACGCTTTACTAACAAGTTGACTGGCCCATTGGCGCAGTTGGCAGTAATCCTGCCCAAGATTACTTTAGCAGAAGTTTATTTATACTCTATCTGAACTTTTTCCTTTAATTAAGTGATAGTATTCCAAGGACAAAAATGTAAAAAGTATATGTACATAAAAAAATTTTGAAGGAAAGGAAACAAATTAGTAATACTTCATATTAATGTCATCAAACATCTAAATGTCATATTTGTCATCGTCAAACACCGACACTACAAATGTAAGGCCGATCTCTGAAGTAATACACGTCATTGGAAGTATATAAAGAAAAAAAAGTTTCATAGTAATTGGAATAATAATAGACAAAGATAGAGTGAAACTATAGTATCCTTACATATTATAAAACAAAACCTTCCCCCGCATAACATTAGTGACTTGCCAGTGAGTCTCGTTGAAATCGGTACAGTCGTTTTGGAGTGATTAAAAAACAGGCAAAAATGTTGTATTTGTTATTTTAGAACATCTTGGGTTTTTGTTATACACATGTAGGGTATTGTATATAGAGTAAAAAATATTACGATGTTACGAACTAAATATATAAACGAGTAACTTTTGGGAAAAGTATTCACACATTAAAATTAATTGCACTTGCTTATCAACATTATATTGTACACAGAAACTTGTGAAATTTCTAATACCAGCATGCTGTGATCTCGGATTTGACGAAAACGCCGTTTGACCGATCAAAATACGTGTATTGGATTGCGCTGTTGCTGAGTTGTTTCTTATAATAGACCAGTGTAAAACGATCTAAATGAATAGTGATAAATTGAAATATTATTATTATTGAGTTGTTTTTAAGTAGAAGTTTAGACTTTTTAAATTTTTGGAATGTTAGATTTTAAAGAAATAATTTTATTTACATGTGATAAATTATGCTATCCTTCGCGAGAATTCTCCGAAGTTGTCACCACAGAGGCAAATTTGCGACTGATGTTGTTCGACAGCTGAAGAGAGCATTCGTTCTCTTTGTTGAGACATGATCCACGTCCCCTTTACACATTTAATTATTTCTATGATCTGAGGTGTTTAGATAATTGAATAATTTTGTAGGTTCTATATATAATAGTATATTCATTTTTTTTACGTATATAATAAACCAGGTAATTTTCTTCAAGGGTCTACAGCTTGGGCCTACAGAAGCATCTAGGTATTGGGTGTACTGGGTGCCCGCGCAGTATATTGAAGCTATTAAAGATGCAGTTCTTGGTGTGTGGCAATTCTTCTAAACCGTGGAATCCATAAACCTGCTGCACCTACCACCTGCCAGCTACTTGGGTAGTTGCAATATATTTAAAATTATAAATGTCAGTGGTGTGCCCTAGCACATATATGTATATTCCATGTTTTATATTTAGAAATACATGTTCAATGGTCAACTTATCCAATTATACAGTACAAATAAGCTGCAACATAATTAGTGCTAGGGCTCTCTCTATCTATTAAACTTGCTGTCAACATTTATTCATATATGATTTCGAATCCCCAAATTTATTTCCTTTTTAAAAATTTTATAAACTTTATTTTTGGTGAATGTATATTGTTCCTGTACGAATTCATTGGTACTATTTGTTTTGTGATACATTATGCTATGTCAATTAAAAATTGTCCATTGATAATAAATATTTCTGCATCTATCTGGTCATTTATACGAATGTTTTATTTGCTATAAAATTGCATTTTATGCATTTGAATTTAGAACTGTACAATATTGCTAGACAAAAATAATAAACGATACTCAAAAATCGAGCTTTCATCAGTTACGAGCTTATTGTCCTTTGTGTTTCAAGAATCTGATCTCTATTTGAATTTTATAAAATTTATTTTATAGTGAAGGATTTTTTGGAATATAGCAGGAGGAGAAAAAGCAGTTAGTCTATGTGTTGCAAATATTTTGTTTAAACTCTAAATATTCCTGTAAATCCTTCATCAAAATTGATTATTGTCTTAGATGAAAAAAAAAAAAATCTAAATGAATATTGGTTTTATTTTCAACTCTACAAAATTCTTAAAATAAATAGACACATTGAAAAAGAATGTAAATAAATGAGTTCACTCAAAGGTAAATAGTCTAAAAAAGCTAAAATGGCACAGTGAACATATAAAGTTAATAAATTTTTGGCCTCGATATGTATAAATAATACTGATTTGTACTAAAGTTTATGTAAAGATATTTTCATCCATATTCTGACTGTACAGTCAAAGCAAATTGACCCTTAGAGATACTAGTGGAGTGATACCATAGTCGCGTGTCCAACAGCACTGTAACAAATTTAAGGAATATGAGATTAATTTAATATGTTACACAGACAAAATTATATCGACGCCCCCATTGAATAGTGTGATTTTTAAAATTTTTTTCATTGTGTATAGCAAGAGACAATTTTCTTAGCATTCCAAGGATTCACCGTGCGGGTGCCGGGTCCATCGCGTTGCAGAGGAAGGAATCATCGCATTGCCCGGGACTTGTGACCCCGGTGTAGGTTTAAGGGCGCGCTCTTTATAGTGATCACTAACACTCAACTTCACTGCCAGTGTTCCTTCCCCTGTCTAGCCAAATCTGGTATGATCCAACTAGTGCGACTTTAAATGTCCTTTCTAAAAAAGAACTTATGATAGTTCTTGTCAAGCCAAGATCTTTTAGTAGGTTGTACAGTGATTTAGCTTGTATACCCCTCGCTCCCACCTCCATTATTTGTGAACTCGTTCGTTTTTATCAGGATAGTATTTTATGTGCGTTTGTCTTCCATGGAACTGTAAGCTCGATAAGTACCACTCGCTTTAGCAGTTTTGAGTGAAGGAATATGTCCAGCCTGGATGATGAGACAAACAGCATCCTCTGGGATTTTGTAAAGCTTTACATACATATCAAAACAGATACTCAATTCGTACTCTCGAACCTTTTTTAATGAAATCAATACACTTTTTATTTGCAGTTGGTCCCTTTTGAACTGTTGCGATAGAGAGCATGATTTCCAAAACTTTTTTATGACATCGTGAATAATGACCGCTATCAAAGCGAACCCTGCATCCTGCCACCAAGAGTCTGGCTGTAGCTTTTGCCTCACCACAGAGACAACATGTTTTTACGTCACATTCCCGCATCCAACTAGATTTCTCTGGTCTGGGAGTGGCATTTGGAAAACATTGGTAAGCAGGTAGTGTTTTAGTAATCAGAGTCATCTAAGAACATACTACTAAAAAAAATTACCTTTCGTTAAATATATAACACAATACCACTGTTTCTTTCATATGCAAAGTATTAAGAAAACAATGATTGTGTTCAATATAATTATAAATCTTAATTGAGAAACTAATAACCCAAGATAAAAAATGGGGCTATCGGTTTAAGATCAACAACAAGCACACACAATCAGTCTTAGCCTCTGCAGACAATCTAGCTATATTAACCATGAACTTTAAGCAATATCAAAGGCTACTGTCACTGGTGGATGAGTTTTGCGAATGGACTAAAGATGTGAGGACTAAGCCATCCAAGTGTTACTGTCTGTGTTTGGGTATACGGGACACCAAATACACCTCTTACTATCCGGGACTCACAATAGGAAATCATCGTGTTTCTACCAAATTTGGTGTTTAGTATATTCATAAAATCAGTGTTTAATAGCCATGTTGTTTGCGATGCATCACTATTATTTAAATCATTCGTTTCTTGAACTTCCTTAAGACTTATCAGTTCTTAAGCACTCAAGTTGAAACAGTCCATAGAAATGGTATGACAAAACGTTATTATAATTTTAGGATCGCAATTGACTTTGACTACAAAGTCTTGACTTTGACTAACAGTTACTTTGCAAAATAAGATTTATTCGGGCTTAGAAAATGCTAAACTAAAGTTTGTGGAAGCCCTAATATCAGTAGCAGCCAGACGTCATGGAATATTTACTGCGTTGCGTTCCAATGTATACTAACCCTTTATTTACAATTCCAGCAATGCGATGCCTAATTAACTGAACTAAAACAATGAGCAACTTTGTAGGCGCTTTAGGATTGCCAAGGTTTATTTACCTGTGATGAAATAAGTTATTCTCTTGCCATCCGAATATATTTTATTTGAAGAATAAGAAAACCTAGAAATTGAAGAATCACCATGTCAATAAGCTATATTTTATTAATATATATCTTGTAACCTGATTGGGCTGTGTATTCTATTAAGCAACCTCGTTACTACTGGAAAGACCTGACTGGGCCGCTGGTGTAGTTAGCAGTGACCCTGCGCTTCGCTTCAGCGGTTGTGGGTTGGATTCCCGCCTCTAGTCTATATAATTTATGTCTTTATAATTTAAAAAAAAAAGAATTGTGTATAACAGGCGTCTGTTACCTATAACTCTAATTAAATTATTTATATTAGGAACAAACGTCCGTATGTCAATATTTTCCTATAAAAAAATTTATAAAATGACACCTTTCGAAGTTCAGATCCAGAGTAATTGGCAGAAGGTGCCAAAAAGCAATAGTGTTCTCGTTTCAGAGGCTATAATTGAAAACAAATTAAAAATATTGTATCAGAGCGCCACATACCAGGTCCAATCGTTAATCTATGACATCCAGGATTAACTTAAATAAAAAAAAAATAACAAGAACCGTCCAGCAGTTTTCAGAAAAATACAGACGAACAGAAGATTTATATGCAAACATAAATATAAATAAAACAACACGAGTGATCCCAGAAGTACCCAATACATGCAAAACAAAAGCATTCATTTTCTTCACTTCCGCAAGAATTTTTAATGATTAAATTTATTCTTAAGTGAAGATATAATATTTTTTTTTTTATGAATTCTTATTTATTAACAATGAAAATTATTTAATTTATTTAAACTATATAATGAACAAACTTATTTTTGAATATTATTAATAATTTTTTATGTATTTCTTACACTTGTAATAGTAGTTAAAATTTTATTTATAAACCAACCACAGATATATTGGCTACGGAGTGAACAAATTTAGTCTACCTTTGGTATTATTTAAATTACTAGTGATCTTAAAACTCCTTTTTTAAACATATTTTCACACATTTTTTGAAAATCGTCTTCGAATTTCTTGCTGATTCCAGAATATCGTACAGATTCAAGTGTCTGAAGTTTACTATCGGAATCGAGAAATTTTACAGTTACGTGTGCTTTGGTGATAGTAAATTTTTATGGTACTATTGAGCAAAGGATAGGTGCGGACACAACTTTGTAAGAAACGGGTAAACCTTTCGAATTTGGAGTCATTTCCTTTGTTGTCAGAAAGGAAGTAAAATATACAGAAACTAACTTTAAGTTCAAAATATAATGACGACTATGAATACTTTTTGTGGACTCATACGGCAATTTTTTTTTTTAATGTTACGAGGGGACAGACGAGCAGGCAGCAGGCACCGAAGTGCCTACCGGCGCCCAAGGACATATGCACGACCAGAAGGCTAGCAAATGCATTGCCGGCCTTTAATGAAAAGTTTAGGCCAAAGGGAAATCTCACAAACCGAACGAAACGCGACAACAATGCCATCACTTGACGTGACAGTATTGCTGCCACTTCACGTCGACCTTCGAGTAAGAGGCAATGGTACCCGGGTGCTCAATTCGGCTACAAACGTGGCGCTACCTCTAATTACGATTAATATCACAAAGTGACATTAATCGGGTCAAACTGTTTTACGTGCCTTTCGAAACACGGAGGAGGTCGAATATCAAATATAAACCAGTACTAGAATGGGTCACCCATCTATCACCCGGTCGCAGCCAGAGCAACTTAACTTAGCGACTTTGCTGTATTTATTTAAATCCTGAATAGCTCAACGGTATAAGGTATGGACTTAAATCCGCAAGGTAACCGGTTCAAACCCCACCGCCGTTGAGGCATTGTCGCACCCACTCCTAATACAAGCTTTTAATTTAACTTTACTAGGAGGGGAAAAGGGAATATTAGACATACCTAAAAAGTATTCCTAATATTCTTAAAATGAAATAGTACAGTTTGTAAATGACACCTAAGTGTTTGTGGATAGCTGAAGCTTGTTGTAGGTATGAAAAACCGGTATTAAAAGTCTCCAGGTCTCCTCTCTCGGATTAAATACTATCAGTATTTATTTTACAAAGGTAAACAAGTAAAAATAATAGAAAAAATGCATGGGTAAAAGTCTAAAGCAAGCATTGAATTCAAGTTTGATAATAAAAATAGTCCTCGAAATACTGAATTGACCCTAAAAACATCTCTACTATATAAGTTCGCAAGTGCCTTGTAGGCCTTTTGAAATCGAGTACATTTCCTTCTTGAAAGCCTTAAAAGATTGGCGATAGGGATGAAATTGCCGTAAAATATTATTTCAGTGCTTCAAAAATTAACTTGTCTGTTTTTATTTTGAATATAAGTGGAATTGAATGCACACTATATTATTTTAAGCTTGTATTTAGATGTTCGTCATTCTTATTGTCTGTATGTCTCAAAAGCAAGCCGATACTCCCTGGCATCAAGCCACAAAATCCCTTTATAAATTGCAACATTTTGATACCTTTTCTTAATCTGACGTACATCGTACTAGCAACATGCAGCATTTATTAAAATACGGTAGGTATCTGAGCGACCGAGCATTTTGGCGTCTATTATTTACTTACTATAGACCTGCCCTGACTTTGTATGGGAAGAACTAATAACCTTTGTAGAAAAATATGAGTCAAAATCGCATAAAATCAAAAACAAACTGTTGATTTGATCGCTTATTGTTGGAATATCAAACATAAATTTTCCGAACGATTGTTTGGTTTCCGTAATAGCCGCGTGTGGCGCTGTACAGTGGCTATATAAAAGACTGTTTTGTCAGATTTTCACTAACAGATCGCTGATGTTATAATGAAGAACAACGGTTATATTATAAGAATGAGGTTCCGCAAAAAATGAGAGCATTCGAAATTGAACACAATGTTTAAATACAAATGGACGAAATCGCCGTTGACTGCTAGTTATAAGACTATGATCTAAATATTAATAGATGAAGCAAAAACTTTCGCTAACGTTATGAGAAATTTCCGCGGACGGATACTATGAAATTTGACACAATTATAGTTTATACAGAGGATGGGGTGCAAATGCATTAAATTATTTAATAATACCTCACGCACACCAATGCCAAACGATTTACACACACTGGTATACATTTTACTGTAAGATCATGTCAAAGCGTAGTCATGACGACCGTTTATATTTGTATTTATAGTCAAATATAACAATGTGGTGTTGCAAAGAATTATAATATTGTATATAGCTTTATACAAGCATACAGTACGCAAATCCTAAGATTTGTGGGCGAATTTCGAGCAGAAATAAACAAAACAAAACGAGTGGGTACATTTATATTTAAGTTATTATTTTTGATTGCACGTCTACCAATGTTGTAATCGCTTTTTGATAGTCGAAGCCAGAGATTAGTGTAACTTAACAACATAAGATAAAGTAACCTTGAAAAGACGCAATAATAAATTGAACCAGACAATTTTATTTATTCGTATAATATGCGCGATACAATGTAGAAGATTTCCGTTAAAACAATGAAATGCCCGTGACCGAAATAACGCGAGAACATTACCCGTGCATTGAGTACGTCCGTTTTATAATTACTATTCTTCTTTCACTGCGCTATGTTAAGAAGCGGTAAGATTAGGTATACTATGCATGAAATTTTACTTTATAAAAATTATTACGTCTTATAAGGTGAAGCATTATAGTTCCGTGTTTCGGAAGGCACGTAAAACAGTGGGGCCCGATTAATGTCACTCTGTGATATTAGTCGTAAGGTTGTGGAGATCGTGGGGGTTCCGAGGATGACGTCAGATGGCAATCGGTCATCTTAACTCGCCCCACAGCCAAATCCTCTGCAGTTAGGGCTCCAGATTGAGGAACTTCCTCACAATACGTGCCGTCTCAAGCAATACCGCCTTCTGTATCCGACTCTTGGCTTTTAGTTCTTCTTTATAGTTGATTATTATTATCAGTGTCAAATAAGGAATCAATCCATATAATATATAAAAGCGAAAGGTCACTTATCACGAAATCTCAAAAACCGCGGGACGAACAAAGACGAAATTTGGCAAGAAGGTAGTTTCTAGTTAATTGCCGTCCGTTAAGATCGGAATTTTCCTTAGGGGAAGTCTAGGGGCACTCGCAAGTTTACGCGGACAAAGTCGCACTAAACAGCTAGTCTATTTATAGTGTCATATAACATCGGCATATTCATATACGATATTATTATACAAATTCAAATTTATTATTCCAGGCGCAATATTCACAACGTCCAGGAGAGGAAAGCCGGTTCTTCAAATTGGGTTGCACCGTTTCAACCGCCATAGCAGATACAAGGGACCCAAGGTGCTTTGGCCGTGCGTCAAATGGGGGCCGCCAAAGAACTGTAGGGCGTCAGTCGTCACTTTCCAAGACGAAATCATTTTGATGAAGAACGAGCACAACCACTGAAAATGTTAACTGTTATTTGACCAAGTATGGCGTTCCCTCTGTATATTATTAAATTAAAAGACAACTTTACTGGCCATATTAGAGAAAAAATTCGTAATCCTTAATTAATCCGGTCACCGTTGTCGGAATCAATGAGAAGACCTGGTGATGATGATGCTGACGACGACGACGACGATAGCGACGATGACAGTAATGATGATGATTGTAATATTTTTTTTTTATTATTCAACCGAAATATAAGTATTCCTAATGAATTCCGTGTATTCTTAAAAGATCAAAAAATTGAATAAAATATGTTTATGTAATGTATCCTTTTATAAAAATGTTTAAACAAACCTAAAAATTATAAATAAACCTATACAAATGTAAGATTAAATATTACTATCCTAAGAGCCCTACCTCACCGAGACGCCGTGGCGACGTAAGCTTGGATAAAATGTACGTAGCCATGGATAGCTGTGGCCATCTATCACCCGGTCGCAGCCAGAGCAACTTAACTTAGCGATCGACTCAAATGCCGACCGCTGATTAGGCCACGACCTCCTCATAATAACTTAAATAGTATATTATGATAACTTAAAAATAAATACTTGTTAGCTATAAGCTATAATATAATATAAATAGCTGCATCATGTTTTAATTTTTGTGCGAAACTAGAATTATTTTTTTTATGTTTATGAATGTCTTGTGTGACTTTAATCTGACCGCCTCTATATTCACGCCGGATAGAACCCAGAAATTGCTATTTAACGGTATAATAGGGCAATAGACACGAATTATGAGTCCAGTCTAGATAATAGAGTCTTTTGACTCTAAATAGGCAATATCACCTCACAGGCATTGTGTATTAACATTTTGTTAAATTTTGAGGGTATTTCATTTTGTTTGCGAAACAAACTAAAACAGAATGTTTTAATTGAGCCTCAGTAGCTCAATGGTATAAGGTATGGACTGAAACACGCAAGGTACCCGGTTCAAACCCCGTCGCAGTTGGGGTATTGTCGCACCCACTCCTAATAAAAGCTTAGTAGGAGGGGAAAAAGGGAGACATACCTAAAAAGTATTCCTAATATTCTTTAAAAACAAATCGTTAATATTAAAGTAGCATATACATTATTCATATAACATTCGCTATCATGTCCCATTAATCTAGCTGTTTCGGAGATTACCTGTAACAAACAGACAAACAAACAGAAATTGTTCACGACGACTGTTAACAGTTGTCATTTGAAAAACGGAACTCAGACTCCATCACCATTATTTTAAAAAGTATTGGGAATACTTTTTGAGGAGGTCTTAGCTTAATCACTGGCCGGTATTTGAGTCGATCGCTAGGTTAAGCGGTTGTTACCGCGGCCGAGTGATAGATGGGTGACCCATTAATGTCACTGAGTGATATTAGTCGTGAATTGTCTTGTGGGGTTGCGGGGATGACGTTAGATGGAAGTTGGCCATTTTAACTCACCCCGCATCGACGTCCTCTGAAATCTAATTGGACCCTGGTACTAGACCGGGATATGGTTCCTTCCTCTGCAACGCGATGGACCCGGCACCCGCACGGTGAATCCATGGAATGCTAAGAAATTCGTCTCAACTATGTATATACATTTTGTTTTTTCTACCAAAAATGGAATAAGTAAATTTTTATTTAAGATAAGGTATTTGATGCTTACTTTACAATTTGGGAAAATTAAGTAATGCTATTTTTATTTTATTTAACTAAGAAATAACATCTCTTAGAATACAGTATATATAATGCTTCTAAAATGTGTACATGAATTCACAAACTTTAATATATACTTACAGAAACAATTTCAGCGATATATTTGTTAGTGTTTCCTTTGTCATCTTTAATAAGATTTGGCTTATTCTCTCTTATCCTTTCCAGTGCAGCAGGACAATCTAACTGTATAATAAAATAAAAGTATCAAGAAACCACAAAAGTACTGTAACATTGCTTTTCTTTATATAAGTTTAATAAAAAATTATATTTATCAGATTATATAAAGTGAGAACTCTTTATAATGTTGTTCGTCATAACAAAAACTCCCTACTACAAAGAAATTTGTCAGGTTCATTTACAACAAAAGCCATGCACTAATACACTTTTTATTGTACAACAGCCTTTCTCTGTTACGAAGGAATAAGTTGTACGTATGTAATATTTAAATGTCAGTCAATAAATATTTACAAAAGTATTTAATAGTGTATTTGTATTTATAATAAGCTTTAAAGGTTCCAATTTGTTGAGGTGCCGAAATTTCTAAGAAAGAAAAGAGAATGTTATTGTTTCACAAACATTATTTTACCGCATCCCAAGATATGCGTAAAATATTTAAGAAAATACAAAGCAAATGTTGGCATAGTAAAATATGCCTTACATCATTAACAGATTATATGTGTTCCAAGAAAATAATAAGCCATTAAAAGTAATAAATTAGAGTTATCGCAATTTGTGATACTTTGGTTATCTTTCCTTATTCCCTCCATTTAACAAAAACTCTTTATATGCTAGGACTCTTGAGATTCATTATAAGGAGTTTCACTATGTCATAGATATATTGTAGTCAGCGTTATGGAATAACCAATATTTCCCGTGTACGTGGAAAAATATTTTCATTTTTCAACTACATATTTTTCGAAAAAAAATCTACAACTTGGTGTTATAGAGGACCGAAATGACAACTTCGATATTTGGCGATAAAGATGATTAATAACTGTTCATCCTTTCTTATACATCAATTATTAAATAACTACACTACTAACATTGCTAAGAAACTTAAAATAGGTTTTAATTTTTCTGTATTACACATAATGACTGAATTGTTTATGACATTTTTTCTGTTATGTTAGTTTTAAGCTTTTTATTTGTAATACCTCTGTAAACTGCAAGGGAAGGAACAGACTTCTGACACACAGTTTTTAAAAGTTATCTCAGAAGTCAGGGCTACTTAATGTTATGTTAATTTTATGGTTTTTACAATAAAGAAATTTATTATAATTATTATTATTTTAACAAAAAAAGACTCAAAATCAATAAATGATAATTTAAAATGATTTTATTCGTTGCCTGTACTCATAATACTGTATTTCAAAATGCTCGTATATCGTTTATATATAATGTAAACATGCATTGTTGGAACTAAAATAAACTAAATGAAGTTCATTGACATACACACACAAGGAAGTAATTATAACACTAGTACGTAATTATTATGCATGAAGCCGACGATTTGTAGTCGTGTCGTGGCGTGTAATTCTACTCATTGCCGCATTCAATCAACGTCACTACGTCACCAATTAGAAGCGCTGGTATCGAAATGAATTCAATTTGAGTGCGAGCATCGGCCGTGGTAGGAATTATGGCACTGCCAATATCATCCCCATATTGTCTACATATGAAGCCCGGCTTTTTGGCACAAATATTTCTGAGCAGTTTATTGGGCCATAAAAAAGATATAGATGCATATTGCGAGAAATTCTGTGCTATGAAAGAGTTTCGCTTCGCCCCGACGACTTTTGGGTACGAATTTGGTGGGAGTTTATTTTTATGTTATTATAAGCAGAAGCGTAATGGGGAAAACCTTGATATATGTATATAAAAAATATAAAAAACACGCTTATATAAGTAAGTGACAGGTGTGTAGTCACTTCGCGATCAAGGAACAGTTCGGGTTGAATCGCGGCTAGGACTGGACGTAGCGTTACTGAATTGACAGTACATACCTTTATTATTCTGGAGATATATCCAGAATCAACCACCCTGCACACTATATATTTACTTGTAAGAATTTTATCTTGTTTATTTCAACTGCAGAATAAGTTTACTTTATAAGAGACTAATAAAAATCCTATGGGGCTTATTTGAAGACATGGCTTCATTAAGTAGGTTTCAAGAATAAAATGTATTTCAGAACTTCTCAACATATTGTATGGGTTAATGATAATTTTTTTTTGTGGTACAAGGGACAAACGGGTAGGCAGCAGGCACCCAAGTGCCTACTGACGCCCATGGACATCTGCACGAACAGAAGGCTAGCCGATACTTTCCGGCCTTTAATGACGAGTTTAGGCCACCGGCAGGTCTCACAAACCGAACGAAATGCGACAACACTATCACTTGACGTGACAGCATTGCTACCACATCTCATTTAAGAAAGAGGTACTGGTACCCGGACGCGCCGACCCAATTCGGCTACAAGCATGATGCTACCTAATTATATTTGCCTTGTAGATGGTTGTATTTTTTTTTCGTACATTAACCAATTAAAGTATATACGACCCTTTCATTTCATTCGACTGTAATCAACAAAGAATTTTGAACGTTTGAATTATCCTTAAAGGACTCCAGGTCGTTAGTATTTTCTAATATTCAACTATTTTAACAATTTTTTGTTCCTATTTTTAAATGTGTAAATGGTGACAAAAAATATATTTTCTCATCCAATAATACAACACACAGTTACTGCAAATGTTAACTTTTTTTTAACTCGCCTTATAAATACATTACCATTTAGACAAGAACTACTAAAAGTGTTTGATTTTTGCAGAACATCAAATATGCATTATTAATGTTATAAAAGTTTAAGTAAACTTTTTACTTCCCTAAAAAAGTTTTGTGATTTTTATGTAATAATTTCATTATACTACATATTTATTATAAATACATTTCCCTTTTTTCGGACGGGGACGGGGACGGGAACGGGAACGGGAACGGGAACGGGAACGGGAACGGGAACGGGAACGGGAACGGGAACGGTGATGATATAGGATAATAGAAGTAAATAATAAGTAGCCCAACGTTCGGGCAGGACATAGTCTGCCGGGTCCGCTAGTGTTATATAAAACTGAAGAGTTTGTTTGTTTGCTTGAACGCGCTAATCTTAGAAACTACTGGTCCAATTTGGAAATTTTTTTAGTGTTCGATGGCCCATTTATCGAGGAAGGTTATAGCTTATGTATCATCATCTACGAAGTGGCGGGTAACAACTAGTACCTCATAAATACATTTTTAAGGATCTCCAAAGTCATGTTTTCGACTGTATTTTTTTAACGTTTGTTACCTCAGAACTTTCGACCGGCTGAGCCGATTTTGATGATATTTTTTTATTTGAAAGTTGGTGATTCCCGCATGGTCTCAATTTGGTCTAATTCTGACAATTGGAATACTGTATTTTTTGTTAAAATTTTGTAATTATTAGAGACTGAAACTAGATTCATCTTGGTCACTGACCATCAGGGCAGCTACTGTAATAGTTAATTGTGTATGATTACGGCCTGGTAGAAATGACTCGTGTAATTATAACGTCTGACAGATTTCCCCCGTTCTGTAATTACACGTATTACAGGCGCGGTTAAATGTCAGCACAATTTTCTATTTCAATTAACGGATGTTATAATGATTTTTAATACATAGAAACTAGAAAGATGTCTATAAATAAATCTATACCTATCTTAGTACTAGTTGTTAACCACGACTTCGTCCGCTTAAAATTAGGAGATAAATTTTAGCGTGATGACATATACCCTATAGCCTCTCTTGATAATTTATTAAGAATATGCCCAAACAATATCACTCAATTCTCGCCGACGAAATCGCCATTTACAGCTATAGTTACAGATAGTTTCTAATGTGACGGGAACGGAAAGGGGACGGGGACGGGGACGGGGGCGGGAACGGGAATGGGAACGGGAATGGGAACGGGAACGGGAACGGGAACGGGAACGGGAACGAGAATGTAGTCCTTTTGATTTTGGCCAGCATGGTACTACATCTAATAAAAATACCTCTAATTAAAAGTGAGGCTAATGAACGCTAATGAAAGTGTGATGAGAGAGTTATGCAAATGAGAAATGTGCAAGCACACATTTTCTTTCTCTTTTTCTCGTTACGTTTCGTATATTTAAGACACAGTGCAGGCCTATTGGCATTGCAAGCTTATTACACTGGAGCAAGAGAGACAGGCACGCACAATTTCTTTTTCTCTTCCTGTCATAGCATGTGCATGATATATATATATATATATATCTAATAAATATCTATAATCAGTACTTCATTTGCGAGTTTGCAAGCGTTACGCGAACGGTGATCTTTTGATTACTTCGTTATTTAATTTCGTTCTTTAACAATGTTATAAATTAATATTTTGTTCAATATATTCAATATTCTATGTTTAAAGTGAATAAAATTGAAAATGAAAATCGTGTTAAAGTTCATATTTTGTGAATTTTCGGGTGAATAATAACAAATTATGGCAGGGAGTGGCACAGACTCTGAATATGAAAGCAGTGCTCCAGGACCATCAACAAGCAAGAAATTACGTACAGAAATTGTGCATAAAAAGTGTGTTTCAACATTTTCAAGGCAAGACTTTACACCTAGTGAAACCCATTCAACTGATAATGAATTACGAAGGTGAGTGCGTATCTCATACTAGTTGCTGGCATCGTAGCGTCATTTGCAGCGTTCCTTTTTCTTTGTTTATTTTCTTCCTCTACTAATACGCGGCATTCTACTCACGACATTAGGAGGCGTTTGATTCTTCGTGTTTTTCTTCTCTCTCTCCCTTCTTGATACTCTACAATTTACTTCTGCTATTTTTAAAAATAGGATCACAGAATTTTACTAATAATAAAACACTTATTAATTGTAGAGGTTCATCGTTGCAAATAATTGGTGAGATCATGATTGAATATGACAATAATCAAACGGAAGACGATGATCCCACTATAGATCATATAGAAACATCTAGACACAGTATTGGAGATAGGTAAATCAATTTTTATTTTAATTTTTATGATCATTCATCATTGAATAATTTACTAAATTGACCAAACTGAAATGGTTAAATTATAGGTTGAATAAAGGGCCGAAAACTTCTGCAGAACGTGGTCGAGAATTCAGGCGACGAAAAGCACTGCTTAAAAAACAAACTAAGCAACGACAGGAACCATCAAAAGAGAATCAAGTCTCTGTACCCCCTGAAATAAGGATAATAGAAAAAAGAGCCAAGTCTGCAGAGGCAACACGCCGATGGAGGGAGAAAAAAAGATCCCTTAGTGGAGCCTCAAAAAAAGAGGCGAAAACTGCAGCTCAACGTATGCGAGAATACAGGCAGAGAAAGAAATTGTAAATATTGATTTATTTGTAAAACTTATGTCATTGAAGGTACGTAAAATTTTTAATTATTCATACTTCTAATTTTTTCTTACTTAGATCAAAGAAAACACTTTTGAAGCAGCAGAGTGATGAAGATTTATATGCTATGGACAGCACATCATCATCGCAAGTAGATCAAATGTCTGGTCCATCAACAACAAGCAACATGTCTGCAGAACTAACTAGAAAAGGGAACTCACAATGACAGCAACAAATTGAAACATCAGAGTAGAAATGATTGTATCAACGTTGAATCCTTATTTATTATTGCAATTATGTATCTTGCTTTGTTGATAAAAAAATTAGGTTCATATTTTGTATCATTACATATATGTCCTTTTTTGTTCATAGTTAATCCTTAAGACCTTCTTACAGACAGACCTCCGTAATTTAACTTGATACTAATACTTTTAGCAGAAGATTTGAGTTATAAATTCACGTCCGATGATGGAAACCTCTTAGTAAACTTTTTACAATTTGATGAACAAGAATCGATGCAGTTTTATCTACCTTTCAAATTTTCACTTGAAAACATATATGTAATTTATTTTTTCATATTAAAAGCCTGTTGTCTCGGTTCTACAATCAACTTAATTACTGATGTCTCTGATAATGAATAAAAATAAATCTATTCAAAAATATTAATTTATTAGTGAGAACCCAATATCAATTTTATATATTTTTAGAAAATTAATATACCTATATGTATATATTACTACATATATAAATATATATATGTCGGCGCGTAGAGCACGCACCAAAATTCAGCATGGCCGTGTCGGTGCCAATCTTGAAACTATAAAGCGTGGTCTACTTTAAGAATTTCATACTCTAATCCTTGGATGTTTTAAAGTGCTATCGTGTTACTATGGCGAAAATAAAATAACAAGAGATGATTGATTGTATTTGATGATTGCATATTAATGAATAATTTTTATAACCGGCAAATATTTTAATATGAAGGCCTCACATAGCAGCTGTGGAGAGTTGTTTTCGTCAGTTTATTTCCCCATACTTCAATCGTGATTGATACCTAGTAGAGTACAAGCGGTACGCCGGTATCAAAAGAATTTTATATGCATCTGCAAAGCACGATGAAATAGATGAAAAGACTTAAATAATCGTTATTTTCAAGTCTTAGGAGAATCCGACGTTAAAAAAGATATTTCTGAAGTTCAACTTCTTGGTTCTTATACTGTAAAGTCGCAAGAGAAAAAAAACCCAATATGTATTGCTGTAAATATTCTTCAACAATATGTAACAAAACGGAGATAATTATAATAATTCATCCTTGCCACTGGTGAAAGTCGATGAATAAGGCAATGGAAGCTCCCATGCTGAAATGATACTGATGATGACATAACAAATAGAATAACCGAAGGAGCAGTCGAATTTAAGCACAGAGCCTGAATTTCGTAACTTTAAATGTGGTGAGTATGGAAGTTTTACGAAAAAATCGAAATCATGTATCTCTAAACCTTAAAGAAGGGTATTTTAGACTAAACATGTTGAACTAAGCTATATTTATTTATTTTTTAAAGTTAAAAAAAATGCTTCAAATCTGAAATTTTCTTATCAAAAATTCAATTAACGAAAACTATTATCAATTTCATGTTATATAATCTAATACTCTTATTTTAAAAGATGAGTACCTAATCAAAGAATTTTTTTATAATTTGGAAGAATATGACTACCCTACCCTAGAACGTGACTAGAAATTTTAAATTTCAATGTGTAATGCCCTTTCAGGGTTGTCAACATAATTACCTCTTTTGGCAAGCCTGGAATAAATATAAAAACTCAATGCGCACACTAAACGTCACCGTATTCGTAAAAATAGTCTCCAAATAATTCTTTTAATCTAAAGAAAAATCACTGCCGAAATGTTCATTTCATTTTCAGTTTGGCGCAGTGCACGCACCGACATTCAGAATGGCCGTGTCGGCGGAGATGCTTCTTGTTATGTTGCAACTGTAAAGAGCGGTCTATTATAAAGAATCTCAATGTCAATATAATAATAAGAGAGAATTGATGTACGCATATTAATAAATAATTGTTATAACCAGAAAATCTTTTAATGTGAAGGTCTCCCATAATTAGAAGCTGTTTTATATAAACATACATAAAGTCGAGCTAAAGAAGTTTTACTTCAGTCGTGTGGCCTAAAGCACAGTCGTTTTTTTTAAAATAAATATAGGTATTTTTAATTAAACAAAAGAATTACAGTTTTACGTGGATACGATTAGAAAGATATGAAAATAAGAATAATTTCAATTTTGTTTCTATTTTATATTTTAGGACTGCCATCTCAAGACCCATTGAAAACGGACGTGCCGCATTTAACAAATGGTAACTGTGGAGAGGTAACTTTATGTTATTATTTTTAATAGGTTTTTTTTAAAAAAAAGACAAAAAAAAAATTACTTATGTAAAAAACAGATTAAAAAATTTTATTCACTTAAGTTTTTCAGATATGTCTGTTTTTTGAAACCAACTTCAACCTTTCTTCAAGTGCAACAATAAAATTTTCTTAATCTGTGATAGGTTTTATAATGTTTTATTGCTAAAATAAGAATGAAAATTGATTACAACTTTTGTACCAATATAAAATTGTTATTTTTTTAAATTATTATTCTCAAGCAAACACACACTTTCAGCACATAGAAGCCAAAATTAAAGAGGAACCATTAAGTGAGGAAGAAGATGTTGAAGCGATACTGTCAGACTTACCTTTAGAGTGTTTATTGTGTGCCAAGTCATTTAACAGCGTTACAGGACTTAAGGTATGTCAAAGAAACCCTAGTTCATGTTATAGGTAGTATGTTAAAATGTTACATAAAATTTGTAGTATTGTTTTCTTTCCCATGTTCACATCGGAAATAAAACAATTTTATGAAAAAAAAAACTGTTATACAAAAGTACTTTAAAATTAAAAGAAAAATCTATATGTATGGGTCTTTTCACGCCAAATGGGAAACGAGAAAAAAGTACGGACTAGGAATTAGTACAGTAAATATAATTTGGGCAATTATTAGTAAGCAATATGTACATGATTTTTTTGTTCTGTCAAGCTTTATTCCATATTTATGGGCTTTTTAATATAATAAGTCGTAATGAAGAAGTGGGGTTATAATAGAATATAACTAAAAATATTTTAAATCGTAAAAAGAATGCACTTTGTTGGTGAGGTGTTTGAACAAAATGGAACTTTTATTTTTTTACTTCACCAAACCGGAATTAAAGTTTTCATATGAGATTTTGAGGGAGTTTCGCCTTTTTTTTTTAATTTAATTTTTAAGTTTATATAAAAACGGTTATTATAGGTCCCCTAATACGAAATGTGGTGAAATTCCGCTAAAAACGGATTTTTTTATACAGATAAAATAAGGCTGTCTAAAGGCAAGTTAAAATTTAGGCAGACCCGGCAAGAACCATTATTTTTTTAATTTTTTTTTTTTATGATACAAGTGGCAAACGAGCAGGCAGCAGGCACCTAAGAGCCTACCGATGTCCATAGACATCTGCACGGCCAGAAGGCTAGCAGATTCGTTGCCGGCCTTTAATGACGAGTTTAGGCCACCGGGTTCCTATAACGTTGATCCTTGTTAGCATCACAAAAACACTGGAACAAACAAGCCTCTAATAGGATCGATCAAGCGGACGAACGCGTGTCTTACTAAAAAATAAAATTGAAGTGTTTGTATGTGATTTTGAAATATAGGCTTTAATGAACCGATCTCACTTTGTTAACCTTCAAGTTACATGTTATAAATATCATATACTAATATATAAAGCTGAAGAGTTTTTTTGCTTGAAAGCGCTAATCTCAGAACTTCTCCGATTTGAAAAATTCTTTCAGTGTTAGACAGCCCATTTGTCGAAGAAAGCTATAGGTTATATATCATCCACAATTTTTCACGTAATATTACGCGGACATCGCATTTATCGCATTGATCATCTCATATGCTTAGCTTGACACGCCACCGCGTATCTAGATGACAAACCCCATACATTTATATTACTAAGTTAGAATAAGTTTATTTGTTATGCAGATGAAGCCACGGTTAGTGGTTAGTTATATAGTTACTAATAAATAATAAGTTCGGAACGAGTCGTGAGGCCATCACCAATCCATCACGGTGCGCCGACTACCGCGAGATAGATTGCTTATATTATCTCCCAACAAGCATCTCGGAGTAACCGCTTGAATTTGAAATGCCTCCAATATGTCCGAGTCAACTTTGACTCTCCGAACACTTATCTTATTTGTCGACTCAAAATATATGCAACGGTCTTTATTATATAAAAATACAATGTATTAAATTATAATGTAAAATACAATGTTAAAATATAATGTTATAAAACAATGTATTATATTATAAATTTAAAAAAAATGTAGTCCAAGTCAATTTATGCTCGTCAAACACTATCTTCTGACTATGAACTTAGATTCTGACATAAAATATCACTCTCTTACCAGTCTTTTATCATCTTAGGACTGACGTAAAGTATAACAGTCTTCTTAACAAATAAAACTCATGATCACCAAACACAAATTTTGTTTCCCAACTTCAAGTATAAGCTACAATTCTATTTATACAAAAGACGTAAAACAACAGTTTGCAGCCAAGGTCAAGGTACTTTTATCTATATTTGAATAGTAATTCAAAGCCAGTTACTCCAAAGTCTCAATTACTCGAGTAAAGTCTTCAAACAAACACCTGGAAAGTGAAGTGCGGGAAAAGAGGGAGGCAGGAAAAGACTTTAGTTAACCCGCACGATGTTTCCATAAAGTGATAAGAACGTCGTTTCCCGCCTTGATTACTAGAGTCTCCAGTGCCGCAAAACACGAACTATTGTTTAAAATAAGTTTAAACAAGTAGATTGAAAAACTGAGTGTATAGCCGAAGGCAGTTGCATCTCTTCTTGCTATAGGCACCTCCGTTAACAAGAGAAACGAGTATATAACTTACAGTTTCAAACGAGGATATAATCATACATCCAATTATCTAAAACAGCTATCTAAATGTAGATCAGATAGTCAATTGGCGTAGATGGAAAATTTCATTTGCATAGGAAGTAATCATAGTAAAAAAACTTCATAACTTTTACTTCCGCGCAATTTTCTATTATACCATCTCATTTTTACAAATTTCTGACCCGCATTTTCAAGGATATTTCTAATTAATTGTAATTAAAAGCGTTATGATTACAAAAATTAAAAAATTAACTGGATAACAAAGGTATCTAATATTATTTAATCGCACTAAATGTTAATGGATAAGAGTGTATACAAAAAGACTCACCATCTCGTCTAAATTCTGGACATGATAATGAATGATCAGACTATAACATAAACGTTATTTATTCTTAGCATATAGGAAACACAAATTTTATTTTTCCAAATGATATTATCATGTTTAAGATATTTTTAACACCCATATGGATCATGGGTGATCGTCATTCACGTGTTTATCGTATTTTTATATGACCGTAAATAAAATCGCGATTGTTCGCTGGATTGACGAAGCGACGAGCAGAATTCATTCTTGGAATAAGGCGTGGTATTCAGCGAACGCTGGATTTGAATGCGTTAGAGTTATTTAAATGTCGCTTGCATAAATACACTCGTGTTAGGAAAGCTGATTTGGTTGTATGTTAACGTGATAAAAAGACCACCTTAAGCATAAGAAATTATGTTAGTGTGTTTGTATGTTATCTTTGTGTTTTCTGTTAGGATTGGATGCAATAATACCTCGACGTCTTCTGAGTTAACCACGCACGGGCGGTGGTCTTGTTAGATCCAAGATATGAATATACATAAACTTTTGATATATAGGGTAATAATACAGGTTATGTCAATGATAAGTGTAAACAGTCCCTGGTGAAGACCTGTTTTGCAGCTCCAAAATTATACTACCTAACAACGTCTTGTTGTCTTTAAAAGTATTTTAATATTGGTGTTATAATACAAGTACAAAAAGTACAATTTATAGTTAACCACGCACGCTACACAAGGAAGGCTTTTAACAATAAATTCTAGAAAAGTTTCTAAAATGTGTACGCGGTACATTCTAGCAAAGCACGGCCGCGACGCGAGGACGTTACTTTATATGCACATGGCGACCGCTTAAAAAAATGAAAAAAGCATTATTTCTAACAACGCTTCGCCGTGTAACATTTAACGTGACGAAGCATTTTTGAAATTTCTCACACAACATTTATTTCAGCGTTTCTCAGGCGCGTCGAAAAGAGATATGAACTGCCCTGCTTCGATACTCTAGAATATACTATTTTTCGCTTTTCAAAGACAGCAATTTTCTCTTTGATATCGTTACATGTCGAACGGTCACGCTTCAATTTTTACGAATTGACTTTATTTTAGTTTTCTTTTCTGTTTTGAAATAGTTATAGAAAGCATGTTTTGATACTTATATTTGCATCTTCTTCTTCTCCAACGTTATCCCGTCCAAGGTCCGCCTTAATTGCAGAACATGTGACCGTACTCGAGTTAAGAAGACCGACTGCTGTTTGATGACGTCATGCCTACACAATCTTTACAATTTCACAACTAATATCTCTCAGTGACATTAATCTGGATCCACAATTTAACGTGCCTTCCGAAATACGCAGGTGGTCGGATGTTAAATAAAATGTATCAAAAGCCAGTGAAAATAAAGAAAATTTGACTTATTATTTTGTCACATAACTCAGTGAGATAGACCGTTTGAAAAATACTTACGCCGCTGCCTATTTGGCGGCTACCCGCAAATCGATGAACAATGATGTACAGTCGAACACTAAACTATTTAGCTATTTTTTGTTAACGTATACTGGACCAAGAAATTGGTTTGCCACGCTAAGGTCGAATGTCGTTTGAACGTCAATTAGTTATAAAGCTTATTTTTGCTTGTTTTGCGTTACGTTAATTTTGTAACAATAACCCTTTGCAAAATTTTCTTTAACTAGAAGAAAATGTTAAAGCACTTTCTTGATCGCCTATACAAAAATAGAACAGCTTTACGTTACATATATTTTATCAAACGTGACTGTTTTTCATTTTATATTTGTATGAAACAATCTAACAACTTATCGAATGTGGATTATTGGCGTCGCAGATAGATTGCTGGCTTCGGAGACGCGTGTTTGCTCTTAACTTGTTGATGAAAGTGTCTTAAACGAAACATCTATAGACGATAAATGTTGATAAAGGATAGAATAAAATGGAAAGCAATTGAAAATCCAATTTGCTGTAGCAAACACGCGGACAATCGTTGAAGGAAAATCGATCAGAGCGAAGCCCAACGCTTCTCTATACTTAATTGATTACTGGCGCTCGCCGAGTTCACTCTAGTGGACAAATAAAGTAATTGCGGTACAAAAAGTACTACAATTTAACGTATTTGTCTCCTTTAATTGAGCGGGTGTTGAGGGGTGTCGGTATGAACAGCTCATCTCCTCCATCCTCTGAATAAAAAATATAAAAAATGATGAAGAACAATTTACTCCCAGGGGGTAGATCTTCCTTTATCTGTCCGGTAACTGGTCTGAACCACTACGAGAACACGACCCCGGAGTACCCTAGCTGCTCTTGTCATTCGCATCTTTTCTCTCTTCTCCATCTACCTTTATATCCTTTTACTCCTTCCCTTTCTCTTACTCTTGTCTTTCTAATTAGAGGTAGCGCCATGATTGTAGCCGAATTGAGCCGGCGCTTCCGGGTACCTTATAAAAGACTGTTCAAATATAAGAACACATATTTTTTTTTAATGTTGATCACACAAAAATTTTTATGAATAGGAGGAAAATTAGGTGAAAAAATATAGGTTCAATTTAAGCGTCAAGATATAAAGCCTATGGCCTTCCTCGATCAAAGGGTTAACTAACACTGGAAGAATTTTTAAATCGGAGCAGTTGTTCCTGTGATTACCGCGCTCAAGCAAACAAACAAACTCTTCAGCTTTATATATTAAGTATCTCATGTTTATTTCGTCTTTAATAAAAGTAATATTGACTTTTAAAAATCGAGGTGATAGGGGTTCATTTTCGAGTTATGACGCAATGTGCAGCACCAGTGATGGAATTCAGAAAAAAGATCTTAACTATGGGAAAAAGTTGGGCCGCTTCACGTTGAATGCTTTCAAATGGAAGAATTCAGTATTGAGCAAGTATCAAGTCCGTATAATTAGCAGAACCATAAGCCACTGTGCTTATATAAGTACTGATGACCATATGTACATATGTATATAAGTATAATTGTAAATTTAAAATGAATTTACTTACTTCAAAAACTAAGTTCTAGAATACTTTTTAGGAAAAAAGGCTATAACAAAATAAGTAATAAGTCAATTGTTCCGAGTAAAAGTTACCGTTGAAGCAATATCATCCGTGTAAAAATATAAAACGCAGCGTGCACGGATCACAATGAGCCTGGCGAGGGAACTGATGAATGTATACTGGATAGAATAGGGCATAAGTTAGTAGCAGAGAGCGGAGTCACGAGATAAATCGTACAGGTAAGGTAGACGAGACTTTTCCTCGATTATTTAAAACTGGAGAATCGTATCGGTATTAGTTTGGTCGGGGAAGAAGCAATGAAAATAAAGACGTTTGAAAGAGTTTGAGTGATCCTTTTATATATTAAAGAATACAGTGTTTTTTGTTGAATATATAAAATAATCACTTATACTCTAAAGTTGTATGTTTTAAACACTGCAAGGGTCAATTCACTCGGTACGGCGGCGGTGCGATAAAACCAATACTCACAAGGTACATGGAATACATCTTTATTATATTTACTGTACCTACACCCCTTCTCTTCACATTAATCTCCTACTATTTAAGGGTTTCTGGAAGAAAAGGTTTACATATCACGCGTAGTTTACTTGTATACTTCCAAAGCGAAAGGATCCAATTTTAATATTCACGTATCGATGACGCGAACGCATTAAGGATTCCCTGCATCCTGCATCGGGAGTTTCACAGCGTTCCACTCAACTCACCGCCGCTTTCCGAAGTCGTTCATCTTTAATGTATTTTCAATCTACCGGCGCTTTGAAACTACATTCTAATGAGAAATTTTAGTTCCGTAAGTAATACTAATAATAAAGAGGTCTCAGCCTTGAGTAGATCGTGGCCTAATCAGTGGTCGGCATCAGAGTCGATCACTAAGTTAAGTTGCTCTTGCTGCGACCGGGTGATAGATGGGTGAGCCATTCTAACACTGGTTTATATTTGATATTTGACTTCCTTCGTATTTCAGAAGGCACGTAAAACAGTGAGACCCGACTAATGTCACCGAGTCATTAGTCGTGGAGCACAGTCAAAGATCGGCATCGCATATGCAAGCCTTTTAAAATTATCCATGGGCGTCGGTGGTCATTTAAGTGAATCGCTTGTCCGTTTGTTATACATACATAAAAATGGTGGAGGTTTGATGGGCGCATCATACTCTCGAAAAAAAAAATACCGTTTTCAAAATAGTTTTAAACACTTTTATATAAAATAAAATAAATACATACAGGACTATATGACACACGGACGTCTATACATATAGTTGAAGCTATATATTTGTTTGTTTTATATAATTTTCGTATTTAATAATATAGTAAGTTGTCGAAATTATTTCTCAAAAAGAGAGCATTTCGCCTTATTTATGCGGTTTTTTAAATCTTCAATTTTTTTTATAGAGGCAGAAGAAGAAGACAAGAAGAAGAAGTTCCATGCACCACATTAACTTTGTTTTACGCAGTTAATACACTTAATAAGCTTGTATTTGAGTAATGGTATTTGTATCTTTGTTTATTGTGCGCTTCTACGCAATACATATGTATATCGTGGCAGTGGAATTAATTTATGCGATCCTATGTAATTTATACCGAAAATATGTTGATAAAAACCCAAACCATACGAAATAATATTTTTCTTTATTTAATTTATATAACACGGTTGGCCCGTTGGCGCAATGCGCAGTGACCCTGCCTTCTGCTCCGGTCGTCGTGGGTTCGATTCCTATCTCGAGTCTGGGTGTATTATCTATATGTATGTATTTATATACTTGTCTAAATATATTTGTGTATAACAGGCGTCTGTTACCTATAAGACAAGCATTAAGTTGTCTACCTTAGGAACAAACGTCCGTGTGTCATATAGTCTCGTATACATTTATCATATTTATTTATATTTCTGAAATAAATACATAAATATTGATAGGACATGCTAAAAACTCATTAGGAAAATTACTTTAAGTCAAATCGGACAAGAATTTTTGAAGAGTATTTAACAAACACCTTTATCCCATATCAGATCCGGAACCCTTCGACAGTACCGTGTCTTGACACGCTTTTGGCCAATTTTTTCAGTATTTTCCAAAGTTGTTTTACAAAGTCATCTTGTCTCCTATTGAGTCTACTCTCTTCTCCTGGCATTCTCATCTCTTCTTCTCTATCCCTTCTTCTTCTACCAATTCGAATATCAACCCGGATAATCTTCCAAAGGGTCTGAATTCGATCTTTCTTTTAATTCCAAACAAGAATTCCAAGAAAACATATCCGGGCATATTTTTTGTTATCACCATTTTAATATAATTCATATAGATTAGAGCAATTCACTCCCAAGCTTTAGTTAAATATACAGAGTCCCTTACATAAAGAAACCCCTGAAAGTGTAAAAAAATCACTGAATTTACGCGGACAAAGCCATGGGGTTACAGCTAGTAATTTTATATCGTTACTAGCTATTCCCCGCGACTTTGTCCGAGTAAAATTGCTAGAGCCATTGCACTTTTCAATGCGACCGTATCGAAAAACCGTTTTTAGTAAGTTCAGTCTACTAACGATAAACTACTTCCCGCCAAATTTCATTTTTGTACGTCCCGCGACTTTCGAAATTCCGCGATAGGTGACTCTCCGCTTTTACATTTTTATAGATAGATCTACTTTTTCTCATAGTTTAAAATATATTTTATTTCGCGTGCTCACAGAACTGAACAATACTCGTGTAAGGCTGCCTGAATGTGTGTAGTGCTGTGCTTTTATGGCGGATTCGGTGGTGTAGCTTTCGGGTTGCAGCATTACACCGGTTTTCCCTCCTATTCATTCGCGGATTAAAGCAAAGTATTTTAATTTTCATGCAAATCAGTCTCATGATAAATTAACAGTTAATTTTCAGTAATTGAAATAAGCCTTAGCAATGGCACGCGAACATAATTCAACACAGCAATTACAATGATTTTGAGATGCTTAAACGTTGATAATAAACTAATTAATTAATAATAAGTGATAACTTAATAAATGTACGACGAATCGACTACCCATTTCTTAATAAATAATCGCTGTGGCGAATTAAACATTTAACAGAGAATAAATAGACATGAAGAAACCTAAAAATATATTTCAAATGCTAATTTAAGTTCGTTTGCGTTTTAGACTCTGATGTCTTGACTACTGAAAAAGTCATCATGAAATTTGGCGTATACTTTTTCTGGCATATATATAACGACGATATAGGGTAAGATACCTACAGCTAGGTGATGATCGGTTATCAATAATAAGATCATCCGAACAAAGTGTTCGAATTAAAAGAAAAATAATTTTTAGATAACTCGCTTTATTGATATGATAAATTAACGCGACTGAAGCCGGACAATAAATGCTGGGAAATGGAATCCTAACTAACACAAAAGTGACGTCATCATTATCCGTTACGTTTTCATTAAGACGTTCGGGAAGACCTCGCTCCGAATTAAGTGGGTCGGTGGACGGGCTAGAGGTATTTTATTTGATTGAACCTGATCCCATCTTCATTCATCGATTTACCTTGTTGGTCTTTGCGCTATCGATAGATGTAGATAACTTTATTGAATAATGAAGCAATTTAGAGCCTCAATAGCACAACGGTATAAGGTATGGGCTGAAATCCGCAAGGTACCTGGTTCAAACCCCACTGCCGTTGGGGTATTGTCGCACCCACTCCTAATACAAGCTTTTAATTTAAGCTTAATAGGAGGGGAAAAGGGGAATACTAAATTATAAATTACATTAAAATGGGATAATTAAAATTGTATTAGGTATTTTCCATAAAATGTTTAGTAATTAAATTACAAATTTTATTAGACGAATTTATCGTAAAGTTAATTGGTAAACTGAGTTCATTAAATAACTTACAAACTCTAGGTATAAGCGCCAAAAACTGTTCTTGTCGCTGGTGGAACAAATAGCATCACGGGCTTACGTGGGTATTTATGGGGTACTCTTAAATTTATTTCACTTAGTAAATTAGGACAGTCCAAATAGACAAAAATAGAGACAAAAAGAGTTAGATCTTTCGTAAGAGACAAATCCATAACTTTACAGTAAAATTAAAAGATTTATTTTTCTCTTTCTCCAATTATCCGATATAAAATATCTGATTATATGTAAGTAACGGACACATATGAATCGAGTGTGAACGTTTGTAGCACTGCCATGCGTGGCGGCGACTCGGTGGCCTCCGAAAATCAGCGTTGGAAGCAGGAACTATTCCAACATATAAGCTGAGAGGTTTTGAACCGTTTTGGGGCGTATCTCACTGTAGGCAATTTTATAATTTATAAGTTTATTCTACTATTTGTAATTGTGATTGTTTAAAGTATTATGTGTGTGCCAAATAAAAGTTTTCTTTCTTTCTTTCTTTAAATACAGACTAGCTATAAGCGTGAATTCAATACTTTTGATAAACTTTTGGCGTATTTTTTTTTCGTTTGGAACCCTAATTATTTAGCTAAGAGCAAAGTAGTCTATGTTATTCATTGTAAAATCAGCTATTAGTGAACGTCCTGTTCAAATCGGTCCAGCCGTTTGAAGGATTATCTGGAACAGACAGGGAGACAGACAGATATATGCGATTAGTAAAAATTAATAATTTCCAAGACAACAGACCCTTCAATTCCATTAATATGTTTGCAAGTTCAGTTTCAGTACCGCTAAAAGTTAGCTCTGCGTGAACATATCAAATATTATTTCGGCAAACAAAATTAGTAGAAAGCTACCGAAATAGCTCTCAGTAATAAATACGGTTAAAATCCCCTCTCGTGCCAATTTGAATGAGAACAGTTTATTTGCTAAGTAGGTTTGAACACCGGGTTCTTTAGAGTTAAATAGATATGAAATCGCCATGCCATTTGATTTCGGTTACTCTTTAGCCCGATTATCTTAACTTTAGTCGGATTTTGGTATTACGAAGTCGAGTTTCAAGTTTGATATCAATCATGGCGTACTTCATGGCTCTTTCAAAGATGATTATATGATTATATTTCATATTATAGTGGGGACAAATTTGTGACGTTATCATAAGTAGATTAAGTAACAATATTTGAATTCAAAACCCAGCACACGCTTCCCCGTAGAACCGTTTGTGACGTCGCGGTCGCCTTAACCTTTCGGTCACGAACCTAGATTCGAATATTTGTCTGCCCCACTGACTGACTGTGAATAACGATTAGTTCGGCTATTGTAAAAAAACTCACGACTTTCAATACCCGCGTGCCAAATTCTCTCCGATCGTATATCAACTAACGTAACGGAAAATGTTTTTAACAAAAATTTTAAATTTTCCATTTTCGTTCGCTATATGTATATCTGAGAATATACTATTTAGTTGAATTTGATAGAACATTAAATAATAAATAAATATATACGGGACTATATGACACACGTACGTCTGTTCCTAAAGTAGGCAACTTAATGCCTGTGTTATAAGTGACAGACGCCTATTATACACAAATACTATTTTTTGGTAGAAATATATAAATATACATACATATAGATAATACACCAAGACTCGAGGCGCGGTTCGAACCCACGACCTTAAGCGAAAGGCGGGGTCACTGTCCACTGCGCCAACGGGCCAGTCAAAGAACAGTACTTATCTATAAATCACTGAAATGATTTGTCTTTATCTAATTGAATAAAATATAAATATAATATAATGCTTTTTTTAAAATGCGTCCAAATTTGCATTAAAACGAATAACATTTAAATAACGAACTTAAACATTTATTTTATCTTTTTTATTATAATGGGGTTTATTTTATCATATTAACTAAGTATAAATTCGAATGTCAGCGTGGTTTGTGTATTCTTACTTATTTAATAATTATATATATACTTATATATTTATAAACATGTACACCGATGTGGGTATAGAACCCACAACGCCGGGGCGAAATGCAGGGTCACTGCCAACTATGCCAATGGGCCAGTCTAAGTAGAATAAGATATTATATAAATCCAATCTGTATATTGTACATTTCATTGGAATGTGTATACAAAAAATCCGTACAGTAGGCTGTGGTTCTGGTCGCTCATAAGTGGCCCAGTGGCAAGCAGCCAGACGCACCGCACCATTACGATGATTGCTGCCAGCAAATGATACAGGATCCCGAGCCCCGCGGCGGGCGCCCGGCCCGGCTTCGCCTGCATTCTTTTACGAGTTCGACTCATTTACATGTTTAACCGATTCAAAAAAGGGGGAATTCTGCTTATTGGTTCATCATCTCATCATATAGGTTCAGAAATCCCAGAGACGTTAACTTATTTCACGGAGAATATAAAGTTATAAACTAGCCGGTACCTTAAAATGTCAATACACTAGCTGTACCCCCCGACTTCGCTCGCATGTGCCACTCTTATCACTTAGCGGTTTCAGAAATAGTTTTTGGATTAGGATTAATATCATATTTATACATCCACCTTCACAAATTATGGGTTATTTTAGAATAAATTTGGTTAGCATAACTAAGGATAGTGAGCCAACCTAAAAGATAATTATATGCTGTCACGGACTTTTATTGGGTACTGCTATAGGGGAAAAATTCCGTCATACATGATTTTTACGAAACTTTAACCGTTTGCGCAGGGCGCGCAGCGGGAACTCTCAAAGGGGAAACCCCCCCGATTTTGATACATTCTTCATTGGTGCTCCGCTCCTATTGCTCTTATCATGATGATATATTGCCTTTCTCGATAAGCAAGGTTATCTAAAATTAAAAGAATTTTCTAATCAAACCTATAGTTTCTGATATTAGTGCGTACAAGCAATAAAGAAAAAGCTCTTCAGCTTTATACATTAAAAAAGTATAGATATAGATTAGGATATACCTGAGATTATGTTTACGCAATATATTATACTTTAAACCAAACATCAGCATATATTTTATTTATAATAATTGATATTGATTGATCAGCATTAAGACACAGCAGATTATCACCTGGTGTTGGACAATATGTCAAATACGCTTATCTGGACGATAAAAGTGTCAGGTAAACATATCCATTACCTTAATTGACATCTAAATAATGAATTATGATGCAATTTCTCGTTTCTGCTTCCTAATTTAGAGATGTTCTAAGGGGTAAGTACTCTTAAGAAAACCATAGCCTAACAACACTATTCGCATAGTGTTGTTTTCCTGCTGGCCAATTGGATTACCAGAACTCTCAGAGGTTGGTTCTCGTTAAGTCTTACTAATATTATAAACACGAAAGCTTGTACACATGGATGTATGTTTAACGCTCTTTCACGGAAAAAATACTTAATGGATTATATAGTTTATACCTCTGAATAACAAAAAGCTAAAAATTCTAAAGATATTGTATGAATTGTCCAAAACATAACGATAAATATCTTGTTAGAAGGAGAAAATTCTGCCATCTGCGAGCTATTCTAGCGTGCGCTGCAAAAACCGTTAGAGTTACATGTAAATTATTGTGTAGAAAGGAAATGTTTATCTTAAATAGTTCTACAAAAAAGCCCTCGAGAGTATATATCTATCTCTCATGTTTAAGCGATTGACGCCAAAATAGTGAACTATTAAGGAACGGCAAAGGGAAAGGAAACGGGATCGGGGACAATATTATAGGATAATGGAATGTAGTAAATAGTAAATAACCCAACGTTCGGGCAGGACGGCGTCTGCCGGGTCCGCTAGTACTCTATGAATTAAAAAATGGAAATCTATAAAATTACCATTGGATTCAATTTCCCGACGAAATAGTTGATAAATAATTTGAAATAATTGCATTAGCCTTTCAAATGACACGCCGCCCAACCGGTGCCATGACCGATCGTAAAATTAGATTCAGCATGACAAGTTTCCCAAATCAAAAGATTAATTAGGTTCTGCGGTAATTAGTCACAAGCAACAGTTTCGGTGGATCAAACACTCTTGCCTTGAAATGGTCAAATGGTTCCATTACGGCCTCAGATTTCGATGTTATCTTCGACAGGGATTCCATCTCGTACCGCTTGTCTTTATCATAATTTTATACAATTTGTAAGCAATATTTCTCCTTTTTGTATCTTTGTTACATTCATTATGAGGTTAAGATAATATGTGATACCTGTAACATCGTTCGTGTTGTGAATGAATTCGTTCGTGCTTCAATTTTGCCCAATTTTTCCTCACTTTCCAAATTCTGTATGAAAATCCTTAATATTTTCTAAATAAAATTAACTAAAATATAAATAACTCTCTTGTTTTAGATCTTAGATCTCTGGTTTTAGACTCGTAAGATTCGTCTTGACGAGTACTTTGTCTTAAGATCCAAGGTCTAATATTGTGCTGGAATGTAAGCATAGAAAGTTCGTAATAAAACGACACAATTCCGTCGAGTTTGGGCTTCTTTCATTCGTTTTTACAATTTTCAAATTTATCTTGAGTATCAATGTCTTCTAAATCGAGTAAACTGTTAAAAAAACTAGACTTACTCGTCTCTTACTTTAAAGACGAGTATTTATAGACCAAAATTTTTTTCTAAAATTTCCAGTAGGTTCCAGTAAAACTTCCAGTAGGTTAAAAGATATATCGAAAATTTGAAATCTGGAGTGTTGGGTTTAACCTTCACGCACTGAGACCTGTACTCGAATAAGAAGAAGACACGAGTACAAGTTTTAACTTTACTTAAAGGAATTTTATAGGAACCACTCAGAAACATTGATATTCTCTATAAAAGAGTGATAATATATTTAATTGGCCTGGGGTTAATTTATCCTTAACCGTATCTGGTCGGTGAGGCGATTTGTTTCAACTTTCTACCCGTGCAATTAAACCGCAAATGAGAGTGGTGTAATCTGCGACGATGGCCGCCGTGACATAGTTCAAACCCGTTTTGGTGTTGCCGATTTATTTGCGAAAACCTCCGCACGTGTCGCCTTCACTGCGAATCTAGTCAATAATTTATTAATTATTGGAAATATTTACATAGTTCTCTTTTCTCGATCTAAAGTATGCAGAACGTGGGAATTTGGCGAAAGTACTGACCTTGTTGAGTAGCTCTCCATAAATTAATTTTCATCACTTGCTAAAGAATGTCGAGAGCTCTTTGACATCAGACGCCATTTCGTAGTATTATTTGAATAATAAAAATACTTGTAAATGTGTGTCAAGTGGATAAAATCAGGCGTTTTATATAATCTAATATCATGGCTTTTTCTTAATTCACTGATAAATAGCTATCTATCGGATATCATAAATACGATATGGAGCCCCATAAAGGCATAATAGAAGCATTACTGTATGAATTATTAATGCACATAGTTTATAGACCGCTTATTTTTAATGTGACTAAACAGAACTTTTTACTTTTTAAATGATTCAATTTTTCATGGGACATCATAAATATGGTAGAGATTTTTATATTTATAGCTTAGTAACGATATACAATAATAAAAAGATGTCATAAATTATAAGGCTTTCAAAAGACTTTAAAACAGCGTTCCGTTGTAATATTATTAATACTGACAATGCCAAATTTGTCAAATCCCACGTACTGCTTGCTTGGCTCCTTCCTCTGCAGTGTGATAGAGCCGACGGTAGAGACGAAGTTTCGGTAGAGTTAATGGCAGTCTACATTGGCAACACAAAATGATTCAATTAAAACCATAACTAAAGCGAGCAAAATTTACATGGCTTCTGTCAGAGGGATGGTTTTATACGTTCTATCCCTTTTTGTCGTGTGAATATAATAAAAGGCTGTCTCTCTTCATGGAAGGCTAAGTGCGGTTGGCTGCCTCTACGTCAGTTGCGCACGCGCACTTGTGGGGGACGATTGTGTACGGAATTTCGCGCGAGTCTATATACGTTTTTGTTTATTGACGTGATGAATGGGATAGCGTTGTATGTGGTGGAGGCACACCAGCGTGACGCGAAGTGCAGTGAAGTGTGTGCCGTTTAGAAAGTGAATCCCATACAATAAAGGATTACAGTGTCGTTTGTTGGAAAGCACGTGGGAAATTGCTTCGGTAAACTCCGATGGTTACATTTGGAAATTTCAAAGTAGTTCATTCTTGTACCTTACTACCATTACCTAGAGCGTGTATACAATTCTAATGTTAAATGTGTAGACCCTTTACTTCTACAGTTCAGTGCCTTGCAAAACATGATGTCAACTAAATCTGGTCCTTCCTAATTCATATTCTGAAATATATTAATAGAAGCCAGATGATAAATATGCAACTTTTTATTTTTAGTTTAATAAATGACATCCAGTGTCAAGAGGCGATGGCGTCTAAGATAACACATCTATATGGTGTCAATTGCCAACTCCGGTATTTCCGAACCAATGTGACTTAGAGACATTCAAGAAAAGAGCATACTGATTCCTCAAAGGCCAGCAATGCATCTGTGATTTTTCTGGCATTACAGTTATTCACGGGCGTCGGTTGTCACTAAGGTGAAGTGCCTGCCCGTTTAAACATTATTATATATATAAACAATCTAAAACTTAAGAGTATATCAGTTAAACATATGTATTTCGGTACAACATACATAGTCTTGGCATCTCGATCTACTAATTTAGAAATGCGTGTTTCCTAATTCGACGTAATACCTAATTATACCTCATAAGGCTTAACTAGGCTGTAGATTAAGGCGCTTACTTTTCACAAAAAAACTTTTCGTCACATGTCTAACTATATAAACCTTAAGCCTTGAGAGCTGAAGAAGTATCAGAAAGCTGCTAGGTTCAATTCCTGTAGAAGTATTGATTCCTGGAGAAGTATTTATTCCTGTAGAAATATTGATTTCAGCTTGTGCTGACTGGACCTAGCATATTTTGATATAAGGTTCCGTTTTGAAGAATGTTATATGAAAACAAAGACGTGCAAGGTATGAACTGAAATCCGCAAGGTACCCGGTTCATACCCCACCGCCGTTGGGGTATTGACGCACCCACTTCTAATACAAGCTTTTAATTTAAGCTTAGTAGGAGGGAAAAATGGGAATATTAGACATACCTAAAAAGTATTCTTAATAATCTTTAAAAAAAGTAAAAATTAGGATTCAAATATCACCAATTTTAGGCCTTGTCTTCAGTAAATGCTAGAAAACAACGAACCTCTTCAATCCACCAACAGATAAGTATTTAGCAACTTTCTACTAAAAATATAAAAACCATTAAAAGTATTTTTGAATTCCGGAGCCAGACATAGCTTCATTTGAATGATCATTTCAATGATCAAGTAGTGTGACCGTGGACTTTGTGTAACTGCACAAAGTTTTGTAGAACTTTGTAGACTTCAAGGACACAATGTACAAACTTAAGCTGCGCCTGGCTCCGGGACGACACTACCTATCAAAGTCGTCGCAAATATGTCTCGTTTAAATAAAAAGTATCGAGACTCATCAAACTCACTCACAGTTAAATATTCTCATCTGGTAGGGAGGCGGGGCGCGGTATCTTTGTGTGTTTGTTTGTTTGTCGCGATATATTCGTACCTTAGCAGCCGTAGTTTGTTACAGTCTGTGTGGATGTCATTTCATAGTGGAAAACTCAAGCGTGAATTACAGACAAGGGTTAAGGAGACATCTTGTTTGGCGAACGATTTTTAAAGCACATTTTACCGATTTCTAGGCCAGCAGCGACCCGCCAAGGCATTGCACGTGAATATTTACAGAATACTTGAATTAATATCTCTCATTAATAAACACAAACTCTATCTTTCACAAAGTTGATTGCACGAGCCTGTGGGCCGTGTTACCCTATTTATCCCAAACCGCTTTACCGATTTGGATGAAATTTTGGTGCATATTCCAACAATTTCGTAGATGGTTTGAAAAGAAAATTAGACCCGGAACTTAAATTTTATTGTTATTGCTTGAGCAGGAGTTCTAGTTTAAGAGGAAATTGTGAGGTTGTTTCGTATATATCTCATGTTATTCGAGGAAGAATATAAGCTATACGTCATCTCGCCAAATTCCATAGCGGGGTGGAAGCCGGGGAACACCTCGTTCTCGCTGATGCCGTTGATGTATGGGGAGTGCGAGTGCGCGCGCGAGTGGCGCGGATGCGACGAGGTGTTTATGTGGTTGCTGCGGTTCTTCGCCACCTGTAAACACAATTTATACTACACTTAATTTCATCAATAAGCAAGGCGACAAATTATGAAAAATATCGTTATAATGTTCCCAAGTAACTAGTATTAACAAAAAAGTTCATATTTCTGCAGAAATTAGCTTTGAAATATATTCATAAATTTAGGGATTAAAAATCGCTCCGAAACAGTCGAAGTTGTCATGATGTCACTTTATGCAATGTACTTCCTCTGGTCAAAGACCCTCCTTTTTAGACCATTTTCTTCTATTCCTTCCTTCCCACAAGGATTATACTCTTTATATACAGATAAAATAACACTGAACTGTCTTTTATAATTTTTCTTATTACTGAAAGAGTCGTTCAAACGTTTTTACAAGTCGTGATCATATTATCAATATATTACGACACATGCAATTAGTAAAATTTTTATTCATTTTCTTTTGGCGCTTCAAACAGAGGTTTTAATTTTATTAGAATACATATGGATATGATTTCACGTGCAACAAATAGGGAATCGCATATTAAAAGCATTGAAAACCGTGGTTTATTATGACATATGTTTACCTTGTCGAGTACTTTCATATGCCACTGCGCGAACTGCTCGTGCAGGGTGTCACGTTCGTGAGGAGCCAGACCTGGATTGAGTGCTGCCAGCCGCCATAGCACAACCACCTACGACGAACATTTTATCCTTAATACATATTAAGTGTAAGTTCCGATACACACTGCGAACACTTTAAGCTATGACGTCAATTATGTATCTTATAAAGATGTTCCTTTTTGTTTTGCTATACTGGTTACAATTTATAACGGAACGCGGTTCAGTATTCTGACATCCCCATTCAATTTTCAATTTTTAATGTTTCAATTATAGAAAAAACACGATTTTAACTCACGACTCCTCTTTAAAATTTCTAAATAAAAGTCTCCGACAGTATATGTCTATCTTTTAAGGTTGGCTCAGTATAACCTTTTTTATGGTAACCAAATTTGTTCTAAAATAATGCCTTTTTCTGAAGGTCTCTTTATAAACATAATATATAAGTGATAAGAGTAGCACACGCGGACGAAGTTGCGAGGTACAGCTAGTGACGACCAAATCACTCGAATATGATTTTTTATCAGATATTTTTTTATTTAACCTGGTAACACAAAAAAAAATTAGATATCAATCGCATTGATATAAGATATAAACAAATATGCAGTTTTAAAATTATACTTTATGGAAATAAAATGCAAGATATAAATTTATTCTATACACCATATTTACGAAAAAGCCGAGGTGAGTCGTAAACAAAGGTTTGGAACTTCTGGTGAATCTTAATAAGGAACAACCCTCTGATATTTTTTATTAAAATACCGGACGCCTCAATCTCCATTCCATAACACGTTTTTTCGGTGAAAATATTATCGTAATGAAAACGGAATACCTCCTATCTCAAGAGGAATCTCAATTTTTTTCTTTTAGTTATAAAAATATACCGTTAAATTTCAAATACCAATAATAATTTAAACTTTAACAAACTATACGTTTAACTATGTTCAGAATGAAAACCTTACACTATAAAAAATAAAAAAATACGTACTCTTTAACAGACGCCTCACTAATAACAACACTATGGCGATGTGAAATGACTAATGGCAATGGCGTAATGCCGGGCATACACGTTACGGTGTACCGGACGGATTTCTGTGCAGATGTGCCTGCGCAGTCTGACTGCACGCCGTTAACGTGTATGGGGACGTTCCGTTGTATCGTAGAAAATTGATATCCAATTTTGTACCGGTCGCCTGCCCAGATCCAAAAACTGCCACACACACACTCCGGTCTGCCTGCATAGATTGGCCTCTGCGGTAACCGTAACGTGGATGCCAGGCTATGTTACACGATTCAAATTATGCCGCTTATTTAACACGCTAAAAATACACTGATGTGTCACAAAATGTCGAAACTTGGGGTTTGAACCGTGTACCTTGCGGATTTCAGTCCATATTTTACCATTGACCTATTGAAGCTCTAAAGTATATAAATATAGATAAAACAATTAAATTTGTAGCATTACGCAATAGATAATAATATACGGAGTGGAAGATGCGCTTAACACTTAATAATGCGTGCGCTATATAATTAGACACTAAGTATGGTGCGTCATACGTATCAGTTCACCAAATATTTGGTAACACTTGAACAGATAATCTGTGCCCGTGTTTATATAGGGTCTAGTTTATTTATCGTGCTGTGAATAAGAATTTATGCGTCACTGTATACTCTAAAACTATGCCAAAAATTTAATGATTTTCAAATATTACCATCATTGCGGTCACATAATATCTTGCCTTCACTGCATCTCTGTGAAACCAGTTGCCAGGCCCGTTGTTTACGAACAAATACAATTTAAGGACCATCTAGAAAACAGCTTGTTCATTTTTCAAATGCCCGCAATTCATCTGTAGATAATACAGTTTTCCATCCAAACTTTTTCTATCTTCAAGGCCTTTAGCAGTGTTACCCTACAGCGCCTGCTTCTGGATGAGAAGGATAGCCACAATGCGTGGCTCTTTGGTGCGCCTACTAGTGGCTCACGTAGCCTATTTTGGACTTAAAGGGAACGAAAGGACCTACATAATCGTATGCAATGGCAGCAGATGGCCAGGTCTTGAGTTCGTCCCTTTTCTGTTTTAAAAAAGACCTTCACTTGTTGTTTCACATTTATGTGTACAAAATTTCTTCACTCTGTTCATTGTACTCCCATACTTACACGGTGCGAGGGCTCCATATTGCATCTTTTTAAGTCGCTTTTCAAACAAACTTTTTCAATATGTACTAAATGAGTACTTATAGATTTAAAGGAATTAAATGATGAAAAACTAAATATAAATGAATAATATGCTCTTTTTAAAATATTATTTATTAAATATATAGAACTATACCACACACGAACGTCTGTTCCTAAGGTAGACAACTTAATGCCTGTGTTATAGGTAACAGCCGTCTGTTATACACAAATAACTACTAAAGCTTAAGGAAACATTCGTAAAATATTACAATTTATTAATGCAATCTAATCTTTTTCTATCACGATTTTCCTTCCGCAAAGCCACGAGTTACTTTATAAACAATCAATTTTCCTACAAATAACAATAATTTAGCGTTGCAACATTAGGTAAAATTCCTACACGATTTTATTTCCCAAGGCGTTTGCCGTTCACTTCCTACAAACGTTAGACAGTTGACAAGATAATGAGATGAACAAAACAATGGGCGTAATATCTGCATTCATCAATTTCAACATAAATTTTAATAGGAAATATTCCTTAGAGGCCAAAACATCAGCCGTGGAAACTCAACCTTCTTAGATTAATTGAAAAATCAAAATAGTTTTTTTTTATGTTACAAGGGGCAAACGGGCAGGCAGCAGGCAGGTAAGTGCCTACTGACGCCGATGGACATATGCACGACTAGGAGACAAGCAGATGCGTTGCCGGCCTTAATGACGTATTTAGGCCAATGGGAAGTCTCACAAACCGTACGAAACGCGACAACAATACCATCACTTGACGTGACAGCATTATCGCCACTTTAGGCCCATCTTCTATAAGAAAGAGGTACTGGTAACCGGACGCGCCGGCCAAATTCGGCTACAGCATGGCGCTACTTCTCATTAGAAACACAGGAGTAAAGGAAATGGATGGAGTAATAGGATATAAAGGTAGATGGGGAGGAGAGAAAGGTTGCGGATACTACTGTCACGGACGGTATATGGGGTGTTATATGCTGTGGACTTTATGTAAATAAATTAAATAAAGTAGTAAGTAACCCAACGTTCGGGCAGGACAGTCTGCCGGATTCGCTAGTTACTAATAAAAGATATAAGAAATACGAATACGATACACGAAACTTAAATTTTGCAATTTAAAGAAGAACCATAGATAATTTATTTAGTAATTTTATTTCTATCCCTTTGCTCAACAGTGTGACATAACACACTATTAATAAAATACAATTCAGTAATGATATAATAGACAGGATGATGTATGTTATCAGTCACTGTTTCCTTCTATAGAGCCTCACAAACCCCGCGAAACGCGACTACAATACCATCACTTGAAGTGACAGCATTGCCGTCTTATGTGAGAAAGAGGTACTGCTACCCGGACGCGCATGCCCAATTCGGTTGCAGACTAAAAAGACTGCAAGCGTGGCGCAACCTTTAATTAAAGCCGATGACCAAGGAGCGAGCGAAGTAGAGAATAATGAGGTACCCTGGCCCCACCACCATGTGAGATATATAGTGAAATGTAGCCCTACCGAAAATCCGTTCTGAGCGGATTTCCACTAACTATGAACTACCACCTTGCCAAATTTCGTCATTGGACGCATGGTGAATGCGTGTCGGTAATGTCGGGTAAAGCAGTTTAACTCCAAAAATGCTTTGGATTTTTTTAATACAATCGCGTGTTAAATGCTCAAACCGGTTATTTAATATCCTACGTAGTTAAAGTACTATCCATACGAATTTTCATCACGAAAATTTTTCGCACCCTTTCTTATTTTTGTAACGTTTAAAACGGCGTCTCAGCTAAGAGTGGAACAAAAACGACTTCCGCGTATTTTAATTAAAAACTCCTCTAACAAAGAATACCGCAGCGTTTTTTTTAACTAGTTTAGTAAAATGGCAATGGTTTTGTTTTTTCTGCTTGGTTATGGAAATGTATAATTTTTTTTAAAAAACAAAACAGTTTGATGCTTTTTCGCCTCGTTATATCGATTACTTATTTGTTTAGTAATAAAATTATCAAACTCTAGTCTACGCTCGATCTCTGTTATATAAACCTATCAAATGTATATAGGTTAATATCTTAGACCATACATAAGCAAGCTAATTGATATTCTGTTTTTATATTACACGGGGCAAACGAGCTGGCGTTTCACCTATGGGAATACCGACGCCATGGAAACGTTCACCACCAAAAGGCTCGCAGATATGTTGCAGACCTTTAAGGAGGGAAGGTCACCGGGAAATCTCATAAAATGAAAGAAGCGCGACAACAATGCCATCACTTGACGTGACAGCATTGCCGCCACTTCACGCCGATCTTATGTAAGAAAGAGGTACTGCAATTAAAAAATTTAAAGATTAGCATTAGATCATGTGGTCTAAACTGAGCGCTTAACTTTGTACAGCACTTGAGTTGAAACGCTTCTGCGAGCCTTATTAGTTATTATAATTAATTTGATACTGAAAGTAAAGGAAATTCACATGACTCGTAAGGATGCTGTCGGAGTTGTTTTGTTTTTATTGACAAGTGAAATAAATTGAAGCAAAAATATATAGAAGTGACAAGAATTATGCATCGGATATTTCCTATTACAAATTATATGTATATTATGTATGTCGCTCGTAAATTACTTCAACAAATAATTTGCAATTCGTTGCTAATATGCTACGTGACGTGAAGACAAACAAACGAATACTTTGGCATTAATATGTATTTTTAACTTTGTAATGTTCTTCTAAAATTAAGTTGGCTGTATTTTATATAACAGCTCGCTTTATAATTATGTGAGACAATGCAATTTTATTGTTTTTGTTATCGAATAATAACCGACTAATTTATAGTCAACAATTCAGTAGTGTTTGTTTAAAGGGCGTACAACGAACATTGGTATTATTAGGTTTCTATCTACTCGTATATACTTAGTCATCATCCACGGCTTTACACAGGCTTAAGGTTTCGTCTTAATATAAGGTCTTAATTGATGTCTAAAGGCCGATCTTACATCAGACGAGCGAATACTCATTCTACCCCTACTTTATCAAATTCTTTTAGCTTAAGCAGAAGGAGAGCATTCTGTCCATGTTCTGTCTGCATTCACAAAGATTCTAATTCTTATTCGAAAGTTTTACTCGAATAAGAATGATGATATTTTGTAAACGCTAAGAACGAGCTTTCGTCTGAAATAAAAGATCGAAAGAGACTGCTCTTCTAGTTCTGTGTTAGTTTGCTCTAAACCCAACTTAACAAGTATCCTAATTGAAGTTCGCGCGATCTCATTGTCTTTAATTAGTACACTTCTTAAGCTGCCGCTCCATTAGAGCTTCATTTAAATGAACACTAGTTTGATCATTGTGTAGCCTGTGACTTGATTATGTGCTCAAAGTTTTTACAAAGGCATTGGTGTGCGTGGACTATTCGACGTATAGACTTGAAACGTCTAATAGTGTGGAAATGCTAGGGGGGGGCACCTTAACGGACAGACAGTCGAACGGACGGATGGTCGGACGGACAGAGCGAAATTTTGTATTTAGTTCTTTTTTTTTAATTCGGTGTTGCATTAATGACAAAACATGTTAATTTATTTCATGTTTAATTATGATTTGTTTAAAAATAAAACTAATTATTTTATATTCTCCTTATTTTTTTGCTCCGCTAATTCTGCCGGTGTGTATATAATTCGCGGTTTCTATTATATATGTCTAAACTTGATCTTGGCGGGAATCGACTCAAAAATTTACTAACGACACAGTTTGAGATAGACGAGTTTCTTAGCATTCCATGGATTCACCGTGCGAGTGCCGGGTCCACTGCGTTGCAGAGGAAGGAACCATTGCAGTGCCCGGGACTTGTGACCCAGGTGTAGATTTAAGAGCGCTTTTTATAGTGACCACTAACACTGACCTTCACTGTCAGTGTTCCCTCTTCTGCCTAGCCAAATCTGGTATGATCCTACTAGTGCGGTTTTAGATGTCTTTTCTAATAATGAACTCATGATAGTTCTTGACAAGCCAATGTCTTTTTCTACGTTGTACGAGGATTTTGCTGGTATACCCTTTGCTATACTACCTCACCGTATAAGCTGGTTTTGTAACCGTTTTTAATAGTGTAGAGTTAAAGCAATTCGACGTAAATTTAATTCAAACTTGAAAACTCTCAAAGCCTATTATGATTTAAAAACTGTAACCGTTGTCGATGGGTTGTAACTTTATTTAACCTGTGTACGAGTTTGTACTAACTTCATAAGCTTTCGTTGAACTTTAGCCACGGCGTTGATAAACTTTGCATTGCACTATATTTTATTATGATTAGATTTTGTAATATTTTTCAATAACATCGTACGGTTCTTAGATATTAAAAAACATATATGAAAGTTTTTTTTCCGTTACTTAATTGCTATAATGTCTATTTTGATTTAAATCATTTACTTTTATATTTATTTTACTATCTATGCCCCTATCCGTGTCCTATGTATCTGAGAGCGGCCGCACCGGCGACGGACATGCGCCGTACTCGGATCGATTCATTCCTTTAAACTAATACTTTCTGCATACAATATTAGGTACACGCAGGGAGCCATATATAGCGTTACTAGCTTCAACCTAAGCTTTTCTTCGACTTCTATACAAACTTTCAAGCTTTCTTTCACACTTTTTAAATCTCATCTTCGCAACAATAGGTAGCTTATGCCCTTCTGCAAGGTCCAATCCATCCCTATACCGAAATTCATCAAAATTGTTGTAGCGGTGTAGGCGTAAAAATTGTAACAGACAAAGTTATAACTCAGATTTATAATATTAGTAAGGAGTAAAGATATAGGATTCAAAATAAATAGAGAAAGACTTGGATCACTTTAAATACAGAGCTTAACCTACATTATAACCGATACCGTGTACTATAAGAATATATTCTAAGTAAGCATTCATGAGAAGGTTGTATCTTAGTCAGTGGTCAGCATTTGAGTTGATCCTGACGTTAAGCAATCCTTACCACGACAAGGTGAGACATGAGTCACCCATTCCAACATTCTTATTTGGGAATGCACGTAAAACAGATGAAGCCGATATGTGGCATAAATATATTAAAAAAAAACTTTAAAATACATACAATACTTTAAATTATTCAATCTACCAGCTCATTTTAGTAGTATACATTATGTAGTGTAGTTAGTAAAGTTTCCTTTGCCTTAAGTCCCAACAACACTTACTTTTGCTTACCTGCTTCTGTATAATGCTAGTTAATATTAAGTATTGTTCTATTGTTACATGTTGTAGTCCCCTGTAAGTGCAGTTTCATTTATCTTTAATTTAATCTCATAGCTACTTTGTAAATTATGCTTAAAACAGTGGGTCCCGATTGATGTCACTAACTGATATTAGTCGTGAGATTGTGGAGATTGTGGGGGTTCCGGGGATGACGTCAGACGGCAGTTGGTCATCTTAACTCGTCCCACAGCCACGTCCTCTGTAACTCACGCGGATCGGGATAACGCTAGGTAGAAGAAAATCAGACGAAGTTGCATTGAAATCGACTCAGCCGTTTTGAAGATTACCCACAACAAACATACAAAAAATGTTTTAACTAATGTTTTTGCCATAAGAATCGTTTAAAATATAATCATTTAAAATTAGTGAAAGAATTTAATTGTGACCTTACAAACGGACACTCCGATTTTATTTATATATACGTATAGACTTCAAATTGCTATGTTCCCGTCATTTAAAATCATCGTATACTTACTAAATGACAATGTCCGAAACTCTCTCTTATCTTCTTGTGAAGATGGTTCGAGTGGTGTTATGTTTTTCCCAACTTTGAAACAGACTCCTGAACTGTAATCTGCTGACTCTAAAAGGTTAAAAGTCAAGTATTATCACCAGAAGCCTCGCGGATGAGCTGCTGGCCATTAACGAGGGATTAGAGCCACCGGGAACTCTCACAAACTGAACGAAACGCGACAACAATACCATCACTTGACGTGACAGCATAGCCGCCACTGCACACCGATCTTATGTGAGAAAGAGCTACTGGTACCCAGAGGCATCGGCCTAATTCCGTTACAGGCGGTACTGATGGCGATGTATTTAGAAATACAATAAAATAGAAGCAAACAAAGAATATTTTAGACAACTTGTCATCGAACCTCAAAACTTGAGATTCCGCCCACATCACCTCTTTGTATTCCCTAGTAAATGCTATCTCTATGGAACTAACGAGTTCCATGAAGCTAGAAAACAGACCGGGGCCGGAGACCGCAAAACTTGCTGGTCATAATATGGCAATGTACTACCAACAATTCGCGAACGAGACACGAGACAAGAGGAGACAGCGTCCATACATATTGAGTGTCGCAGTCTCCTGTCGCGGTCTCCTGCTTCGGTCGCTTTTCTCGGTCTCGCATGCGAACCGTTTTACCATTATTTACGATGTCAAGAAAATCGTAAAGGCTAGGAATGCGTTTGTAAGCATTCTGGCAGTTATTTATTATCGTCGACGATGCGTCGTAAATTGTCAGTCATTCTGAGGAATCGTCTGCTCTTCATTATATAAAAAAACTTTAAGATTTTTTAGTATATAATTTATATTATATTTCTACTGGTTTAACTATATTTTATACAATTCGTTTATTAATATATTTGTCTTCCTTTGCCAGGGTTAAGCATATCGACCTACGCTTCCGCCATTCATTCCTCGTCGAACACTTTCCACCTTGGTACCTTTCTCCACTGTAATTGTGGATTGACGCAAAGTACTGACATGCATGCTCAATCCGCGAATGAGGTTTTAAGCAAAGTAGTTTATAGTTTTTCATTTATGTAATGGATTTTCACAAAATAAGACACTGATCCTATCAATTATTTAAAGGAACATGTCCAGCCTTCATCACTGAAAGACTCCTCGAGCGATATCAAACACGATATAAAGGGATTCGCAGTATGGTTGGATGAGAAATACAAGGAATACCTTCGAGCAAATCAGACCAATAGATTTCAGACCATCATAAGTCAAAGCTCTGTTGTTGAAATCGATAAAACCTCTAACAAGTATGTTCATCAATTTTTATTTTTACGCTAAATTTTACACGCTTTTAAGAGAGGTAGACTTTGTAATATATTAATGAAATGCATATTTCGATAGCTCCCACGTAAATTGTTGCAACCCCAAGTTCCCAACTTCGCAGTAGAGCATTACAAACACGTAAATTGAAATAAAAACCTCATAATATAACACATACCTCATTATATATGGATAGAATTATATACAGAATAATGACGATTCCATTATTGTATAAAATAATATATTAAAAAGCGACTGTTATATCACAATTTTGTTGTTTGTAACGCTCTACTTTAAGCTGGGAGTTTGGGGGTTACAACAACTTACGTGGGAGGCGTCGATTTGTAAACGAAATTTCTAGTTTATTACTGCTTCCTGTTCCGACTTTCTCTCGTCCCTCCACATGTCCAGCTCAGCATCCTCGTCTCCGCTGAGTTCACTCCTCTTTCTTGTACCAAAAAAGCAAAGTATAGTGATGATACTTAATCTAGTCTAGTCATATTATAAAATACCGCTTATCCAAGAGTCCAGCTGAGATGTACATACGTATATGTAAATTTGTGAATTGGCAAAGATACGCTTGGAAAGGCAGACGCTGTTGATAGTAATAAAATTTCAAATAGGCGAACGCCGTTTATTACCCAGAAATTAGTCTTGTGCTGTTTAATGACAGTATCTTTGCAAATCTTGAACATTATTATAATTTGAACCTTGAGTTCGCAACATGAGAAAGGATCGGTTTTGCGGAAATAGTAAACAGTTTTTAATATTTATTATACATTTCAGGTACAGGGAACGCCCATCGGTCAAGAAACGTCGTGGTTTTAAAAGGTGAAATATTATTTCTTTCTTTTTTGTCAACTGAAGTTACAAATATCTCTTGTTTTGCATACAGCAAAGAATCGATGCTTACTCTGAATTTCTAGCATTACACAATTATACATTTTATTATTTGACTAGTGGAGCCGACAGACGTTGTCCTGCCCGAACGTTGGCTTATTTTTATATATCAAATTATAGCGCCATCTACTGGTCGCTTACGCCACCGAGCGCCCGCCGTCGACCCGTTCTGCCACCGTATTTTAAATCTCTCATATCTTCTAAGATATTATTTTTCATGATATGCTGTAAAGGGCAATTTAGATCTGCATAAAATGTATAAAGTATTTAATATTATTTGGTGCGTATTTAAATGGCTAAGGATTAATAGGGTATTCTTTAAAATAACTTCGTAAATAGTTCATTCTTTTTTTTTATATGTAAAAGATAAAAATGGTTTCTGTGGGTTTTACTTAGGAGATAGACATATGCCATCGAGTCTTTATTATGGATCTTTTTAAGATGTACAATTCCCTACTACATTATTTTTTGTTCTATCTCGTAAGGTTTAGCCAGCGCACGCGACGTAAGCACACAAAAATACGTTTTTAACGACATCTCGATACAAATCATTGAGATCCTCGGCCTTTTTCTTCTATAACATTAATGTACTATAGATATGAACCCTTTCGTTGAATCGCTCTGTTTATTAGTGAAAATCACATTAAAATCCGTTGCATAGTTTGAAAGATCTGCGCGTACAATGCTGGGAAGCATCTTTATTTTATACAATATAAATATGATTAAAGTATATTTTTTTTATAAAAAATAATAAATGTTATGTCACAATAAAGGTAGACACATACGACAGCTATCGGTTTAAATGAATTTTATTAATGCGGTTAGTATCAATTTTTATATCCATATATTTAATATGAGATAGTTGAATTTATAGTATACATTTCATTTCAGTCCATGGAGGAGACGTCAGAAATATTCTTACAGCAAAGACAAGGGAGATGTGGTGATGAAGTAAGTATATGTAGATATGATGGGCTGTCAAGAATCCTTTTGTCCAACATTAAAGAAGTATTTTCGAAGAAACTATCTATTCAATGTATATATCCTTCAATAAAGTCTTCCGCTGCAGAGCACTCTTAGCATGGAAAGATCTAGTGGAGGACTAAAATTTTTACTTTATTACAGATCCAACCAAAGTATCCAAGTTATTTTAAAACCGCAGAACCTTTCGAGGACGGCCTCCGAGTGCTGTCAGAGGTATACAGTCGAGTTTATTTATTAGGAAACTTGTACCGGCTTCACAATCCACTTTGCCAATCCACTCCCGGCTGTCTTTTGTTTAGGAATTATTACATTTGCCGCGAGCTTCAACTACAAAAGATTTCGCAATACGACGCCAGCCAATGTGATAAAGACACCGGGGGCGGGAACAGATATTTCTATTCTGTCTGAGGAGTAACTTTTCAATCCTTTTTCTTATATATGTCTCCAACAAATTGTACATTAATTTTTTTTAAAGGTTTAAGTTAATGTGTGTTTATTATGCGCATCTTTTTTAGTGTAAAAATGTTAATATGAGGACAGATTTGCCGACTTCACTGTTCTTTTTTATTTTATTTAAAGGAATAAGGGTATGTCTTGCTGCCATCGCTCAAACAGCACAGTGGAATCCAATATCATCGCAGTTGCAGTACAGAACGTTACGTCGAAAAGTTCCACCGGCATTTATAAGGAGAAGGAACTTTGCACGGTTCCCATGGATGTTCCTAAAAATGATAATAATCGAAAGAAAGCGGTAATTATTTTTTACGAATGTTGTCAACAGTGTATGACTGATTTCACCCCCCCCCCCCTATTTTAATCTGGTCAAAAAGTAGAAAATTGTGAAAAATTTACAAAGTATTTAGCGTATTTAAATAGATAAGGATTTATACGATATTCTTTAAAATAGCTTCGTAAATAGTTCACAATTTTTTTTGTAATATGTAAAAGATATAAATGGTTCCTGTGGGTTATACTTAGGAGATAGGCATATACCATAACGGACTTTATTATAGATCTTTTTATGATATACAATTCCGTGGTGAAAAAACGCATTAAAATACGTTGCGTAATTTGAAAGATCTGCGCATACAACGCTGGGAAGCGCCTTCATTTTATACTAAGTAATAATTGTTAAGAGACTTGAAAAGGGCAATATTTTTTGTATTATAATGAAAATGTTATTCTATATACATACGTATAGGTTAAACTAATTATAGATATCGTAACAACAATTACTCAGCAACATTTAATTTATACTAATAATCTTGGATGCTTCTAAAGGCTAATTCAACACTATTCTTTAACACAATATCTTTTCAATAGAAATAACTATTAACAAATTTAATTTATGCTCGTATAACGAAGTTTATTATCTCAGCTTCATCTATCTCTGTAGAAATATACCGACCTTGACCTTTCCAAAGATTTTATGTGTGTTTGCATTGTCACGTACTTTTGTACAATTAGATAGACGTTCTTGTAAAATGTGATTTGAATGTCATCTGACTGATTTCTAAAATCTAGTAGGAAATTCTCAGTAGTTTTTATAAATAACTAGGTGTTTCCCGCGACTTGTTACGCGTTAAATTTGTAAGGCTTTCAAAATGTTACTGCCTTTGACTTCCTTCACAAGGCCCTATCGAAAAGTCCTTCCTTAGCCGGATTTTATCAATAATAAACTTGCCAAATTTCATTTTCATACGTCCCGCGGTTTTCTAGATTTCTAGATAGGTGACCTTTCCTTTTATATGTATAGATTCAAGCTTTACTAAGCATAAATTTGAGAAAAAGTATTTGTAGTGTTCCTGGTAGTATTCAAAAAAAGTATAAAAATAAAAAAATTGTGTAAAAACGATTTTATCTTTGTAGTTGTAAATTATTATTATTTACAATATCACTTATAGTCCAATCATTTGGTAGTCTTGCCTGGTATGTTTTGCGGGAGATTTTAAATTGGTCTTTCCGAATGTTACCTTTGCCACCTCGTATTTCTGCCCCTCGCGCCGCCATATTGGAAAAATGGCGCCTAAAAGCAGTTTCTTGACTGCATCTCGTTTCCAGCACATTTCACGACAAAAACAGTTATATGCAAAATGAAACTAGAGACCATTACCTACAATTTATGTCTTTACCTTTTTTTTCATAAAGTCAATAGTTTAGTCGTACAATCGCCGCAAGGTGTATGCGTTTTAGAAATACGAGGTGGCAAAGCCAAAATTCGGACAGAGCACATCATAATCTACAAAGTGACCAATTTTCAAAGCTCCCGGAAAACTTTTTAGGTAACCCCTGTGTTGGGGATCGGTGCCGGAATTGGGTTATATTGACGGGGCAATAAAACACTGACCTTTTCTTATCTTCACGGACTGTGTTCACAAGGACAATTTTACGAACTGGATCAGGTAGCGTCGTATAATAACGTGCCTTTGCCGCAATTAAGCACGACCTTAACTACTAAAAGGAGGCCGACACTAGTGTACGCCGTCGTGTTACATGATAATGTTTGGCGCATTGAAAGTGGGAGCTACTTGTAATACTTGCAAAATAGAGATTTTCTTTGGTATGTCAATATCAGAATAAAAACAAGTAGGAAAAGTGTGCGTAAATCCGCAAATACAAACGAAATGCTCCCGTATGGTCTAGTGGCTAGGATACCTGGCTTTCACCCAGGAGGCTCGGGTTCGATTCCCGGTACGGGAAAATCTTTTTTTATTAAATTAATTATTATTAAAGATAAAACTAGGTTAACATCAAATGTTAGCCAAGGATAAAGACGAGACCCGGTTCAAAACATTTAATCTGGGGGGGGTTTACTGTAAGCAACCCCAACCCCTAAATAGCTTGCAACCCTAACAAAATCTTTAAAATACAAATATTTATTAGGGCGGTGACAAAATTTTTTTTGTAATTTTTATTTTCTCAAGAAAAAAATTTGAACATTATTGCAGGTTAGGATGAAAAAACTTTCCCACTTTTTCTGCACCATCTGTCTTATCTGCCATTTTCTTTCAGTATCTTTCAGTTGTGCTTCATATTCACAGTTTAACAGTATATAAATTGTATTTGAAGAGGTTGATTTTGGAAATTTTCTGAACGCTTTTTGGCTTATAACTTTTTAATTTTTGGTACTATGACAGAAAGTTATAGAACCAAAATTGTGAAGAATTCAATTTCTACAAGAACAACTTTACATTTTTTCTCAGTTGTATATTTTTGCCGCTAGAGCGTAAAAGCGGTTTCCAGCCCATTTCAACGCAGTGGCTGATTCAATGGAGCTAGAATCCAGAAAACTTGGATTTAAGCTTTCCTATGCACCTCATTTGGAATGAAAAAAAAAATATGTCTTAAGCATAATTTATCACGGTCAATTTAAGTTTTCGTACAAACAAAATGCACAATTCGTCTGTAATGAGGTCGTTCCCATCGACTCGCCCGTTTTTTTTTTCAATTCAATCCAGTCGGGGCCGCTTTTAATGATTTTTTTTATTATTTGAAGAAAGGTTGGATGCAAAGGCAATGATCTGAACGTTTTAAACTTTAGATATCTTATAATATTTATGGATATAAATTCAAACATATTTATTTCTCAAAAAAATTATACATATCTAAAAATGGTAAGTTTTCCGTTAAGTATCATAGATGGCGGTATGACGAAAAAGTACGAGGCATCGTTGTGTTTTATTGTTACATTTTGGACAATTTCCACAATATCTTTATAATTCATAGCTCATGTGTTATTCTGACGTATAAAGTATATTAATGTAAAGTTTTATAAAAATTCAGTCAGTATTTTTTCCGTTAAAGAGCGCCAAAAATACGTACATCCATACATCCATGTGTACAACTTTCGCGTTTATAATGTTAGTAGGATATATTGACTTATCCTCAGTAAAAGACTCATTGTAATCTGTGTTAAATGTCTGTAAGTACTGCCACTATGATAATTATGACGTAAGACAATGTTATTGGCCGGTCGAAATGGTGGCATTAGTGAGATATTTCGATAGCAGCGTCACCACGCAGCCTGCTACGCTTGCTTTTCACTGCTGACATAGGCAGCGACGGAACAATAAACCATTCTAGATGGCAATCTTACAATTATGTATCCGATACCGCATGCCGCACAACGCAGCGTTATGCGTTGCGATCTAGAGACCAAAGCTTTACATCGGCGTAACGTCAAGGATACGATACGTGCGAATTCTTATTTCATTAGTGCTAGCATTTTTTTATAGCAAGTTTCGTTCGGTTCGATCGTAAAAGTAAGTAAAGTGTCAAAAAATGTTCGTGCTAGGATCGTGGCTAATGTCACTTAGGAAACTTAAAGAAAAGAATTTACTCATTTATCTAAGGTTGATAACGCATCTGTAAGTCTCCTAATGGTGTATATGTATGTGATGACACACATATGTATATATATACTGACATCTGTTCAAAATGAACTAGCCGGTCGCGTCAATGATAAATTGTTCTTATGAGAACGCGACCGGCAATTATTTTTCGCACTACGATTTTGACTTTAGTTTTCTTTTTGTCATTTTCTGTTTTATATAATTTAATAAACTCTTTTAACTTCTATTTTAATGTGTTCTTTTTGTGTTTTGTAAATATCGCCTTTTTATCATCGAACCAGCAGGCGCCGTGCGGGTTTCCACCCTTTCATTGTTGACATGCCGACATCCCGTACGAAGCTCTTCGATTCTTCTTTCCTTATCCGAACGGCTAAGACGTGGAATGCCTGTCACACCATTATACAGAAGAGCAGGTACCTACGTAATTTTAGTATATATATATATAAGCACTTTAATTTCTGTATACTGGTGTGACTGTAAATAAAGATCTTCTTATTCTTATTCTTATTATTCTTATAAACAGTGGATCCCGATTAAATGTCCCTGAGTGAGATTGTAGATATTGTGGCGGGTGACTTCAGACGGCAGTTGGTCATTTTCACTCGCCACGTCCTCAGCAAAGCGGACTCTGGTACTAGACCGGGATAGCGCTAGGAAAAACTTAAAACAGTATACAGGCATAACTTAAAACACTACCCAATACAACTCTTAGGGCCTCCGATTACTGAGGAAAATAAAAGGAACTCATTTATTAGAAATAAAATAAAACATAGGTTTCACGAGAAATCTTTCTAAAATTTATATCACGATGATGCATGTTACGCTGTATCATCAATTTTGCCTCTATTTATTCGGGAATATACTAAGAGTAATTTAATTTTCACTGCATATACTAAAGGCTATATATATCAAAGCGAAAGGTCGCCTAACACGACATCTTTAAAACTGCGGGTCATCTAAATATAAAATTTGGCAAGGAGGTGATTTATGAGTTAGTAGACATCCGTTAAGAGAGACTATTTTGATAGGGCCACATTAAAGAGGTCTGAGGGCACTTGCTTGTTCTTTACGCGGACGATCTCGCGGGAAAGAGCTAGTTTAATATATAATTAAAACAGGTATGTGGTAAATTTGATGTTTTCTAACAACATATTTTACTTGTATTCAAATGTGAAAACATGGTCTTTATGTACAGAGCTTTATAATTTGCGGTGCTCGCATCTGTAGTAGCGTTGTCGCAAACAATTTTCCATTTCATCGCTTTCGGTCTTAGAACCAAAACTTGTAAAGAAATCCCCTCCCATATTCATCTAGTATATTCTACATGTAATTTGCTTTGAACCCACTCGTAGCGTCCAGGATACGCTAAACGGCGTCCAAAGTGGAGATTGTTACGTTTTATGGAGTATGAACTGGTGACTGTTAAATCACGAATTGAGGAGCTTCGTGACCATGACAATGCGTGTTTGGTGAATTCAAGATGCATAGCAACAAAATAGTTAAGTGAAGTTAAGTATTCCAGAATAGCAACGCTTAGATATCTATACATAGGTTTCTTTAACAATGAACAATAGCATTCGTTTTACGTCAGGATTCTCATGGTGACAATACTGATAGACATTTAACACAGATTATAATTAACCTTTTAATGAAGATGAGTCAATACATCTTCTTTTATAATTCAAATGATAATTATAACTCGCAGTGTATTATATTTATTATTATAGATTAATAGTTAACAGCTAATTTCTGTATAAAATTTTATTATCAGTGTTAAGTTACACCAGTGAATGGAGTCAAATGAGTCTTGATCTAAGTAAGCTTAAACGCATCATCTCAATTCTTTAAAAAGTGACAGATTAGAAAAAAATGTTGTCTTCGAATTTTAAAAACTATCATTAAAAAAGCGTCAACTGAAGGATTCGATACGCACAACATGGGTTCCGCATGACGAGCTACAAAATTTCACACCAAGTAATACTTTATGTAAATAGAAGAATTGAAGACGTTGCTTGGAAACAAAAAAAAAAACAAAAAGACTTGTTTCCCATGCACTTTTTCAATTTGCAGCAATGTTAGCCAAGCTATGCACTCCATTTGCTAATAATATCTCCTTATATTTAAACAACTTACTAACACTATAATTATTTAAGACTCGGGTCATATCGCGATCCTACCTAGTTTATAATTTTTCCGATGTTTCGGCAGAGTCTCGCCGTGATTAAGGCAGATGTAACTCTGTCGAAACATCGAGAAAATTATAAACTAGGTACGATCGCTATATGACCTGAGTCTTAAATAATTATAGTGAAAATAATCGAGAAAGTTTAAGATGTATTTTTTAAGAGAATATTAGAAATACTTTTTAGATAAGTCTAATACTCTCTTTTCCCCTCCTACTAACCTTAAATTAAAAGGTTGTATTAGGAGTGGGTGCGACAATACCCCAACGGCGGTGGGGTTTGAACCTGGTACCTTGCGGATTTCAGTCCATATGAATGCGTATAATTTTATTAAATTTGCATTATAAATATAGTAAATTATTAAAATAACAATACACGCACACCAATGCTAAACGATTTACACACACATGTATGCATTTTACTATAAGATAGTGTCAAAGCGAGGTCATAACGATCATGCTTACATCTTAATTGTCAAATATAACAATGTCGTTGTACAAAGAATAATTTTATTTTACATAAATAGTTTGAAATATGAATATGGTACGTAAATCTAAAGATTTGTGGCCGGCTCTAGTTTTGTGAAATTGGAAATTAATTTGAGGATCGCTAATAATATTCTTATATATTCATAAAAACGAGTAAACATAGACAATGTTTTTGTTATAAAAAAAAAAATCAATAGGCTCAATGACAGTCACCTGCAGAGCTCGATTGTGAATCTAAAATATGCTTGACGGAACTTGTGCACACATACAGTCTTATAGAAATCGGTGCATCTTTTTATTAGGAATGCAGTCACATACACACATATAAAACTTGTACTTAAAGACACAAAACGTTTCGATTTCCTTAATATTCGTTATACTAAAGGCATCACATTTCCAAAAAGTAAAGAACCATAGACAATGACTTGATAATTTTTTAATACAACATTTCGGGTTTTTTATGTTAACTGCGACCGCCCCGGGGCCAGGAGCGACAAACCTTTGTTTGACCGGTCAATGGCCTAAATCGCTTTACGTCATTTTATCGACTGACGCCGCGTATAGGAGACATTGGCATCGGAGTAACGAATCGATTCGGAATGGTTAACCAACAACCGGCAACCAGTTTTTTTATATCATCATCGTTAGCCTATGGTAACACACAGCTGGGCATAGGCCTTCCTTTGCTTCTGCGACACTCCCCTAACTCAATTTTTATTATATAAGAAGGCATAAACGGTTAGACGGTTCATCTGATTACTACCTTTATCCATAGACTATCGAACTACCAGAAGGCTCGCAGATGGAAATATATTTCCAATTGAAATATATTATAATTAAGCTGCTAACTTAATTTTTAGTGATTAAATTCATTAATATAAGTAGTCCACTGGCATCCATTTTCCGCTGACCAGTCAGTGCTTCCATCGCGTCAGGCCAAGGTTTGGATGAACCCAGTTGCAACATTTTGCTGGAACACAATAAATATTTATTATATTTCAAATTTATCACAAAGAGTTTTATTTTTTAACAGATTTTTTAAAATAACTTAAAGACAGTGATTAATGATGGTACCTTGTCCCAGCAATGAGACTAAACAGGTAAATTCCTAAGTATAGGTTTCATTATCTTCGAAGCAGGCGCGCATCTAGTCTTTAAAAAGGCTATTCAATTTTTGGCTGATTTTCACCCAAATGCGAGTCAGCGTGTGAACTTGTACATGATCGATATAGTGCATACCTACATGTCATCATCATGTCATTAGTTGATGAGTAGTTGATGAAAAAAAAATCTTTTTTTGTACCCTTAAAAGTCGCAAGGCTATAAGGCTTTTAGACATCGAGGTAATGGAGTTGAGATTTCGAGCAAGAGAGTTCGTGATTGATAGAATTAAGAGACCTTACCCTAAAGCGTTACCCGCATCAGTATTATTGTAAATATCACAGTTTGACAGCAGCTTGTCTGGGTCCCCGGGAATGTACTCGTTGGCGATCTGACACAGAGCTCGATGGAATTGGAACTGGATGATGTAAGAGATGTAGTATCTGAAACACACAATAATAAACTGCTAGTTCTATCACCCTGTCGACTCTCACGAATAAAAACTTTAATTTTTTTTTAATACGGGGCCAAAAGTAGAAAACATGAGCTACGGTTATAAAGCTAGAATAGCCCCAGACTTAAAAGTTAGTGGTATAGAAATATTTAAATTTGGTTGCTGCAATACAATTAGGGCAGGACCAGTACCTTCAAGAAATTAGTAAAATTGAGTACAGTACAACTTCTTGACTTACCTCATATATTCGACGTCAGCAGAGATGTGATATTTGGCAGCGGGGTCAAAGTCGTCCTCGCTTCTAGGTGCTGGGGGTTCGACTCCTTGTAGTGACTCCCTCAGCTGCCAGAAGTGACAGTTATAGTCATTCTCGCTGGTGATTTAACAACTAACAATGCAAGTTAAATAAAAGATTACAATCACGAAATAAAATTTATGAACTGCAAACTTGGTTATCCTTTATTGGCTCTAGTAACAGTCCATAGAGTCCAAACAATTTCAAAGATAAATATAGAGAATATAGAGACGTATAATGATAAGATTATTGTCAAGGTTCCTAATATAATTAAAACCTCTCGGTTCGGCAGAAATCAACCAATATTACATATACCATTTTTTTTCTGCAAAACCCTTAATCTGTCCTGCTAATACGTTAATTTCATACATTGAAAGAACAGCACAACTTCGTCAACATGTTAACTTATTTCTAACTATTAAAAAGCCACATCACCCAGCTTCAACGCAATCATTAAGTCGTTGGATCAAGGCTGTTTTAAAAGGTGCCGGTATTGAGGTGTCCATTTTTTCGGCACATAGCACACGGCATGCCGCTAGTTCACGGGCTTTTGTTTCGGGCGTCAATATTGATATGATTCGTAGAACGGCTGGATGGAGCGGTGCTTCCAATACTTTTGGAAGGTTTTATAACAGGGTTATTTTAAATAAAAATGATTGTCATCAATCCTCAGTAGCTAATGCCATTCTCAATTTTTAATGTTTTACAGTTCACAATTAACCAGTGTTTTTTTTTTTTGTAATACATGTTATTCAAGGTCTTGATGCATGTATTAAATTTTAGACATTATTAGAACCATAATTGTTTTTCTTTTTTTGTTAATTAATTTCTTTATCATATTATTTATTATTTTTTCGTAAATAATAATATTAGTTTTGTTATAGAGGCATATGATTTAAGTGACTGTATGATTTTATTCATCTGGATAGAGATAATGTGTTTAAGTTTTTATATAAAGGAATTAGATTGTGTTATATTAACTTGTTGTTTGATATTTCCTGTCTAGGCTCTTAATGTCTACCTATGTTACATACCTATATGTTACTAATCTAGAGGACTAAACACGAAGTATAATTATTGATTAAACGAACTTACCTTAAGTGAAGTTCTATCATAATTATACGAGCTGCTTAGTCCGACGTCAGACGTCCCCACAGCCACATCCTCTGCAATTTAACCGGACCCTGGTACTAGACCGGGATAACGCTAGGTAGAAGATACTATATCCCTGATAATTAGCAGGGATATAGTATCTTCTTAATAATTATAATAAATAAATATATATACAGGAGTATTTGACACACGGACGTCTGTTCCTATTGTAGACAACTTAATGCCTGTGTTATAGATAACAGACACCTGTTATACACATTTTTTTTGATATATATAAATACATACATAATTATTAAAAAATATTAACAATCCACTGGCACTGGGAACCTAAGAGAAAAAATAAATATGAATAAATTACTTAGGAAGGCGAGTCCATAAACGTGATCCTAAAAGCGGCCCTTTGATCGCCAAAATTTGTACACCCCTCGTTACGATGAAGGTTAATCTTATTACGGCCCCCCTAAAAAGGCCATCGCTTTCCCCGAACGTAGGGGCGATAAATCTATCTATACTAGCCGTGCCCGCGACTTCCTTTGCGTAAAATTAGTTTTTTAAAAAAGGTTTAGAGATTACATAAAATCTCGAAAACCGCGAAACGTACAATGATTAAATTTGGCTAGTATTTTATAGTAGACATCCCGTTAAGAACAGAGTATTCGATAGGACCTGATGAAAGAGGTCTGAGGGCCCTCGCAAGCCTAATTTAACACGGACAAAGTCGCGGCAAACAACTAGTGTACACAAAAACTAAACCGATACGACTCAAAGAGCATATACCTTTCTTCAATGCCGGCGACGCGTCTGCGAACCCACGCTGTTATGGACGTGGCACTGAACTATTAGTATTATATGTTTTTCGGTGATTTTTGTAGCAAATCTCATTACGTGCCTGCCTTGAAAAGCCATTACTTCCCGCAAAATAAAGGCGGTAAATGTACTCATAAAAACGGAACCTTTTTACTTCGCAAACGGCTGAAACAGTTGCCTGTTCCAGTGTTTTCGAACCCTTTTGAATTAGCGATCTTCATACTTATTCTTCAATGGTCGGCGACGCATCTGCGAGCTTTCGGGTAAAGCAGTCCTGTGTAACTGTATTTTGTTGACTTCAAGGTCAAAATGTACAAATACTATGAGCTATGTCTGGCTCCGGTATTATAATTACGAATAACCATTCGTCAGAATATTGTCTATGGTCAACCGACCATAGACAATATTCTATGAAAAGTTCTATAATAGCGATTGGAAAGTGTCACAAAAACCGAACTTCAGTTTTCTTATTTGGAAGAAATGTTAAACAGTTCTAATGAAACCAATTCAAGGTCGCCCGCCAAGGACGCTAAATGCACAGAATATATGAATATTAAATATATAACCCACTTTGGTTCATTAAAATGCTATATGCCAACTTCCTCCTTACATGATGGGTTATCTAATATGTTATATAATATAGGGGCATATTAATTAAAAACAAGACTTCATGTTGAAGTAAATAAAGGAATACTAGTTCTTGCTTTCATGCCTCGAGATGAAATATGGACAATCAGGATGAGAAAGAGACTTATGTTTTATTAGCTGTGCCCGCGACTTTGTCCGTATAAAATTAGGTAAAAACAAAGATTTAACTTTAGCATGATGATATATATATATAGCCTATAGCCTTCCTCGATAAATAGGCTATATAACACTGAAAGAATTTTTCAAATCGGTACAGTAGTTCCTGAGATTACCGCATTAAAGTAAACAAAGAAGCAAACTCTTCAAGTTTATATGTTAGTATACATTTTAAAGACCTTTCTATAAGGGGTGAATCGTAAAAGACGTCACAAAAATTTTATGAATTTCTAGTCGTATTAATGTGACGTTACCCCCGCCCTTGTCATGATTGTCACAGTTTCATAACCCCCTTCCTCTTGATGCACTGTCCCAATATATATATTCCTGTATCAGTTGTTCAGTGAGATAGCCCATTAATCAAGGAAGGCTATAGGCCATATAACATCACGTTAAAATTTATTCAATTTTTTATGTCTAATTATAGCGGACGAAGCCGCTGGCGCAGCTATTTTTTTTTTTTTTTATGTTACAAGGGGGCAGACGAGCAGGCAGTAGGCACCGAAGTGCCTACCGTCGCCCATGTAATCTCAGGAACTACTGGTCCGATTTGAAAAATTCTTTCAGTGTTAGATAGCCCATTTATCGAGAAAGGCTATAGGCTATATATCATCGCGGAATCTACTTTTTTAACCTAATTTTATACGTAGGAAGTCGCAGGCACATTCTTTATATAAGTAATATTTTGAGGTAAATTTTCTTTTTTTTTAAAAAAAGAATATTAGGAATACTTTTTAGGTATGTCTAATATTCCCCTTTCCCCATATTAAACTAAAATTAAATTGATTATTAACTTAAATTATATTGGCTTGAGTTAGGTATAACTTAAATTATATTGACTTGAGTTAGGAGTGGGTGCAATAATACGCCAACGGCGTCGTGGTTTGAACCAGGTACCTTGCGGATTCCATTTCATCCCTTCCACTGTTGAACTACTGAGGCTTATTGTTATCTTAAAAAAAAGTTTTAACATTACTAGCTTTTTATATGTTAACAAAATATATATATATAGAGAGGTGGCTATATCTCTATGATTTACGAATTATGTTCATTTGTAAGCGTGTACCTGTATGAGGAGGTCGTAGCCTTAATCAGTGGCCAGCATTTGAGTCGATCACTTGGTTAAGCAGCTCTCATCGCGGCCGGTTGATGGATGGGTGGCCAATTCTAACACTGGTTTTAAAATATCCGACCTCCCCCGTGTTTCAGAAGGAATGTAAAACAGTGGATCTCGATTAAAGTCACTGAGTGATATTAGTGGGAAGATTATGGGGTTCCGGAGATGACGTCAGACTGCAGGTGGAACTAGACCGGGATAACGTTAGGTAGAGAAAGATATAAACGTACTTATAAATCTAATATAAAAAATTCTGGTGTCACGGGATACATTGCTATACTCCGCCGAAACGGCTTGACGATTTTCATGAAATTTTGCGTGCATATTGGCTAGGTTTAAGAAGCGGTCAACATCTACTTTTCATCTCCCTAAGTGATAAAGGTGGCCATCCTCAGAGACGGTGGCTCTGCGGACGAAGATGTAGTCTTTGTTAGTTGCACGGGTTCATTTGAGCGCGAACGCGCATTCCCGCCTCGAGTCTGGGTGTATTATCTATGTATGCATTTATATATTCTACAAAAAAAATATATAAATAACAGGCGTCTGTTGCCTATAACACGAGCATTAATTTGTCTACCTTAGGAAAAGACGTCCGTAAGTCTTATAGTCGTGTATATATAAACAAAAATTGTCTTACAGATTCGTTCGTCTGGAATATCATTCGTTCTCAACGTTAGGAGAGTTGGCTGACCGATTTAAAAAGGCGTCTCTTGCGTATCGTCCACATCAGTTTATTGAGGCGCTGCTGTTCACCAAAGACAATGGCGTGGTGATGACTGGTGACATGGTTGATGAAATAGCTAACGATGGAAAGGTATAAATGAATAAAACGCACAAAACAAATGTATTTAGCTAAGGGGATAGGTTAAGTAGAATTATAACTAAAACTGAATATATCTGTACTATTATACTATATATTGAATATAGGGGAAGAGATAAGGAAGACCTTGTAATAGGAATAAATAGGCTCAAAATGATAGAGTAATATCGTTACTTGAGCAAATTTTTTTTGCTGCGAGTGCTGATTTTGAGTCCCAAGCAAGCGAGGAATCCTAAGTTTGAATTACAAGCGTAGCTAATGATTCAAATGTAGAATCCTGAGCGTTGTTGAGGCATTGTCACAGTGTCTCGGTGAGGTAAGGCTCCTAGACTCACTGCGTCACGTAGGATTGATTAAAAACCGTAAACTTCTTTGTCAGTTAATAACTGGTGGAATTAAGATTTTGTTCTATTGATTTCCGACTGCATAACAGCCTAAAATGTTTATGTTCTAGCTCAATCCCATTGGGAAATGGTATTCCAAGTGGTACTTTATTCAAGTGGAGAAGTATCTCAACAAGTATAAGCAAGGAGATAAAACCATCTACGTGGAGTATATACCGCTGAGGGACTATTACCATAGACACACGCGCAGCTTGTTTTGGGAGCTTCGGGTATTCTGATCTTTTTTTACCAGAAATATTAAAAAATACTTCAAAATTGTATCATAGAAAACCACATGACCCTTTTGACATGTCACATAAATCTCTATTGTCCTTGGAAATTAAAATTAAATTTCATTTAAATAACATTTTGATACCAATGGCGACCGACCCGGGTTGCAAGATATACATATATTATGAGATGGCAATTTTCTCATAAGACCTGACTCTCTAATATGCAATCTTCTCTAATAGGCCTATGGAGCAGAGCTTGTGCAAATTGTAATTTGTATAAAAGCGAAAGATCAAATAACACGGAATTTCGACAACCGCATGACGGAAAAAGATGAAATATGGCAGGGAGCTGGTTTTTAGTTAGCAGGCGTCCGATAAGACCGAATTTGGCAAAAGGACCGGATTAAGGAGGTCTAGGGCTCTCATAAATTTAAGTTTACGTGGACATAATCGCGGGAAACAGCTAGTCCTATAATTATGCTATAATTTATTCTAAGCCCATTCGTAATATATTAAATTCATACATTCATATACACATTTTTGTTGAGCATTATTTTGGCAGCATTTATAAATGGGATGGACAGAAAAGCAGCTAAAAGATGAGACCTTTTTATTGGCATGCAAATTTATTGTGTGTTCTTTGAATAAAGTTCTTCTTATTATTATTTACAGGATATAATTCCATTTGGTAACAATATAATATTCCGATACCTTTTTGGATGGTTGATGCCGCCAGAGGTTTCTTTATTGAAACTTACGCAACCGAAAGCTGTTACTAAGCTATACAACAAGAGTCACGTAATACAAGACATGTTGGTACCAATTGAAAGCCTCGAGGAAGCTATTCAGAAATTTCATGACGAATTTGAGGTATTTTAAAATTATTTTACTTTTACAAACCCTACAAATATTGTAATCTTATGGATTAAAATATTTTTAGAGTAGGGTATATCTAAAATTGAATCCATATTTCCGTTGCTCACGGCATTACACGTGAACGGCTAGATCGATTTCGCTAATTCTTTTTTATTTTGTCTAACTGGGACGGGGAAGGGGACGATAAGCCAAGAAAAGTTGAGTACCATGTATATCAAAATTTTCTCAAATACATGTTAACAATTATTGGTATCCTTGGCACAGTTTTTGTTTAGAGCGAATAAAATGAGAAATGCAGCAAAAAAACGTATAAACTGCTTACTTAGACCACTATCAAGCGACTACAAAAAAGGAAGAGATTCTCAGATCGACTATTTTTTTACGTTTGTTACCTTAGAAATTTCGACTGGGTGAATCGATTTTGATGCTCCTCTGAACGCGGTTTTTTTAAAGAAAGAAAGATTAATAGACGCTTTTCCAGGAGGAAACCGATATCTTTTCTTTTTTAGTATTTTTACTTGTTCTACTTCCAGGTTTATCCCATTTGGTTGTGCCCGTTTAAATTATATAACAATCCAGGTCTTCTGAAAATTGACCGCGGCGAGTGGCAGATGTATGTGGATATCGGTGTGTATGGTGTTCCAAAAGCCAAGGGATTTGAAACTGTAAGTATGATGATTAAATAAGATCATATCATTACTGTTTGGAAGGAAAAAGAGAAGAAAAAAATAATTCAGGGTCAAAAATTTATGCAGAAAAATTTTGGAAGGGTCAAAAAATAAATGTTTAGAAAACTTCAGTGAAAACTTGTCTGAATAACCACCTGTTGGTGGGCAATCAGAGGGCACTAACATTCTCGATAGTTTTACATACTTTTACATTCGAAACTGAACGCCAAGTGTAACGTTAATGCCACCGTTTTACACAACTTAGTTGCTAAATATTTCTAGCACGAATGAAACCAGAACTCGCATGTATTGAATCCTCGATGTTACGAACATGTAAGTCGTGCTTCACGAAACTTTATTTGACGTTTCGATTCAAACGTAAAACTAAGTAAGACTATCGAGAATGTTCGTGCCAAGATCACTGAATTTTAATATAAATTGTATGATAGACACAAATGATTCTTCTAGTCGTATTAATCTTAGCAGACTGGTCAAGGTCATCATTTGGATGTGATGCGCTTGACTGTGGGCTTTCAGTGCTCACTATTATTTGTTCTTCTTTCGCACTCTTGTAAAGAAACCTCCAAAACTTTAACTTGATCAGTCCATTACATGGGCGATGTACCCTGTTATGTAAATGATTAAAACGGCTTTATTTTTAAAGACAATGATGGTGAAATGGGCAGTATGATTTTTATACCGGAGCCAAAAGTGTTTGTACATTTTTCTACAAAGTTCTACAAAACTTTGTGAAGTAACACAAAGTCCCCGGCCACAATACCTGATCATTGAAGGAGTATGAAATTCGGCACATGACACAATATTTTAATAAGATATGTATTATAAATGCATCTAATTGTTAGATGAAATCTCACGCAAACCAATGCCAAACGATTTATTCACACATGTATACATTTCATAATAAAGCGTAATGACTACTCTTTGACATCATCCTAGTCATGACTACCATGACAAATTAACAATGTATTTTGTTATTTATTACATTGAATGTGATTGAATTGTCAAATGTCGCCGTAAAATAAAAAATGTGTACATAATTTTAAACAAGCAAAGGGTACGCAAATCTAAAGACTTGACACTGAATTTCGATAAGCTGGCGATCTCTTTTACATATTATAAAAGCGAAAGGTCACATTTCACGAAATCTTGAAAACCGCGAGATGTATAGAGACGAAATTGGCAGGGAGGTAGTTTAAAGTTAGAAGACATCCGCTAAGACAGGATTTTTCGACAAGATCAGAAGGAAGTTTTAGAAGGACCAACTCGTGGGAAACAGTACGGGGAAAGAAGGAAACACTACGGGGAACAGTAGTAGATATATAATACTTTTTCTTCTATCTCACTAAACACAAATTATATAATTTTATTAATTTATTATTTATATAATCACTATAAATGTTCATTGTTTGATAATATGTCACAATTTAAATACGAAATTAACTTGTGATCTCTTTTTGTTTAGGTGTCCTCAAGTCGTCGAATAGAGAAGTTCGTCACTGAGAAAAACGGATTTCAAATGCTCTACGCAGACACATTTACCACACGCGAGGAGTTCAGAAAGATGTTCGACCATACACACTATGATAATGTTAGAAAAATCTTGCTTTATTGCAAGGATGCCTTCCCTGAGATTTACGACAAAGTGAATAGGAATGTTAGAAAATAAATGTTTATATATCGGAACAAGCCTTACATCAGTTTTTTTTTCAGATTTGAGAACGGGTCTAATTTTCTAAAATATTATTTTTAAATTAGCCTGTAATGTCCCACTGCTGGACAAAGGCCTCTCCTCTCTTAGACCGCTCTCCCCTATCCAGTTAACCCAATACAAACCTTTCCCGCGAAGGCGTCCAAGTGGTCCCGCCACCTCTTCCTCAGTCTTCCTGGTCTTCGGCCGCCATTGGCGGGAGTCCGTATTGTCATAACATTAAAATATTGATTTTTTATATTTTTATCCAGTTTTAAATTGTCTAGTTCAGGGCAGAATCAGGGATCAGAATTGATCATCAGGGATGCGCATAGTTTAGGGTTTTGATATCCTATGTTAAGATCTTGATCTTGTATGTAAGCAGCAAGGAAGGAAAGATAAAGAATTCGACAATTAATGCCAAAAATTTCAATTTATTCTTGGCATACATTGCTCGCTAATATATCTTTGCGTATAATAAAACAAAGTAGCTTCCCATTCTTGTACGCGTAGATCTTTTAAAATACGCAACGGATTTTAATGCGATTTTCATTGATAAACAGTGTTTCGAGTGTTTCACGTTTATAATATGTATAATATATGCATATGTATATCACATCCGGCGCGGATCGCTGTACAAATATATATTTATTTTAACTACTTTGTAAAATATTTTTTGTAAACTGTTTTTTTTTAATAGCCTATTGTCACTGCTGGTTAAGGGCCTCTCCCTTCTTGATCCATCTTCCTCTTCCCTGAGCCAATCTCATTCACAACTTCCTGTTTTGTTTTTTTTGATGTGTGATATACAAAAATATATATGTAGAGGAGACCGTAACTTCATGAATGGCCGGCATTTGAGTCGATGGCTAGGTTATAAGTAGCTCTTGCCGCAATCGGGTGGTAAATGGATAACCCATTCCAACGCTGCTTTTCTAATATAGGACCTCTTACGTATTTCAGAGGGCACGTAAAACTGTGGGTCCCGATTAATGTCACTGAGTGATGTCGTGAGATTGTAGACATCGTGAGATGACTTCAGAAAGTAGTCGGTTATCTTAACTCGCCCCACACCTACATCTTCCGCAATCTTAGCGGACCCTTGTACTAGACCATAAAAAATTATAAAATGCAGTTACCAAACGAGAATTTCTATGGTGATCAAGACGCAGGCAGCTAGGGTTTGAGCTATGACCACTGCTGGTTCTGATGGACCGCGCAGCACCGCCGCTAGAAGAACATCGCTGGTGTCAGAAGCGGCTTCTAGAGCGGCCACCAACAAAGCAGGTGCAGCGAGCCATCTCGCTCCACGACGCCACCAAGATTGCTAAAAATGACACATTTTTGAGGGAATGTATATGTCGCAGACTGATAGCTTAATCGGCCGTGCAATTAACGACCTAGCAACTTAACTAAACGGCGCCGTTCAACTAATTTCTTGAATGATATTCAGCCGTTTGATCAAACAGCTAGGCAAGTAGTCGAAGTCAAGTCAAAGTTCGCGAGTTCTATGAAGTCATAAAATGACCTTAACGTAATGTCATCATAACTAATTACTTGAATCGTACTCCTGTTAAAAACGAATAGGTTAGTTCCAAAGTTAGTTTGTTTAATTCCAAAGAAACTTAGTATATTAACCTAAATATACCCATGTTAAATTTTGTCACTTAGATAAATACGTGGTCATACATATTACATGGTCACCCTATAGTACGAATGGTCAAAGTATTAGCCAGCCAGTTCATTAAATGTTGTAACAAACACTACGGCTGAATATCATTTGGGAACTTGGCCGAATTGCGCCGTGTGGTAAAAAGGCTAGGTTTTTAATTGAACCCCAGACTCGAGGTGGGAATTGAAACCACGACCCCCGGAGCAGAAGGCAGGGTCACTGCCCACTGCGCCAACGGGCCAGCCTAGATTATAGAAATCTAAGTCGGGGACTAAGTAAAATATATCATTTTAGACGTGACATTGTCATTGTTTGTTATATTGATAAATAATTAGTAATGAATGACTCTACGTCATGAATCAGCACACTAAATGAGATATATATTACCCCATTTCCGTCTGATAAGAAACCTGATAATTAGTAACATAATACGAAGATACTCTTCTGCTATATATTATAAGAAATAAAGGCAAAGCTTACAAAGGTTTTATAGATTTCTATAAGATTCCTTCCTCCCATCTCCACTGCTGGAAACAGACTTCTAATTTTAGCAAGGGTTATGTTTGTTAAACTTAAAGAATTTTCAGTTGTTTGAACTTTATGTTAACTAATGCCTAAGTTTGTGTTATCTGTTTAGATATTCTATGTCATTTCGATTTTTAGGGTTCCGCAGCAACAAGCAACCCTTATAATTTCGCTCTGTCCGTCCGTCCGTCTGTCTGTGTGCCCGTAAGGTGGTCCCCCCCTAGCATTTTCAAACTATTAGACGTAGAGACTTGAAATTTTCCATGTTGATGGAACACGCTAAAAACTCATTAGGGAAATTATTTTGAACTAAATCGGACAACAACTTTTGAAGTTATTTAACGGATACGTTTATAGCGTATCAGATACGGAACTTATATATACGTTACTTCTATATAACCGTGCATTGACACGCTTTTGGCCATTTTTATTCTGTATATCGCCATCAACGGATAACATTTACGAATTATATAAAATAAGCTTGATTAGTGTGGAATTATAAGTTAAGGTGTAAAATTTTTGAGTTAAGGTATAATTTTTTTTTTTAAATATCGTAACCTTTATATTTGTTTCTTTTTCCATATCTATTGCGTACTTAAGTTAGTGAGAGTCTTGAAGTTTTCTTTGGCCATAATTTATTTCACGATAAAGTAACAATTTTCTTAAGCACTCGGGAAAGTGCGTGCTTATCTTTACCGTAATACAGGTTTTTAATTTAAGCTTAGTAGGAGAGGAAAAGGGGAATATTAGACATACCTAAAAAGTATTCCTAATATTCTTAAAAAAAAAAACAATAATACACAAAAAGATTACCAAGTTAACCTATTGGCCCGACAACATGTAATTTATCAACAATGTGGCCCGCCTGTATCACATTATTTTACGATGTGGCCCTCGCCTGCCAAAAGTTTGCCGATCCCTGATATGCACTAAAAAATTCGAAGAAAGACCTCCACACTCACATCACACATTTTAAAGTGACGGACTTAAAAATTTAGGATCCAAAAATACTTCCAACACTGACATTGATTTATTGCTACCAAATGACACGAGAATGACAAAACAATCACTTAAATCTGACGTACAGTTTATCTCTGTCTCAACTCCGAACACTGTATGAATTTCCCTCATGAATCAGCCTGAGTTAAGAATCCCAGGGAACTTGAAGTATTAGTTGCAATGCGTTCCGGGAACTGGAGCGAAACTTGGTTTATGATGAAACTTAAAACGTGCTCGAATTCTCCGGCATATAGAATGAAAGTAGTGAGAAAAATTGCTTTAATTATCTGCTTTCTTCTTCCCTGTTGCAATATATAGGATTTCGGGTTATAATTGAACACAAAACTGCATTGTTTGTTCCTTTTTCGCAGTCGGTAAAAAAAATTACTAGTTAAGTTTATAATGAATTCAAATCTTCAACGGTACAGATTGTCACTAGATTTCTGAGATAAGCCTAATTCATAGAACGTTTTACAAAAATCTTTACATTTAATACTACAATTGAAGGGTCAGTTTATAACGTCCATATTTTTTTTTACTAATTACATATGATTATTTATTTGCTTTTTTAATATAACAAGGGGCAAAAGAGCAGGCGGCATTCACTGGCGTGACTAACGACGACCATAGACAAATGCAACACCAAAGGGCTAGCAGATGCGTTGCCGGCCTTTGAGGAATAAGTATGATTTTTTTTTTTAATTTAAACGACACTCATGTATATCAGAAACGTAAGTTGAAATATTTTTGGAGTAATATAATAATTTAATATGCCACATGGCTTTTTGATTTATTCGCAGTGATATAGTCATATTGTAACAACTGTACCCCCGCTCCCCCCGGCCCCGCGCCGCAGCCGCGCAGCACCGAGCTACGCGCCGAGCCGACCCCCACCCGCGACGCGCGCGCCTTGTCGCAATGCCACGGACTATCGCTGCCGGTACTAACCCCATTTAATTTACACTACTACTAAATACTAGACTAAGCTTATTCTCGAGCTCGAGGTGGCCCAAAAGCGTTCGCTGTCGTGCTTGCATGTCGCGTCGAATGCGTAGGTGCTTGCGAATCGTGCACATGAAGGGTGTGAGTTTCTCATAATCATGCGTAACGTACCTATTTATTCCTTCGCAACGGGCGCCGACTCTCCGCCGTCCGCGACGGTCAGTTCGTATGATATACGCGCGTAATACTTTACCGTCCTGTTGACATGGTCCGTTTATGCGCAGGTGGTGGACGAGCACAGCACGGCTGCGGCCCCGGACTGCTCCCCGCGCGTGCACGTCGTCAAGGCCGAGTGGTTCTGGGCCTCCGTGCAGAATGAGGAGGCGCAGGACGAGCGAGAGTACCTATTTAAAGACGTAAGTAGTGCGGTTTTGTATGTTATATAATACTGTGATTTAATTAGTCGCTGCACGGCAAAAATTAAAAGGATATAAGTAATGCCTTAAAAAAATTTTCAGTTATATAAATTTTCTTTTTTTTTGCCTGCTACTAACGGATTCACAAATACTTTTATGATATTCATAGATCCTGGAATCAGATCAAAATGTTTATAAATCTTTTAACAGTAAAAGAGCAAATTATAACGCACACATTTTTATTTTTGGAACGAAAATTAGATTCCTGTAAGAGATTAGGAATGTTGGGTTAAAATATTACCTGTTTCTTTTTCCAGTACCTGGAAGAGGTGTCCCGGCGGTCTTCGGTGGGCGGCGCGTGTCCGGTGGGGGGCGCGGGAGTAAATAAGCCGTAAGTACACTTTAATTCCCATCAATCCCTTTCGTATTTCTCCATCCATTTCCTTAGAGGGTGTGGGATTGCTAATATTTTTATGAAATATGCATTATTAATAGATTAAATTATTCAAGTAAAACCTCACGCAGACTAAAGCCAAGCGATTTACACAAACAATTATACATTTTACTATAAAATTTGTCAAATTGTATTCAGATTTGTAGGCGAATTTTGACCAGCCGGCGACCTGTAGTAATACTTTAAATACATATTTATACTCATATTCGAAAACAATTAACACACTAACTGACTGATAAGTTTTTAAAAGCGGTAAAATTTTTCGTTTCCATCCCAGTAAGCGTTTCGTTTCAGCTCGTAAGCCGGGAATGAACAAAGACTGCAAAGTTCTTTGAGGCGGTCGTCCCCCTTCCCCCTACCTAACAGCATTGATAAAGAAACAATGCGCGCCCCTAACTTGTTTCCATCAGGTGTTTGTGGACTTCAAATTGATGAAATTTCGCGCGTCGTCTCCACGCCTGGATTGTTTTCCTCAATTAAAGTGAAGCCAATGGCTCAACTGGATGTACCGAATACCGCAAGTGTCCCTGTTCAAACCCCGTCGCCGCTGGAATCTTGTAGCAACCATTCCTAGCACAAGCTTTTAAGCTTAGATAAAATTAATGTTTAAAAAAAAACATTTCAACAATTTATATATTGTATATTAAACTAGCTGTAGCCTACGTGGGCGACCCTCATCACTTGAAAAATATTCGATAATAAAAAATATTCGATAAAGATTCTCAGATCTACCAAATATGCAAAAAAATTTCATAAGAATCGGTCAAGCCGATTCGGAGGAGTTTGGCAACAAAAACTGTGACACGAGTATTTTATATACTAGATTGGTCCAGCTGTTCTCAAATTTTGGCGTGACCTAGGAAAGTAGGGGTTCATATATATATTACTACTTAGGCGTTGAATTTATAATCTCAAAATAACTTAAATCAAGATTACTTTAATTAGAGGTAGCGCCATGCTTGTTGCCGAACTGGGCCGGCGCGTCCGGGTACCAGTACCTCTTTCTCACATGAGATCGGCGTGAAGCGGCGGCAATGCTGTCACGTCTGACGTTTAAAATTCTGGCAATTATGACCAATCGTGTTTAGCTCTGAGAATATTTCCATTGTGCTTTGATGGCTTCGTATGTAATATCGGATAATATACTGAACTTTAGAGGAGTTTTTGTTGTCACAAAATATTGACGTTTAAAATTCTGGCAATTATGACCAATCGTGTTTACCTCTGAGAATATTTCCATTGTCTTTTTTTGTTGGTATCGTCTGTAATATCTATACTAATATATAAAGCTGAAGAGTTTATTTGTTTGTTTACTTGAACGCGCTAATCTCAGAAACTACTGGTCCGATTTCAAAAAATCTTTCAGTGTTAGATAGCCCATATATCGAGGAAGACTATATCATGACGCTAAAATTGAATCTAATTTTATGCGGACGGAGTCGGTGGCACAGCTAGTTGGATAACATTTTGCAAAAAAGTGTTTGTATGTATGTTACATAGAGATGTGTTGGCACGTTAATTTAATTTTGATGTTTTTATTTATCAATACAATTTCTGCTTCGCCATAATTTTATGATAATAATTCTTGTGTCCCTTCACGTAATTTCAACAATTGTAACTCTATACCACAATCTAGTTACATGATTGTGTATTGTTACTGAATCTCTAAGACAGTCACTTCGCATCGGCTACTTATTCCATAATTATTATTATTAAAATTCTTAAATTGCTTTTCATCGTCAGGCAGGCAGCTCCACATAGCAAATGAAAAATCTCGTTAGGTCCTATTTACTGTTAGTTAGTGGTTATAAAATTAGAGGTAAGGCACGCCACGCTTGTAATCTTTTTGGTCGGAATTGGGGAGGTCGCGGCGCGTCCTTGCACCAGTACCTCTTTCTCACATAAGATCAGCGTGAAGTGGCGGCAATGCTGTCATGTCAAGTCAAGGTATTGTAGTCGCGTTTCGATCTGTTTATGAGAGTTCCGGTAGCCTAAGTTCCTTTTTAATGGCCTACAACGCATCTGCCTCTCGACTATGGAACGCGTAGCGACGGCGCAGAGGCCGGTTCGCTGACGTTGCACTATAGTTAGCGAGTTTTCGTTTGCAGGCGGATGGAAGTTGAGAGGGAGATATAACTTAAAGATAGCTTCGCTGATTAATCAAATGGCTACCTCTCTCCTATCTCTTTACTTTTGACTTCAGACTATCTACTAATTTCAACAAAGCTTCGACGAGATGATTGGTTTGATCTGGTTTCGTCTGGCTTAGACTGGTTTGTTGTGATTCCGAATGGTTTCGACTTATCTCGACTTATATTTTTTACATTTTTTACTTTACTCTTTCATTGCACTATTTTTAACTAAGCTTAGAAAAGGCTAGGTAAATAGTGAAACTTTATCGATCCAACTCATTTGCCTAGCAGTTTGAGCAAATGGCTGAATATTATTTAAGCTAGTTGCTAGTTGATATACACATATATATATATATATACATCGCGGGCAGATAGATTAATTAGCCGTTTAATTTACCGCCTAGCTTCTTTACTAAACGGCACCGTTCAACTAGCAACTAGCTTAAATAATATTCAGCTAAAGAAGTTTTATTTCAGTCGTCAAAGCACACTCGTTTTTTTTTGTATACGTCAGCCTATTACAAACATTTTCCAAAGTCTAGTGTAGCGCGGGACTTTGTGCATATATTTAAATTCCCGCGCCACATAAAGTGATCAAGCATGTGTTCAAACATTTGAAGCTATACCCTGGTGCCCACAATTGAACGCATTCTTATCTTAGAGGGAGAGGAGAGATCGGTGTTGCTATTTTATAATTATCCTTACATGACATGCGCAAAGAAGCCACACCTCCTTACGACACGCCCACAATATAAGCTTCTTTGATTTATGCTGCCCTGGTAGACAAGCGGCTCCAGGTGGCCGTTGTCAGTCCGTCGGTATGATAACTTCAGTCAATATATTAGGACATCATAAACCACAGAAGGTGATACATTACTGATTCTATATGACTCCTCCCCCTTTACGATAGTAGTAGTAGCGTTTGGTCTAAATATACACGCCCTTTTATTGCCCTAACCTAACCTAACCTAACCTAACCTAACCTAACCTAACCTAACCTAACCTAACCTAACCTAACCTAACCTAGTTCAAAAGCCAACGCCGAGATTTAACGCAACGCTTTTTAAACTCTCGTGCGAATGGGGGCTAAGTGATTACGTTAAGGTATCACTGAAGCTAACCAGATGCTGTAGTCTCTGGCAACACCGCATTTATCTAAATATCTGGATCCTCGCCAGATCTGTCTGAAGCAAGATTATTGATGAGAGAAACGCAATGCGAATATCGCCTTTAAACCTAACTTAGCAGAAAACTTACTCTGACTTGATTAATGGTATTATGTGGATAATTTAGTTAAGCGTACTAATACATAGTATGGCAATGTATGGGTAGGGGCCCGCAATGCGGATACATATCAACCCTGGTGAATCTAAGAGGCAATACAAATATTGCACCTTCCCAACAAGTTACAACAGGTTTACAGAGTCCCAAATATTCCAAAGCACGCTTCTGTACCAAATTTATTCGTAAAGTCAAACTAATTATTATTTCGGACTTGGATTTCCCCTAGGTAATCGATTATCATCGATGATAATCGATTACCTATTCCTCACTTTAGCATTTATGTTGTTCGTAGCTAAAACCCAATACTAACCTCAGCTGCCGACAGAAAGCTCTTCGAAATTGGTGTTATCCCTTCACGTAGAAAATTAAAGGCTGGATCGTTCAAAGGCTAGCTTTGGTCCCGACAGGTCGTCCATTTTGTGTCGCCGTACCTTGCAGCCAATTGTCAAAGTCTAAACTTTGTTCAAATCCTCGATATCCCAATGGTAGATGTCAGGACTGGAAGTCTTGAGGTGTTAGGTTCAAAAATCACTGGCTTGTTATTGAAGCCAATCCTAACCCAAGCCCTTAAAATTTAACCTATTTTAACGAGAGTATGAGTTATATCTCAAAAATAGGTCTAATCTTCTTATATATAAAATTCTCGTGTCACAATGTTAGTTAACGTACTCCTCCGAAACGGCTTGACCCATTTTTATGAAATTTTATATACGTATTCATTAGGTCTGAGAATCGGCTACTATGTATTTTTCATACTCCTAAGTGATAAGGGTGGCCCACGCGGACGGAGTCGCGGGATTACTTAAGGTGAATATGTATTTAAGCCGCAATATTTCTACGCTAAAATTCAAATTCAAATGATATTTTATTCAAGTACATTTTTACAAGCTCTTTTGAACCGTCAAATATTTTAAAAGCTACCACTGATTCGGAAGAGTCGAGCCACGAGAAGAATCAGCAAGAAACTCGTTAGCCGCTCTTTTAAAAATATTTCTCACAGAAATTAGTTTTTCACATTTTTGCATGTTAACTATCAATTACAAAGCTGGAGCGACTCAACTCCAAGCAGTTTTATCTTTAATATACTCTTCGACAGTATAGTACGCTTTACGAACAGGCGTGTTTTTTTACATATAGTTTAAATTTAACTAGAGACAAGTGTAATTAATAAGTAAAAAAAATCAAAACAAACTGGTCCGATAGGTATCCGGATCAATTCCCCATCCGGAAGGCTATTGTGTTACACTAAACCTTAGCACAAGCTCAGTTGGAAGGGAAACAGGAATACTAAGAATACAAAAATAATATTTATAGTATTAAAATAGTACTCGTGATTGAAAATATTGTGATTCCGATTGTAGGGATTGTGGGGGTTTCGGGGATGACGTCAGACGACCGTTGATCACTTTAACTCGAGCCACTGCCACATCCTCTGCAGTTTAAGCGGACCCTAGTAGACCGGGATAGACAAGACCGGAATACCGGGATAGATAGACTAGACCGGGAACGCTAGCTAGATAGAAGAAGGTTAAAATAGTATTTTTTATTTTATCGAAACGACATTTTTGGAAAATGCGTTCGAATAACGTCTGTGATTGGTCTATAATTTACTGTTAGTAAATGTTTAATAGGATTTGAAGTAAATATTATATATATTAAAGGACAAGCTCTTTCACGCGACATCATACGTGTAATATTGCTTGGACTTGAGACGTTCCAGTTGTTTACTTGATAGTTAACATGCAAAAATGTGAAAAACTAATTTCTGTGAGAAATATTTTTAAAAGAGTGGCTAACGAGTTTCTTGCTGATTCTTCTCGTGGCTCGACTCTTCCGAATCAGTGGTAGCTTTTGTGAGAAAGAGGTACTGGTACCCGGACGCGCCGGCCCAATTCGGCTACAAGCATGGCGCTACCTCTAATTAAAGTTTCACAACTATGTTTCACTAGTGAGCATTGCGTCAATAAGTGTCAGCAGCGAAGAAATATCTGCCATGGGATCTAGCTGTCTCTCATTAAAACATACACTCGATATCGTGTTTCATTATGATCAACGGTGAAATAGTAGGGGAGGCAGCAATGCTAAATTTATAGTTGCCGAGATCTATTGGATTACGTAGATTAGTACAGAAAAAAAGGTCAGGTTAAGGCTAAGGTCATGATGTCAGCAATGTCTGGAGCGTGGTTTGATGGAGCTCGCGATGGTTTTAACTAAATTGCCTTAAGAAAATCGTCGGATTAATTGTATTGCGTAATTTTTTAAAGGATTTCATTCAAAATAAAAATATATATCGTGCTCGAATATTTCATGGTAATTATTTTGTGACTCTTCCATTTTTTTTTTCACGCTTAATTCGTCAGATTATTGAAATGTAAACTTATCTCCATCGAAGTAACCTTCCTCGTCTTAATCTGACGAGTTCTACTCTTTCTAAGGATCATATTTGATACATTACAGATTTTCTGACGCACTCGAGTATTACGCGAAATCTCCTCTTGGGCTTCCCTACCAAAAGAAACATTAATTTTCAAATATCAAATATAGCTTACCTCAGCCTCAAGAGAGAAAATTACTGCATAACCAAAATACGTGCAGACGTTGCGTCCCCAAAGAACTCGTTAACGCTATTGGTAACAGATATATTTCAAATAGAAGATGAATTTATAGAGCGGAATAAATTCCCGATACTGACTGAAATTTTAATGAGTTCTCTAGCGAATTGGCGTTTTAGTCTACAAAAAAAAGTTTAAACATATTTCAAATAGAAGATTAAATTATTACAGAACCTCATAAGCTCAACGGTATAAGATATGGACTGAAATCCGCAAGGGTTATCAGGTAAAATTAAAGTGGAAAAATATAGAAAAATTTGCTTGGCTGTTATAGTCAATCCTGTATCTTCTGAAAAAGAAAAAGCCGACGAAAATTTCACCACTGGGGAGTCTAGAATCATGTACTGAACCCAATCCGGCATCGTACCGGATACGTATCCCAATACGTATCCGGTACGATGCCTGGATGTATGTCTCTTACACCCTGCATAACACGGCATTACATTATCTGCTATAACGGTATACAAAATTAAATACTTGGGCATGTTACTGAAGAAAAAGATGAAGACAGTAAATAAAAAGGGAATTGACGTAGATTCAATTTCAGTTTATTACACATTTAATTTAAATAGGTAGTGTTGATAAAAAGATCTCTTTAAAAAATATTTATATGGAAAAGAGAAAATGGTTATTTTTTGCATACTTACTAATTATTGAGTTGGACTCTAGGGGCGGCGTTTTCGCTAATATATCAACGTAGAAGTCGTCTTTTAACTTATTGATGTCCATTACATTTATATTACCGCTGTCCTCTTGGTCTTCTATGGGATCCAAACTGGAACCATACTATTTCTTAAAAAAACTAAAAATACCCAATAATATGTTGGAGTCTAAATTGAAAAAAATAGTATATTAATTGCTAGGTTTTTATATTTAAATATATCTTCAAATGATATAACACGTGAGCTCCTCTAATCCCACCTCATCTCCCTCAGCTGCATTTAAATTGATCCGTGAGCTCCCTAAATCCCACCTAATCTCCCTCAACTCTAATTAAATCGCTCTGTCAGCTTCTCAAATCGCATCTAATCTCCCTCAACTGTAATAAAATTGCTCCGGGAGCTCCTCAACCTCCACCTAATCTCCCTCAACTCCAATTAAATAGCTCCGCGAGCTCCGCATTGGTCACCTCATCTCCCCCAACTGCTGCCGCTCGCGGCGCAACTGGCTCAGCAGCTGACGGCGCGTGCCGAGCTTGCTGAGGTGCAGCTCCCGCACGGCGCGCCCCCACTGCTCCTTGAAGAACGCCTTAGACTGCACCGCGCTGTCCAACTTCTCCTCGAGGCAGCGCTGAAGTTATCCATATATATCATATAAAAATCTGTCCGTCTATAACGCTATATATACATGGTTTTCAGCTCAGCATAAAATCGTGCAACGTAACGCTATAACGCACGACGCTGAATGTAAGGTGAGACCAAAGTGGCGTCACAGCATAAACAATGTAACCATCAAACGCACAGATATATGGGTACCTATAAATAACGTCACGTGTTAAAGTGGTAACGAGTAGGGTATCACCTAAATGTGACAATGGGCGACTACGGATGGGGGGAGGGTGAATTAAAAGCTTTTAAAGTTACAAATCAAATTTTAGAAAAATTAAAAAACATATACAAAACAGCGTTTTTAATTTTAAAAAAATATATTGCGATGTCACAGCAAGGGGGATAAAGTTACAGACATATGAGAAAGAGAATTGTAAACGAATTGCGTTTTAAGCCCTGATTACTTTAGAAGTTATACTTCTCACGTGGAAGTTGTACTTCTTTTTAAACCGTATTTACACAATTATCACTATTAATATGATGACCATTATAAAATAAATCTTCGAATTTGTTTCATTGCTGTTTTGGATTCGTAGAACACATCAATGCTCAAAACACAGCGGCAACGGGTGGGGATGAGTCACATAAATTACGAGCTCATTACGAGAACTTTCGACAATTACGTCCCTCCGTCCCGTCCGGCATTATACGTAAGGACGAGGCGGTTGCTTAATCAGAGGTAGACATTTGAGTCGATTGCTAGGTTAAGCAGCAATTATCGCAAATATCCGACAACCTCCGTACTTTTAAAGACACGTAAAACAGTGGGTCTCGATTATACATATATACGGACTTGTATTCAAGGTGTTTCCCATAATTATTCGAAATTCATATTGAACTAAACTGAATTTGTATTTTAAATTTGTAAATAAATAAACCTTTTGAATTTGAATTAATGTCATGGAGTGATATTAGTCGGGAAATTGTAGAGATAGTGGGGTTCCGGGGATGACGTTTGGCAATTGGTCAACTTAACTTTCATCATTCATCTTTTTCTTTTCTTTTTAAATTAAACGTATGATATAATATAACTAGTTTCTACTTTTAGAGAGGGCACTGGCTCCTGAAACACAGCTTAAACTAGTTCAGGAGTCAGAGACACATTACTTACTTGTATATCAACTATTGTTTTCTGAATAAAGCATCTTTAATCTTTAACAATCGCCCCACAGCCACATCCTCTGCAATTTAAGCTGACCCTGATTCTATAGCGGGATAACACTTTTAGATGTCATGTTAGTTTTAAATTTTCGTACCAGCTGGAACCTCATAGCTGACTTACATCTGATAATTTTTTTAGACACATATAGGGCGGTGCACTTGAGTATCCATTAACGCCAATAGACAATTGCAGAAGTGTGGCAGATGCATTACCGGGTTTTAAATATGCTCTTTTCTTCTCTAAGTCGTATCAGTTCGGAAACACTAGTAGAAGATAACTGAGTCCACTGAGAAGTTATGCCACGCAGGAAGTTAGGTATGCAATTATATTTTCCTCAAAATTGACTGCAAATACGCAAAGAGAAAGCGCCCACATGATGATCAGACAGTCACTGATCGCGATCCTCAGCGTTGAGGGAAGGAGGAAGACGATGAAGAATCAGAAGATGCCATATATTTCACACAAAAGGGATATTTTAGTACATGACCACTTGTTTTGGTACATGACGAATACCAAATAGGTACCAAGCGGTTAAACGATTCAAATAGACTTGTTTTTGTTTCCATGTAAGGAACAATTACCATACCAGTTACTATGTACACATTCTAGTGCCATTAAATTATGGAAGCGTTTGTTGGAATGCCACGCCCGAACTTAGCGTATTCAGTATACGTACATTGGTGATTTAAATTATTTACATAGAGCCTTACGATGTGAGAGAATTTGTTAACAGCACGGGTTTTGCGTCGTGGGATTTTCGCGTGTCATTGGATAATAATGTAAAATTTATTTAAACCGATATATATCTTTAAAAGAAGAAAACTTTGGGTACCAATTTACGAAAATTGCGCGATCGGAGGAGTATATATTTGGCATAATTTTAGTATATATACCACCCACGACGTAAGACCCCCAAGATGGAGGTCGACTCAGGGAGACCTTCAGTCTTCCCTGCGTTCGACGAGGTCCTCTAAAGAAGGTCCCTTACCGGTAGAGACCCTCTGCCCCCCACCCCTCCAACTACCGGTGACGCTGTCGAGGCCGATAGGGCCAACAGCAGAAACCACACAACAAAAAAAAAGTACCTATATATACCGGAGGGTGTAGGAATCCCAATATTTTTATAAGATATGCGCAATAAATATATTTAATTATTAAAATAGAACCACACGCACACCAATACCAAACCATTTACACACTCAGGTATACATTTTACTATAAGATGGTGTCAAAGCGAAGTCATGAGAGCCGTATTAATTGTTAATTATCAAATAACAATGTCGTTGTACAAAGAATTAAAACTTTGTACATACTTTTATATAAGCATATATAATGATTTGTTGTCAAATTTATGGTTTATGAATTTAAGATGCAGCGGGCAATCACTAATTTATTTATGTAAATTGGTTTATTTACAAGTACCTATGAACGTTATCAGAATATATACTTTTTTTTGTTAAGACAAACAATACCAGACCTAACAGGAGAGATTTGTGGTTGAAATCTGTAAGAAGCCCACAAAAAATACAAACTAATATTACGTTAATTCATTGTATAAGTCTCAATGACTTTTTCGATTACTTCATCGGCATCTGCACAAATATTTTGTCTTATTTTTCTTACTAAGTAAAAATTAAAAACTGTTACAATTCAAAGTGTGCGACGCCGCAAATCAAAAGCTAGTCACAAAAAAAAGTTACAAGTTCAGAAGTGGCCGGTTAGCAGCCGTTGGCCCGTCATTAAACCAAACCTCAGCAATCATTTATCATCAGCAGCGATTTGACTGACAGTTAACCTGCCTCCTGAGATAAAAAATAAACACTTCAACGACAGGGGTCCCGTCCAAATTCCTGTTATTATTATTTCTAGAGATCGCCGGCTGGTCGAAATTTAGCTAGAAATATTTAGATTTGCGTACTTATTTCGAGCTATGTACAAAATTACTATTCTTAGATAAAGTACTGAACCGATTTTGATCTAATTTCATAACTACTTGTATGTTCTTCAAACAGCATAGTTTTTATCTCGATTTATTGACATAATGCTATGAACTCAGGCAGGGCAACGTCTGTCGGGACTGCTAGTTATATTTTACGTGCTATATCACTCGCCTCATAACGCACGGCGTTATTGATGTGTTTTACTCTCACTTAACCAGAAAAGAGCGATTTTGTGAACAAAAAATCACTCAATTCCTTTGGTATGGCGCTTATTGATAAATGTAAATACACACAAATTAAGATGAAAGCCGTGTTTTAACATATCACATACTTCAGAGGGATATTTATTTTATTTAGTGTGAGAAAATGACTGATTTAAAAGTATTTTTTTACACGTCCGGATATCTGTGTGTGTGGATCAGGCACGATCACGTTTGAAACAGTCACCTTATCACGTTGTTTTTTTTTATTACTTTCAGAATTACGGCGCGCTGTTTCCTACTGAAAATGGATGTGTAATTCAGTATCGTTTATTTATAATTAACGAAAAATTAAATTTCATTTGTTCATACCACCTAGGAGAATATTACCTTACTATTAAGTATTGACCTACTTTTAAGAGATGACACATAACGCCAAAGATGTCCTGCATAGTTGATAGCCCGTAATATTAAGAAAATATGAAGCACTTTGAATTTTCCAAACTATTTTCGTTTTTCTTTCTACAAAGCGAAAAGCTTTTGTCCAATGTCGATTATCGAACAGTATATCTCATAGATTACAATTTATCCTTTCTATCATTGAACATGTGAGTCTCTAATTATCGTAATCTACTTTTCCCCAATCATTTCTCACATTAATCAATTAAAGTCACATGGTCGTTTCAATATTTTTTCTGAAATTCTTAAATACGTGTCAAAAGAGACCGGCGACAAATTGGTACCATCAATCATGTTCGTACTATGTTAACACTATCAGATGCGTGAAACGATGCCTGTAATCGACAGGACGTACTGGCACAAACGAGGGACAATGTATGTAAAACGGCATCTGTTTTTAATCACTTAGTGTTAGACAATAGTGAAAGCGATTTGAATTTGAAGAATCTGTTAGACTGTTCAGCAATTATATAAGTCTATCTTTAACTAATAATATGTATAAGTTCATGAAATTTTACAAAAATACTGAACTATAAAGTTAAAATATGGCTAAAACATTAAAAAGCAAAGAAACTAATGTCAAACTAGTACCATCATTAACGCTATCAGGTGCGTTAAATGAGGCCTATAACTGATCGAAGGTACTGGGACAAACGAGGGGCAATGTATGTAAAGCGACATCTGTTTTTAATTGCCTAGACTAATTCGAAGAATCTCTTAAATACTATTCAGCAATGTATGTTATCCAATTATTATTTATTGCAAATAAACGAGAAAACTAAAGTATATAAAAAGTACAATTAATTTCCACTATCAATCATAGTGCAAAGGCAGTCTTATTACTGAAAGGAATAACTAACAGACAAGCTCATGTGAAAAAGATAAACGATATAAGAGCAGGATAGCGCCATATGATAAATTAATATTTTAGTATATCATATATATAAAATTAATACATATATGCCAAGTTGGTTTCATTGATATGAAAAGACTAGGTTAAGTAGAGGAAGATCTTACTCTAGTAAACTATGTAAATAATGAAATTATACAATAGAATTTTAAATATTTCGAAGTAGCAGTCTTAGTGTACTGATATTCGAGTTGAACTCTAAAAATTCAGTAAGGCTGTTATTTGAAATTGGGCATGCTTGCTTCTAATGCAAGCTTACAAATATCGATTTTCCTTCGCTGACGGCACAACGCTCATTATCTTACGCCGCAAGGGACCCACACCCATCATTACGGAGTAGGTAATTACCGGCCATCTTTGCGTTAAGACAGGAAGAGTTGAGATCATGTATACTGGTACGGTAGTTACGTAAATGGAACGCAACGTCGAAGGACTTCATGTTAAGGAAGAAATTAATAATCTAATGACACGTGATTACCAAGTGGATATATCCTGTCGATATAAAATATTCAATATACAACCATGATCATAAATTTTAAAATACACGTTGCCAGATTTATAGAAATGGACAATATAGTTCTCACTCAGTAGGAAATACTGTTCCATTCAGCTATTTGCAAATAAAAGTATAAACGTTTATAATTGGTAATTTGATACACGGGTTATTATTGCAGAAATTTAAATATACTTGTATATCATAAATATTCAAACCGGTGCTTCTTCAAAGGTAATTTATTTGGCTAGTAACATAAGCATATTATATAAAACTTAGTTATTTTGTGATTTGTAATACAAACGGCTATAGAGCTGAAAGCAAATTCTACGACCTAAATGTAAAATTGAGAGAAGCGCGTACGAAGATAAATTAAAGAACATAAAGCGGACAAGATATACATTTACGTTTTGCGAATGGAAATTACTGATGCTCCTGAACGGCTATTACTAAGATTGCAAGGAGCTCAATATTTCCTTTGCGAGTCATTTTCGGCACGCGAATGTGCCTTTAGGGTAAAAAATTGTACGGTAGCCTTCCGATACAAAACATGTTCGACTTTTTTGTTTACTTCAAACATATGTAGAGGATATCCGTTCAGCCACAAGGGGTCATTATGTTCGGAGTAATCCACGTTGTTTTTTACTTACGAACTAGCTCAGAGCATTTACCTATCGAACCCTGCATTATAAAGTGATCTTTACTGCTATATATTAAAGCGTATTGTTTTTATTAACAAGATTAGCTGTAACTAGCAATGGGGTATACGCCTACATTTTATTTGAAATTAAAATGATTGATAACTTTAAATTTATTATAAAAACCAAAATGATCTAATGGCTATAAGATGCTGCAAGTTTGTGAACGGTAAAAATAATATTTTAGATATAGTTGAAGATATATAGACTGCTAAATGGAAATTACTAACAAGTAAACCAATAAAAGATGACGAATTAGTTCCACATTACGAATCGGCCGAACGTGAATCAGAAGCAACTCATAAAGATAAAGAAACCTGTTAATAAGCTACTTCCTCCGAAAATTATTCCAATGGGCAACGAAAAGTAAATGAATTTTGTACTCTTACAATGGAACGAGTTCAGAAGTGGAGCCATGGAGTTTGGCCCGGCCCTCATTAATCTTAACGGGAAGAGCATGTTCAAATATTAAGTTATGCAAATTATTCTTTGTAAAATTAGCTTTGTGTCTTATAATTAATGTTCCGTGAAGAGGTTTGCTTAATCTTTTGCATAGTTCATTGTTCAGTTTGGAACAATGCGAAAGATTTTCCTTAATCACCGGTTTAGGGCATACGATTTGGACATATGTTTTTTCATTACCTTTTTACCTTAATACTCTCTTTACTCTCTTTACTGTCTTTACTCTCTTATATTTTGATGTGTAATTGAAAGCTAGTACAAACTCTGACAGAATAATTCGTTCGTATCATATCTATTACCCAAATAAGTGGCAAAAACAACAACTACGTTACCTATTATTGAAGTCCACTTTGAGACTCGACTGAAAATCAGCGCTGCAGTTGTATTCTATACAAATGGCGGAATAAGCTCAGCTGAGCACCAATTCTAAACGATCTCATAGATACTTAGGGCACATACGTAATTTACCTACTGCTAAGTTTATGTCTATATTATTACTTCTAAACTCTTGTACTATCTATGTTATCTTTTTTGAATGTCTTTTCTTTCTTCTTTCTTTCTAATGTTTGTAGATACAACTGTTGACCACGGTTTTACTTGGGTCCATAACGTTAGCGATCCCAAACCTAACTTGAGATTTCTCAAGTCTTATAAAATAATCCAGACTATCCAATATTCAAATTTCTCGAGTCTTATGAAATAATCCGGACCATCCAATCCCATGATTAATCCAGGTCCTTTCGGATAAAAAAGCAATTAATTCCATAGTAACAACGGTACAACGAAACGACCGCAATTAAAGACAATTGGATCAAAATTCATAGTCACACACTGTAACCGACACATCCTCTGTGTTATTATGAATGTCGTTACAGTCTTTGTCAACGGTTGATTGCTCTAATCCATGCAATTGAATTGTAACATGCGTCTGACAAATGGCATAAGATCAGTTAAGTTCGTGACATGCATCGACCCGTCACGACATGTCCCGGCCTGAAATATAATTGAAGATTACTCATAGACGGATAACATATGTGTTGATACGGGCTGGCAATTAAAAAACCGTAAAAAACAAGTCAAACCCACATGTTTAAGCGCCCTATCACACAAAATATCTTTTGTTGCGTATTCACAATCAAAAATTGAGCTTGATTAAAGAAATTTAGGTACAAACTGTTTCATTTATAATGGAAAATACATATATCATTAAATGATCTATCCACATCCAAATAAAATCGAAAACAAACAGACCCTGTTTGTAACGTAGTAATGATGTTGTCGCCAGCATTTTTCTAACCATCAGCAATATTGCCATTAGTGGAATCAAAGCGATGGGTTGTTGTCAATAAATATTTAAAAAAAAAGAGTGACGCAATTGGCGGGAATACAAGGAACGCTATCTGTCAATCGCTCGGCTATGACATTACAGAATAAATATTAGAATACTTGGAATAGTTTTAGTGTGTGAAATAGTTATTCAACTCAATTACACTTTTGTGTGACTGTGAAGGGCTGCGTTTTATTATTATTATTTTTTACTACTTGACAGTCATCGACGACATCGTCCGCGTAAAATAAGGTTAAAAATTACATTCGATTTAAGCGCGACGATACATAGCCTATAATAGCCTTCTTCGATGAACGGTCTATCCAAAACAGTTTTTTTTTTCAAATTGGACCTGTGTAGTTCATGGGATTAACAAGCGCAAACACACAATCTCTTCAGCTTTATATATTAGTATAGAGTATAGATGAGTAAGGATACATAAATCTTCACACCATCCAAAGTATTCGAAGTCATCGCGTCTAAGTGCCCCACAGCGCGCAACGAGTACGGCAATAAATCAAAGAGCACTGAGAGTATTACTCAGATGTTATCATCTATGAGTCATCTCCAGTTTTATCATATCGGGCCAAGACATGTCGCGACGGGCCAATGCATGCTTAACTGATCTTACGCCCTCTATCGGAGGTATCTAATGATGCAATTGTATAGTTGAATTGAAATGTAAAAACTTTAAGTTTGCGATGGAATCGAAACCACGTTTACATATAAATGTAGAAGAATCTATGGTCTTGTATTTACGAGGACCTCGCTGTGCACTCACGCGCAGCCGAGGACTCGTATTTGTATAATCCCCCCCACTGCGTCACAGGGGCCGGACGGTTCCGTAATTAGCAGGGACACACCTGTGGCGTCGAAACCCACGACGTAAAATCCCCAAGGTGGGAGTCGACTCAGGGAGGCCTTCAGTCTCCCTGCGTTGGTCGAGGTCCTAACCGTCGTCCATTACCGGGCGAGACCATAGTAGTGTAGTATGTTTATATGCTGTAAATGTTAACATTAACGTCGAAATGCTTCAAAATGCCCTATTATATAGCATACAATAACATTCATGTCTGCCTCCCCTGACGGAATTTCACTCTTTAGAATGCAAACAACAACCTCCACAAGAAAAAAAAAATATGCATTTTTGGGAAAAGTCCTCCTATTTCATAATAACTTTTTTTTCTAACTACGTGAAAGAAACAATGGGAATCATCTAGTCACAAACGAAAATAGAGTTTTAAAGATCGCCATAGGTAAAATGATTAATACATGCAAACGAATTTGAGCGCGGAATTCAACAACTTCTAATATACAGTTTATTGGTATTATACATGTATCCGCATTTTTTATAACCACCAAATCTCTAATATTCTTGTATATCTACATAACGACGGCTTTGCAATTATAAAGCAAGTAATATAAAGTCATTCTTAAAATTGCAATTCAGCAGCAGTGGCTTGGTTGAGAGATCTGGACTTGAAATTGTGATCCATGCAGGATGCCATACGCAATGATGATGATGAATAAGATAGATCCCGTGAAACACTAAGCAAGATCAAGAATAGAAAACGCATCACGCGTTGTATGTCCTTGAGATACTATCTCTATATGATAATACAACTAAAGGGCCGTGCACGTGCTTGTACAAAAACTAATTTGGGCGAGTACCATGTAGGACTCAAGGACGTATCGATACTTGGGTGCTGTAATGTTTGCGGAACGGGTCGATTTTGCCCAAGGTTATGGCGATGTGGATACGCCACAAGGCGTTACACGAGAAGGTGTTTTAAGTAAGCTCATATTGCGAACAAATATTATTTTATGAATAGAAAAACCAGAAATCAGGAATCTGTCAGGATGATTGCGGTTATTTTATAACTGAAGGTAATAAGAATACCAACTTGCTTAAGTTATATTTTTCTAGTCTATTTATTCTATGGTACAACACTTTCTTGGTCGACTCCAACTACGATACATATAAGTATGCCCTGAACTCTATTTTGCCATGTTGTTCATAATATTTATCTGGACACACTCTGTCATTATTTCAATAATTGAGACCTTACTTATGTGTCTATATTTTAATCTAAATTTATTAAGACCATTAAGGTTTTTTCTGCTTATAGAATCTTTTTCAGTCCTGTGCCAATATAGTGCAGATTCAAGCCGCGACTGATATGTCATCGAGCCATCTTAATTTTGGATGACCTATCCACCGCTTTAACAACCTAGGACACCATTCAGTGTTAAACTTACTCCATCTGGTGTCACTCCTTCGGGATAAGTGTCCAGCTGAGGCCCAAGCACGAACATTCGATCCTTTCGAGTCAACGATTCGACTTTGGAAATTTTCTCCTTAGCGTCAACGCGTTACATTAACGTTGATTAAAAACGTGTTGTGTTCAGACACTGCATCCGACTGAAATAATACCGATATTTTGTTGCAATATTCGGTATTCGGCTAAATTATTATTCGTTGCATCTGCTCTATATAGGCCTGATGATGTTACATTTCGGTGTAAAAGCAGCCCATTTTATAAATGAGCTCCTCTCGCATTGTCTCGCAAGTGTAATCACGCACTTAGAATATATTTGTTATTCACTAACAAAGGGAACGTCAATTTGTTTTTGCGTATTGAAAACTGGATGTTGCTGTATCATTATGTCATGCTATCATAGTACCGTTGTATATATATAACATATACATATAACACAACATATAACATATATACATATAACATATATATATAACACAATAAAGTTTAATTTATTTATCTATATAGAGATGTTATAGAAAATCTATTTATCTTTAATATGACATACTTATGAGGAACAGACAGAGCGAGTTTTCTTCTAATGCAAAAGATTTTGGCAACTTTTATTCTTCACTAGTAGTTTCGTTCTCTTTAAAGGTAATTTTTAACCGACTTCAAAAGTATGTTATCTGATTAGCGCGCGCAGCCATTTACGAACCGATATATGGATTCTTTTTTGTATACTTCTGAGTTGAACTAATATAAATTTTATCAAAATGGGCTAGGTGATTTTTGAGAAATCAACAAAAGTCTATATATATATATATATATATCTGTACATCTTTATATATCGATGATGTTTTCGTTTATTCCGAAACGTCACATGTTCTTAGAACAGTGTCGTCGGTTTAAGAACCAATTTGGCTCGGTACCGACGGCAACACATCTGCAGGTGTCTACTAAAATCCTGAATATTTTAAGCTTAGAAACATTCATTTTTATTTATTATATATTCGTTACTTAAATAAAAACATTAAAGGACTTAATAGCTTGGTTCTCTCTCGTTATGAGAAATACCTATTTGTATGTAGCTAACTATATAAAAATAGGTATTTCTAACTAATTAATTATACAAAATAACAAAAGCAATAGGCGCCGTAATCTGAGATTGGCTTATAACAAAGTTAACGCGCCTTAGAGCAATTTATTCTTGAGTTTCTTGTTATCTAAATACGCTTTTGTAGAAGGATTGCAATAAGCTTACTGCGAAAACAATTTTATTATTTAAACAGTGTATTTGTAAAAAAAAATAACGCTATCCGTATCAAGCTGGAAAAGTAGATTACTATGCATGAATCAGCAACAACAGTGAGGTTAAGTCTAAGGTTTTCTATCCAGAAAAAAGAAAAACACTGCACGATTTAACAGATTGCCTCCAAATAAGGTTTAATCTTGCCAACAAAGCTCAGGAGTTACTACGTTGCATACATGTCCTTCGTTTTAATAGTGCACTTACACCTAGTAACTTATTTATTCTGCTTAATAAAAACCGTTTCGTGTCGGTGTAAATGAGGTCCAGTTAACATTTCACAGAATTTCTCGCACAGTAACTTAATACTGCTCAAAAAAAATCTTACAATTCTGAGTGAATCGGTGTGAGTGCAGTCTATTTTACAAATTGTCCGCTCCGCGGCTCCATTGTCCCGCAGTTGTAATCGCGTACGTATAGATATATTTGCTACTCGAACAAATGAGAAAGTCTGTTTGTTTCTGAGTTACGCCGAGACAGGAAAATGGAAGCTAACGTTTTTTTATTTATTTCATAGGTTTACAAGGAAATCTTCGACGTCACATTACACGAGCAAAAATAAAGGAGTTTTAATAAATGTTGCCACTTGAAATCCAGGAAAGATTTTTATGAAGAGGATAAGTGTTATTTACGGCAAACCATCAGAATTGAAAAAGGTCATAAAATTAGCCGTGGATGAAGTCACGGTTGTTCGCTAGCGAATAATAAAAACAAACAAGGCAGCGCAAAATTGGCAGTGCTTACATAAAACCGTAATGATGACTTGATATTCATTATAATAGACAATGATTAGCAATTACAACGAATCACATCACAATAACAATCGAGACGTTTTCTTGGTGATGACTTGATATTACCTAATTAAATATTTGAAATAGGATAAAATTATGTATTGCAACCTACAATTGATAGTTTTGTATTCTAAATTATCATTTCCTACACAATGGGAGTTGTCAAACAAAATAAAGCCGTTTTTACAACGTATTTCTCAAGTTGATGCCGCGTCTTGCGACGAATATCGTTGTTATTTTTTGCATATTTAAAAACTTTGGTCATTCCCACCATGTTGCATAATAGCTCAAAGACTATTCAAAATAATGTCTTCCCGATTTGAGACAAGATACTGTTAAAACATAGTAAGCAATATCTCCAGTTCTAACTGAGTTTAAAGTAACCATATCTCCCGCCAAACAACATAATTTCAAAACACTCTCTCTTCTAAATGACTTACAAAGTTCACATATTTGTCTATAAAATCCACTATAATAAATTCTAAAAATATTTAACAAAACACTTTTTACATTAATATTAAGTTCTACTATGATGTGAACATTATGAAAGATTATAACTTTTGCGCTATGGACTGACCCTTAGAATGACAGACAAAAGTTGGAGCAATATATTAATACTTCCTCTACACCAAGTTCTTCAATAGCGTTAGAATTACTTCTGAACCGTCTGTTCTCAAAATCTATACAAAATGCAGATTGAAGAAAACCGTTCGGATTGCTATTCGAGAGACGCATTCAGTATAAAGACTAATACGTCCGTAGAAATGGAAATGTATCAAAGTGTTCAAAAATCCCTGCATAAAATAATTGCTAAAGAGGGTTACGTAAGTTACAAAATGTTTGCAAGATCGATTTCAACCGAAGGTGGCAATTATCTTGGGAAACTTTATGAAGTAGATATCGTAGGTGAGACAAATCAAGAAAATAAGGAAATCAACATTTTTGTAAAACACGTTATTCCTGGTCAAGCTGTGAAAGAACTAATTGACATGGACACTGGCTATATAAACGAAGTATTCGTGTACACAGAATTAGGAAAAATATTCAAAACATTGCAAGAAAGCGTACTGATTCCAGAAGAGGATAAATTCAAATTGGTCAAAAGTTATGACGAAACTAGTACAGACGCAATTATCCTTGATAATATGACGAAAAAAGGATATCAAAGTTTATACAGAATGGATGTGATACCATTAATGTATGCTGAGGTTTCAATTAAACAGCTTGCTAAATTTCACGCTCTTTCTTTTGTTTTGAAACATAAAAGAAGGGAATACTTTGAGGAGAAAATAAGAACCGTTAAATCTCCACTCCAATTTAATGAGTCGTGGAAGGGCTTTGCAAAACGCCTCATCGATTACTCAATTAAATATTTCGACGACGATGTACAAAATAAATTAGACAAATTCAAAAACGTTTTATGGGAAAGACAGCCTAAATATGTCACGGGTGATACGGAGTCTATTCGATGTTTATGTCACGGAGATTTCAGAATGAATAATTTGTTATTTAACACTGTAAGTATTTTTAACGAACTATTATTTTTTTCTAAAACTTAAACAAATTTGAGGAAATACTAGGCACACTTTATCAACTTTAACCCATGTTTTATGTTTTGTCTTAATGAAGTGCGTTAATTGCTTGAGGTATCGAAATCTATTCATTTTGAAATAATTTGACTACTAAAATAAGCTGAATTCTAAGAGTCAACACAGCTATAGATTCTTTGTAACAAGGCCTATTTGAATCAAGTATATCTTTAACAAGATGTGCCCGTGACTGATCTGCTTAAAATTAAGTAAAAAATAGATTCAATTTTAATATGATGATATATAGACTGTATCCTTCCTCGATAAATGGGCTATCTAAGATAAGCGCCGTCAAACAAAGAAACAAACTCTTCAGCTTTATATATTAGTATAGATTTTATACATTCTTAACGAACTTAAACGTTATTTACAGGATGAAGGCAAGACTGAAGTCTCAATAATTGACTATCAACTAATATTTTACGGTTCACCAGTAATCGACATAATTTACTTATTATATACATCAACTGACCGCGAATTCCGCAAAGCTCACACTAAAAACCTTCATACCTTCCACAGTTCTCAAAGATGAAAATGAAGCATTATATTCTTTATTTATTTTTAACGTTACCGAATTCAACCATAACAAATAACGCTTTCCTTGATGTTGAAAAGTTGCTGTTAACTCGTTAATAAAGTCCCAATTGGCTCATCATCGTTAAATCCTGGAAGCAAATGGATACCAACTTTGAAACTGCTGCATTATAAATCACCCTTAAATAAAGGAGAAATGTTGCGTAGCAAAAAATATAAGTAAAAGTATATCAAAAACTCCTAGACAAGTCGATCCGCTATTTTTCTAGAAAGCTCTATAGTTTATACCCTATTTGGCTCAGCTCCAACTATATAAGACGTGAAGCGTAACAAGAAATTCTCTTTAACCTTGCTTGTATTTTCACAAACATGTCTGGTGGTTTCATTTCTTAGATGCGAACGAATGTCAGTTTAGAGATGATATCTTTGACGTGACGATTTATAAATATAGGCACCTATTGTTATTAAATACGTACGTATATATATTTATAAATGCTAAGCCTTTTACTAAGGCAGATTATTTGGAAGTTATTCATGTGACAAAGGAAAAACCTTGAAGTAAAGGGCAGTGTTGTATGGGCGTCAGTAGTGAATTGTAATCAGGTGAAACGCCTGTTTGCCCTTTGCCATATAAAATTACAAATTATATATTGGAGTTTGAAGGTATGTCCTCCTTCATCATCCTTCAATTGACCGCAGCCTCTCTTATTGGATGAAAATGATTGATAATGCGATTTCCGTTTTTTGGCAGTAAACCAAAGGCATTGCACCTGTTAACAGTGTAAGCAACGTTCTAAAATATCCCTAAACTTGATGCAAGTTGCAGAAGATAATACATTTACTTATATATTATAAAAATATAAACATTGCTATAATAATTTCTCGATGAAATAGATCATGCTTATATTTTTTTACCCCACGAATATAAAAAGGACGATTTCCTAAAGGAAACATTTTGTTTCCCTTTAAAAAACATTTTTGTCAGACATTTCGCAAATGAAGTAAAATTAAGTAGAAATAAACATAGCGCCATCTAGTTTGCTTTGGTGTAACCTTTTCCACTTGACATCATTGCCATCTAGTTATGTAGCAGCCGCTACATGTATAAAGAATCTATAGATTAAAGTATATAGATAAGGAAGCATTGTAGGTAAATTACGAAAATCGATTTCTATTAGGATTTATATGCAAATAGCTTAACATGAGAGTTCTGTTCGTACTGGATACTTAGACACGAGTCCTAGGGCGTTTCGCCTTGTAAATTCGTTGCAGCAACGCGAAACGCTTACCAAATCATACCTCTGCGATTCGTGTAACTAGATCGATGACATATGAATAACGATAGTGATATATTTATTGTCTGTCAACCCATGTTTACTGACGTGAGAAGTATATATGATAGGCATACCTTTCCATTTTACATTGCATACCTGTCACAACGACAATCGGTGGCAAACTCAGCCAAATGCTGCACCAGAGCTCCTTTTCTAAACGAGTTTACTTTTGCTTCGCCCGTTGCACCACAACACATACAATAATATACTATTCATAAAGAATTAAAAATTAACAAATAAAAAACAAATGGAATGAGAAATTACCTATAGAATAAGACATATGAATAGAGTATATCTTTTTTCTTTATAAAACAGTCTTATTAAGAATATTTCGAAATACCCATAACTAATATTCTCGTTACCACACTACTTTTATTATTTAGGGTTCCGTAGTCCTTTAAGGAACCCTTATAGCTTCGCTCTGTCCATTTGTTCGTCCGTCTGTCCGCCCGCATTAGTTCCTCCCCTACGATTTCCAAACTATAAGACGTAGAGATTTGAAACTTTGCATACAGATAGGACATGCAAAAAACTCATTATAATTATCTATTTTGAGTGAAAATGGATAACAACTTTTGAATTTATGTTTCAACAATGCCTTTATCACTATAAAGGTATTGGTGGAATAACTTGTCAAGATAAGATACACTTATCAGATGCGGAACCCTTCTATGCGTATCTTGACACGCTCTTTGACATATTATTGAAATTTATCTTGAAGCTTATTTTAATTACCAAGTACTGTAACTGAAATGATATGTTAACTGATCTTAATGGTGGTTTATGATGCACTGACTATATTTTATATGTAAAATTGTCTCTGAAAAAAAAAAACTATAAATTTTGTTTGGGACCCCTGTGGCCTACGGGCCTCGAAGCATTTAAATGCCTGATACGTCAGGACCTAGTAGCTATTCCCCTTTCTAACATCATAGTAACCCTCAAAGCTAGAACAAATTCTTTTTTGTACTGTTATACCTTCCATCTGTTCCCTATAATGCTGACTCCACTCCATAGTCAGCAGGTCCCCCTCATCTCAAGTTTTTTTCTTTGTAGCTTCAGTCTCTGTCCAACCTCTATTCCCGACGGACGTCATGTTAATTGAGCCATTATTTTATTTCATTTCACTTTGTTCTTTATTTAAAATTCAAAATCCATGAGACTATACAGTAAGTTCTTATATAGTTTTTTTTTAAATTCTGCCCTTTTATTTCCAGGAGGCACGCCCCCTACTTCGGGCAGCCAGACTACAGAGTATATGAACTCAACAAACGGTTGCAACAGAGGACAGAGGTAAATAATACGTTTTTTTTTCCCTTAACAATCTCTCACCTTTGGTATCACTTCTAACTTTTTTGAAGTAAATAGATTCTATCGTTGTTCCTCAGGGATAATGTAGGATTCTAACGGTGAAAGAATTTTTCAACTAGGTCCAGTAGTATCAGAGTAGAGTCATGCAGACACACTCTCAAATATTTTCTCTTTAAAAGATTTTTTTGGTTCATTTGTCATTTAGTCTAGTTTTAAGTTTTTAATATAGTGTATAAATAACTGTACGTCTTGGTGGATGAGCGGGGCACCCAGCAATACGGACTTGCGCCTAGTGCAGGGGCTCTTGCTACATGTTGTTATGAAGTTAAGATACTGAATAAAGCTATTTTTTTTTTTGTAAAGATCCAAGCGTATAAGAACGGAAAGCTGCTTTGTTTTTATATCATGTAAAGATAAACTTGAGAGCTCTATTCCTAGTCAAAGCAGAACTCCACACGGGGCACTGAACGACACGTCTACTCTGTGTATCTACGCTGTGCCCACATGACGTGTAGTGTTACTAGTGTTTGTGTGAGTTAAAATTATTACTTAGCATTATATATCTTTACTTAAAAATACAGCAGCTATCTGACTGAATAAATTGCATTTATCGGGTTGAATCATGACCAAGAAAGATTCACAAATGCTTGTTAAGCAGTGATTAAACTTTCATTCATTAATTATAATTTACGATTCAAAATGCATGTATAATAAGCTACTCAAGGTTACATTGTAAAGTAACAGTGTCTCTTTTTTACATAAATATAATTAAGGGCGTGTATTCTATTTTTTTTGTTTCGTTTCGTTTTTATTATAATTATATTTATTTATATCATGGCTGCACTTCATTACATTTTCCTCAAAAGTGGCGTACAGAGCCCTGTATCAAAAGGAGGAGGGAGATTAAAGTTTTTTATAATAGAAACGAAACCTACCTATACACATAAATAATAAAAGCCAAGCAAGTGCGAATGCGACTCGCGCACTGGGGGTTCCGTACTATCGCAGAATACTTATACCACATAATATTAAAAGGTAATTTTAAGACATTCTTTTCATAGGACATTCTATAAGTTTACAAAGTCATTGCATTTTTTGTAATGTATCTATCAAAGTTCGGATTTCGAATTTTTCCCTTTTCTTGTGCTATAAGATAATTTTGCTTCTTGCAAAATTTTATGATTCTACAGTAACGTAAGTGGAAGTATAGGAACAAACCGAAAACTGTAAGTTTTCGGTGTCTGTTTATCTATGTCTGTGTGTCCTTCAAGACCCTTTTCCTCAGAAACGCGTAAAGGTATACAGTTTCACGAAATTTGGCAAGAAACAATCAATGACATAACATAAGTAATGGCAAAATTCCTAATTCCGTAAAATTGAGTTACATCACAAATAAAATTGTGATTACTTTGTAAAATTAAAGGAAAATCCTATGAAAAGTACAAGTCTTAGAATAACCTTGTAAAGGCAACACTTCTCTTAAATTTTTTTGTTGTTTCGTTCGGTTTGTGAGACTTCCCGGTGGCCTAAACTCGTCATTAAGGGTGGACGGGTCAGTCGTGTTGCAACCGTGTACTGGGTAATAACTATCTAAGCACGTGCATAGACACAGTGGTCAGTTATGATTACAGTAAATATCATTACAATGTATTTGTGAATATCACGAGTGTGTTACATTTCTTCTTCTTCCTCTTCTTAGCGTTGTCCCGATACATGACCAGGGCTCGCTTTACCGGTCTTATGCCTCCACTTAAGTTATGTTTGTATGAGTGTCACATTTATTATTTCTTTTTTAATATGATTCTAATAATTTGTTTATAAAAGAATTTCCGGGATTATAGGATACAAATAACAAGGAAGTTACTATACTTAATGTTTTTTTTTCTCAAACCCATGCCTAAAAAGCCTAAAACCCATTCCAAAAAACAGGAAAAATCCTTAATGCGCCATTTTTTAGGAGATATTTGAAGTGTAGTTGTATGTAACATACTCCAAAAATGACGAGCTAATGAATTGATGCAACTCTTTTATCGTCTTGTGCAACCCTGTATTTTTTTGAACCCAGGCAAAGACACTCGATAATCTGTGCGTGAATAACATTTTCTGGTTATTAATTATTGTAATTAGTTTAATTCTGTCAGCATGTGTCGCCGCATAAGTGTGTTTTTTTTTTATCGGGCTATCAGCTTTTTACATATGCAGGCGTGCCTGTGATTGGCGATATTTAATATCTCGCTGTTTTATCCCGACTGCGCTCAGATAGAAAATTCTATTTAGGTCAATTTATATCGTCATTAGGGTTGAATTAGTGTCAGCTTCATTATCTGGCGCAAACTCGCCAAGTCGCACTGGCCAACTGGCACTTTAAGACTAAACACCTGCTTTTATATGAAATGTGCTAGAGGAGACTGGCAGAAACCAAGGGAGGCCAATACCCAGAAGTGGACGATTAACGGCTGATAGATAGATGGAGTTTACAGTCCAGTCAAATCGCACCTAAACAGCTCTGTTTGGACCGTGCCTTACCTTACGGTACGGACTCCTTATACATTGTTTACCGATGTAACATATTTGTTTGTTTCGACATTGCAGGTGACATTCTCTTGATAAGCCTTCGGTGTCAAAGCAAAGCTGTTTTGCAGGTTTGGTGGTGTGGCTTTTGGGTTGCAACGTTGCACCAATTCTCCCTCGTAAGCATTCGTGGATTCCTTCGTCGCTGTCAAAACTAATAAAACTTTCATTATTATTTTAATTTACAGACAGCTTTTTAAAGCTTGTTGTTCTATCGTCCATATTGTTGTAGTTGTTGTGAATCCAATATGGCAAATACCGTATATGTTAAATTAATTTTTTTGTGGACAATTAAAATTAACTGAAATCGTACTTCAACGAGAATCGAACCCGCGAGCAGAAGTTCAAATTTCATGTCGCAGAAGTTCTTACTAATTGCTTGCGCCAACGGGCTAGTCAAATATTATAAAATGGAGTTTTGGTTTAATTACTCAACCAAAATTCAATTTCGACGATTTTCATTGATACATTTCTTAGTTTCGCACGTTTGGCACATAAACACGGATAATATTTAACGTACTAAAAATAATTAAATACCTCAACTATTTATTAACGTATTACTGTGTACTATCGATTTCTTCCAAAATTCCATTATGACGATTTTATTTTCATTGATACATTTCTGAGCTTCGCACGTTTGGCACATAAACACGGATAATATTAAACGTCCTAATAATAATTATATACCTCAACTATTTAACGTATTACTGTGTACTAGCGATTTCTTCCAAAATTCCATTATGACGATATTATTTTCATTGATACATTACTTAGCTTCGCACGTTTTGCACATAAACACGGATAATATTTAACGTACTAAAAATAATTAAATAATTCAACTATTTCACGCATTTAACGTATACAAGCGATTCCTTCCAAAATTTCATTATGACGATTTTATTTTCATTGATACATTTCTTAGACACGCACGAGGATGGTTATATATAGATCGTATGAGTCACAAAATCGCTCGTTATACCCAGCTTTTGTATTCCGTTCTAAGAACAACCACGCGGAAGATTTTTACTGGATTAACCTCATTTGAAACATGAACGAAGTGAATGCATTTTGGTGCACGTTTTATGTTGTCACACAATGTCATAATTTGGTAATACCTTACCCCCCTTTGACGTATGACGTAATTTACAAATAAGTACATAAACGACATAAAAGTTGCTAAAGTTCATGATAATTTTTCTTCTCAATTTTAATATCTAGTATGATTAATCTCATTATCATTATATAAATTCCTTCGTTTTATATTTTTAATTTGCTAGTGCGCATGTAAACGAAGTTAACTTTAAGATTACTGCTACCAGGAATTCATCTATGTACACTAGTTAGTACTAAGTTTGTATTATTTATCATGATTCAATAAAGGTTTAAAAATGTACAAGTAATTTAAAAATGACCACTCAACGGAAAGAAGAAGAATAAGAAGAAGAAGAATGATAAGAAGAAGAAGAAGAATAGAATTTGTCACCTTAGCACATGTGTAGACATGGCCGACGATATGTTGTTGAGGACTCTCATGGCGCGCGCCTCCACCCGTCGTCGGGTGCTGCAGTACGCGTCCCCGCCGTCGCCATCGTGCTTCCCATTCGCCATTTTCTTCATTTCCTCTCGGGTTGTATCTTCTATCGCACGCTGGAAGTGCTCATCCTTGACCACCTGAAACGAAACTGTCGTCTGTGAACTGTGACATAACTGTGGGCCTAACACGAACATTCTCGATAGTTATACTCACTTTTACGTTCGAAACCGAACGTCGAACGAAACATTAATACTACTGTTTTACGCAACTTCGCAAATCATCGCTCGCACGTATCAAATCCTGGACTTCACGGCCATGCGAGTCGTATAAAATGGAAGCACAACCTTCATTTGACGGTCCGTTAAGCCTGTTAGGCAAGTTCTAAGTTATAGATGTTTCAGTCTAAAATTGCACGCCCCTCCACTAATTAATCATGCTCTCAACTTATAATTATAAACTGAACCACACACTGTAAGCCAATGATATTGACAAACTTGCGTGTTTGCGTCTACGCACTATTTTGCATGTAGAGGTGAATACATTGGGTGAGCGTGAATTTTTAGACTGTACGCTCTCTCTAAATTTAGCTCTGAATTATAATACCCGGTCATAGTATAATGCAATGACGGGCTTCTGTGGTTTTTTTATCAAGTCCTATATAATGGAGGGGCTATGGGTTCGACCCTCAAAGGACGTGTCGAAAAGGGTGAGTCTAGGATTCGAATATATCGGATGAGGAAATCTAGTAGATTTACGGAAGCTTTTCAATAGGCAAGTAGGAATTTGGTTAGGACTAAAGATGGAGCTTAAACGTTGAAGACTATTTAACAAAGGATGAGACGAGATTTGTTAAATTTTGCAAATAAAGCGATCACTGAGATATTGATTTCGTAAGTGAATAGGAAGATCATTGCATTCTAGCTTTAACACATTAGTGGAGGAAGATTTCATAGCACCTAATATGATTCTTAAAGACTTATACTGAATTCGATTTAATTTATCCAAAGCAGACTTATTAAAAGGATCTAAATTAAATAGACCATAGTCAATATTACGACGGAGTATCGCGTTATATAGAAGTTTCTGGCAATACGGATGGGCACCCCACCAAATATCAGATAAAGCACAGAGGATGTTTAGATTTTTTTTGCATTTTTGACTGACTTAGTCACTATGTGCTTATTCCATTTAGTCGAGAATCTAAAATTACACCAAGAAATTTAACATTCCTGACAAGAGGTATGCATTTCGTATGAGATAATAAAGTCCGGGACATTTTCTTTCTAGTAAATACGATAGCATTACACTTAATGATAGACAGGGAAAGATCATGATTCGTAAGCCACTGGCCTACATAATGCAAAACAGAATTCAAACGAGTCGTAATTTCCTGAATAGATTTAGAACTGTAATATTGTTGGGGATCGGTGCCTTGACTGGGATATATTGCCGGGGCAATAAAACACCGATCTTTTCTTATCTTCTCGGACTGTATTTACAAGCACAATATAACATCTGGATCAGGTAACGTCGTGTAATAAAACGTGCCGTCCCATAATTAGGCACAACCTTAAGTACTAAACAAAGGGCCGACACTAATGTATGCCGCAAATCAGTAAACGATCCGTGTTTACGTGAGCGAGATAGCACTATCTTCATCATCCCTTTCGATATTGAACCACCAAGAGGCTGGCGGTCTTCCTCGAGTCTTTTTGTTAGTGCTGATGTCTAGCACTGTCTTTACGGGACACAGGACTCGGACAGACCCTATAAATAAACTTACTTAAGTAAAATCAACTGAAATATATTATTTTTTTTCTGAACGTGTAATGCTGTTGGTCAGAGTGAACTTCACAGCGTCAACGGACGGGGTGTTTGGGGCGAGCCAAAGCTCAGCCGTTCGTGAAGCCCCGGGTGGGGCTAAAATATATGTTACATAGATACATATATGTAACCAGGCGAAGGATTTATCCCGGCAGGGACTCCAAACGGCCGGGGGTCAAGGCGAAAGGTGGAGAAATTATTATTTTTAATTTAATAATTTGGTGGCTTACGGCTTAAAAGCTAAAATTACAAGGGTTCCTCGCACCCTGCATCATCATATCACCTATTCACAATAATTCCGATTTGGTTAGAGCAATTTATTCAAAAGCATTAAAATAGCCCTTTATACTATAATAGGATTATTGAATGAGTTTATGTTTAATAAAAAATATAAATTTATTTTGAGATATCTCCCGAATATCATAGGGGAGTTGATTATAAAAGCGTGTACAGTAGTTACAGTTAAATGTAGAATTGATTTTACTTTTCATCTCTCAGATTTCTACTAGTAAAATCACCTACTACTTTCTACTTTAAATTTATGATATATTAATGTTTAAGTAGTTTGTTATACTTTGTAACATCAGCTATTTGTAAATTGAAGTCTTGACGAAATCGGTCCAGCCGTTTTCGATATAAACCGATTTCAAAATGAAACAGACAAATATTAAGCGTGATTTCATTTATTTTTAATAGGTATCGTATATTAGGAGGTCGTGGCCTAACGAGTGGTTGGCATTTGAGTCGATCGTTAGGTTAAGTTACTCTTACTGCGACCGGGTGTTAGATGGGTGACCCATTCTAGCACAGGTTTATATTTGATATCTGACCTCATCCGTGTTTCGGAAGGCACGTAAAACAGTGGGACCCGATTCATGTCACTGAGTGACTGAATTGGACCGGCGCGTCCGGGTACCAGTACCTCTTTCTCACATGAGATCGGCGTGAAGTGGCGGCAATGCTGTCACATCAATTGATGGTATTGTTGTCGCGTTTCGTTCGCTTTGTGAGACTACCCGGTGGCCTAATCTCGTCATTAAAGGCCGGCAACGCATCTGCTTGCCTCTTGGTCGTGCAGATGTCCATGGGTGTCGGTACGCACTTAGAAACCTGCTGCCTACTCGTTTGCCCCTTGTAACATAAAAAAACGCTGTCACGTCAAGTGATAGTATTGTTGTCGCGTTTCGTTCGGTTTGTGCGATTTTCCGGTGGCGTAAACATGTCATTAAAGACCGGCAACGCATCTGCTAGCCGGGTGATGCAGGTTTTCATAGGCATCGGTCATTTAAGTGACGAACCGCTTGTTCGTTAACCCCTTGTGACATAAAAAATATCACGCGGACAAAGTCGTAGGGTGCACCTAGTAACTTAATAAGTATGGCTTATAATTTGATACGGTTTGGTCGGTTTCCTTTCGGATCATTCTTATCGCACGTAAAGTTGTGCCTTGTCTTTGAGATGTCGTCATAATCTTGTATTAATAAATTCATTAATCAATCATTTGTTTGCCAGACGCGAGATTGCGTCAGGAACAAAAGATTGTGACTTAGAATAAATAACACTGCTTAAGAATTAAAGTGACAAGTGAAAGTGAATCGAAATTTTATAAATTTGGAGGTTATTTGGAGGTTGAGTCAATGGCTTGGTTAAGTAGCTCATATGGAAGATGACGTTGGGGAACCATTCGAAATTCTTCTTCCTAGAGTTATCCCGGTTGAATACCAGGGTCCACTTAAATTGTAGAGGACGTGGCTGTGTGGCGTGTGATACTTGGTTCGATTCAAACGTCTTGTTTGTTCTTTAAACCCTTTATTTGTGCGACTTAACATAAATATTACATGGTTTATATAGAGGGAGGCCCCACTACCAGTACAGGCGAGTTAAGATAACCGATTGCCTCTTTAATCAGGGCCCTGTAGGAAAATCCTTCCAAAGCAAACTACTTAACCCGATTAAAGTCACTTTGTGACATTAGTCGTAAGGTTGTAGAAATCGTGGGGGTTCCGAGGATGACGTCAGATGGTTAACTTAACTCGCCCCACTCGATCCTCTCCATTTTAAGCAGACCCTGGTATTTAATTGGGATAACGGTAAGAAGAAGAGGAAGAAGAAGAACCCGTAGTTAGGAAGAATAAGAATCTGTATATTTATATGATCAACTTGTTACATAGCTTGCGAAATTGTTAACGGCTTTACTACTACCCAGCTGTCAGTTATTAAGGTCTCACTGCGTGCCAAAAGCGCACAAAGGTATCTTCTGAAAATCTGTATGAGGGGCATCTATTGACACCAATAGAGGTCTTTAGACAAAACGGAACTTTAGACAAAAGCTGTAGTGTGTGACCCGTGTGCGGCGACCCTAAGAAGTAATTTTATTTTTTCATAAGGCTTTCTTACGAAATATCCTGTCCTTCGAAGACTATTAGATACGATAACAGATATTGTTTCGCATATGTAGCATATGTGGACGATACAAACTTAATTAACTTCTCACAGATCAATCAATCAAATCTGAAGCCAATACCACAATCGTATTCGGACTAAGACCCCCTTTGTATATATGGCGTTATGTGATTGTACAATGCTTGTTCACCTGTCCTTTATGTTGGTTTTACATAATCCAAACCAAATATTTCGTGAATAAAGTCATTAAGGTAAAATTATTTTTAAATAAAAAGAAAACCGCCTTCAAAAAAAAACCAAAGACCTAAAAAGCAAACAAAGTACTCCATACGATTAAGCAGACATCTACTAAAGTGTTGAAGGCGGTACCAAGACAAATAGGTACCCCGCTAAACCGTTGGTAGGTACCGACTGAACACACATTTTTACTACAAGTTTTATTCTTAAATTCTAGCTGACCTATTACAGACGGAACGTGATTAAATATAGAGAAAATGGTACAGGAAAGAAAGATTCATTTTAATTGCATATAAAATTATGAAGTACTTTGGCTGGTACACCTTAAATGTTCATAAAAGTAAACGACACTTGGATATTACTGCGCTAACATAATGCATAATTATTGCACCGAGCGGGGCCTTGGTCAGAAAATTGCAACTTTTATCAGGTAGTCCCAGGGAAGAAGTAATTTCATTTTCCATTCTTAACTTCTCTAATGTAAGAATTTCCTAACTGCGTAGACTTCTCCCTGTGGACGCGATAGGCTTATCTCTAGAAACTTTTTGAGGTCTAGAATTTTTAAGACGTTTTGTTATTTCGATGTACAAACCTTGTTCGGCAACAAAGCTTTGAAAACTTTGTAGGCCAACTTTTAGTGTATACATTATATTATTTTATATAGGTATATATTTTTTACCATTATTACTTAATAAAAAAACTTTTATGTATTTAACTTTATCTACAAATCATCTTTAATGGTTGTTTTATAAAGTGAGGATTTCACTTGAAAAATGAGAGCAAAAATATTTGTATTTGAATAAAAATTCAATAATGTTTGTAAGAAGGAATCAAGAGAAGAATAAATCCTTAGCAGAGTAAAAAACGTAAGTAGGATTGTGATTATATATTAAGTACCAAAATTGAAAACTCAAAAGTTAGATAAAATTTAAACAACGCAGACATAATACCAACCTATATGTCTAGTTAATAATGAAATGGTTCTATAACAAACAAGTCCACAAAAATGTTCATTTTGATTAAAACTCGCTCGCCCACAACTATTTAATTTCAAAAACACAATACAAAACGTTAGGTGGAGCATTTTTGAAACATATTATCGAGGGTTGAAATTAAATACGCGAGGATTTTATGCAATTAACAAATAATTCCATGCATTTGTTTTCAAATGCGCGACATAATGAATTAGTATTAAACACGTTATTAATAAATTAATAATTCTGCACTCACGTTTTCTAGAGTATATTAAAAATCAAATTCTTATAAATAAGCAAGGGCGTACACAACATATAAACTCTGCATTTCCAAACTAAAATTAGAAACTTCTGTTAAAAAATTTAAAAACTGTTTTATAAGGTGTGTGAATTACGAAAAGTAATGTGCGAGCTAATTTTAGTTTGACGCCTCGCTTTTTTAAATAGTGAGAATTTGCTCACAACATTTTAAAGTATTTGAGAGCAAAGCGGTAGTAATTAGTGGATCTTTTAATTGCTCGTCATTTACGGAATGAACGTTTTATTCATAGTCATCATCATCGTTGAGTATGGCATCCTGCATGGATCACAATTTCAAGTCCAAATCCCTCAACCAAGCTACTGCTCCTGGTGTGAAAAAGACAAACTTAGATATGCCGTCAGAGAAAACACGGAGTAGGCACTCGTTCACCACATGTGGCAGGGTTTGATCTACTTTTAGTGAAAACATCGACGCTTAGGGGAAAGCACAATGTTACACAGAGAGAGTTTTAAGGAATGCTTAAAACTTTAAGGTGCAAGTTCAACCACCCAAGGACGTTTTTACCTTTGGTTGGGAGATACCCAGTAGTGACCCTTTCGTTAGTTCGCATTCGATGTACATCATTTAACGTCAACGTACTTGTAGAGCATTCAGTTCCACTGGAGACTAACATCCCTAGAGACCATCTGATAAAAACGAAGAAGTACTTTGAGCTAACCAGTAAGCCCATTAAAAACGGTTACAAAACCAGCTTACACGCGGCAAAGGTAGGAGCGAGGAGTGTACCAGCAAAATTCCTGTACAATCTACTAAAAGACCTTGGCTTGTCAAGAACTATCATAAGTTCATTATTAGAAAGGACATCTAAAGCCGCACTAGTAGGATCATACCGGATTTGGCTAGGCAGAGGAGGAAACACTGGCAGTGAAGGTGAGTGTTAGTGATCACTATAAAGAGCTCTTAAACCTACACCTGTATCACAAGTCCCGGGCAATTCTATGGTTCCTTCCTCTGCAACGCGATGGACCCGGCACCCGCACGGTGAATCCATGGAATGCTAAGAAATTTGTCTCGAAAGCAATTTAACGTATTAAAAAAAACACAGACAATTTAAGTTCTCTTCCAAGAAATTCTACAAGCGGGAATAATGGAGCGTTGCGGGCAAAGTGGTTAAGTTCTCAAACGCTCCAGTTAGGCGAAAAGGGAGGTAGTTTTCCTGCATTGCACTCTAATAGGCAATTTTTCCTTACTTTTTAGTCTAACGAATATATATGTGCGAAGTGACATAAGGGGTTGGCCCCGCGCCAAGTCAGTGTTGCTAAATTGTATTACGTAAGTGATTCCGAAATTATTACACCTGCGGCCATCTACGAGAGGGGGAAATTTATTATTTATTTATTCACTTAATAAGTCCGAACCGTTCTGGGATCATAATATGTTATATCCTAGGAGGTTCATCGTTGAACTCTATTTAATAAGAAAGTTATACATGGACAAAATTTTGCGGTAATGCGCAACAAGCAGGAAAAATTAAATAACTCGACTATTATGCAAATAAAAAGAGGGAAAATTTTTGCGGTTTTTAAGGTTATAGATTAATAAATCATAAAAACCCACTAGATATTAAATTATGTAAGTATCTAGTATGAAAAAAATCATTTAAGAAATTTAAAAAAACATTATATCACGCCTCTGTACGCAATCTCTAGAAAGGAAACATTTGAAATTAAATTAATTAAAGAATCGATAGTAAATTAGTCAAATATTTATATTTTTTAATTATTGGTTATTTTAGAAAACTAATTGTTAAATATTAAAATTTCATAACACTTTATAATAATAAATAAATCTTCGTAATATCTAATGAAATTATGAGAGCTCCTTCATTAAGTAGGTATACATTACATGTATCGAAAAGGAAGCCCAAGGTTATATTGTGGTTAAAACCTTGAGACGTTTAATTTTTAACGTATATTTGGAGGAATTCTCCAAAATTAATATCTTTAAAATGTAAGTTAACTGTTATTTATTTACGAATATTCTACGACTCGGCTTAGAACAAATCTTATTAAGAAATAATATCTTTTTTAACTCCCGACGCAAAAAAACTCCTTACGTGCATTTAATAGAAACAACAAATTACGTTAACGTATATTTAATAGAAATAATAAAGCTGCATTCGGTTCCTTCAAATCGTGTAGAATCTAAAAATAAAATTTTGTTTACTCGGATCAAAAATGTTTTTTAGATTCTACCATAAAAAAACACCGATTTCAGGTTTTGATGTTTCTATTAAATACACACTAACGTAATTTGTTGTTTTTATTAAATACGCGTTATATATTCTCGGAATTAACAATACCGAGAAGCGTTTATAAGAAAGACAACGTTTTAATATACGAAGTATAGAGTTAATTAATTCACAAAGCGATTGTTTTACGCACCAGTCCAAATTAAATGTTAATTCTGGTTATATAGTACCAGCTGTTTTTCTTATGTCTACGTTGAGGAATTTTAAGATGTATTGTTCCCCGAAATTCATTGAACAAAGAAAACAGTGATGGTTTACAAATAAACATTTGTTTTAACAGCACAGTTACAGTAAACGTTTATACTGTCATAATATAGTATTATATTTGTTACTTGTTTCCTTTGTTAGAATTTTTGTATTATTTTCTCTTATTTGCTGGATTCTCCTTAAAACAGATCCATTATATCTTTTTACCCCATTTTCGATCTATTACCGAGTTAAATTCGGTATCAGTATCGGTTAATATTGCTATAACTAAGTAAAATATCCAATGTTAATAAACGTAGTCCTTAAACATTCCGTAAGCGGTATATATTATATATGTACATGCAATATTTTCTTTATGTTACAAGGGGCAAACGAACAGACGCCCATGGACTTCTACTCGACCAGAAGGCTCGCAGGTTCGTTGCTGGCCTTTAACAACGGGAACTTTCACAATCCGAACGAAAAGCGACCATACTACCATCATTTGACGTAACAGTATTGCCGCCACTTCCTACCGATCTTATATGAGAAAGAAGTACTGGTACCCGTCTTCGACTAGGCATTAAGTTGTCTACCTTAGGAACAGACGTCCGTGTGTCATATAGTCCTGTATATATTTATTTATTATTTAAATAAAATTTTGATTGCTCGTGTCAAAGCGTCACTTAAAATTTCCTAAAAACCGTATAAAAAGTACAATCGTATATATTACGTTCACGTTTGTATTTTGCCAACAAAACAACATATGGAGCTAACAAGGAAATTTGTGACCCTTTTATATATTTAGTCAACTAGCTGCTACCCACAAATTCGTCTGCGTGGATAAACTTCTGATTTAGTAATATGCAAGATGTATAATGCCGGAGCCAGACATATTTCAAAGTGTTTGTACATGTTAGTAGTTCTGTAGTACTTGAAGACTAGAAAGTACTACAAAACTTTGCGCAGCTACACAATCTCCGGCCACACTACACTATCATTGAAATGATCATTCAAATGGAACTATGTCTGACTCCAGCATAAGTGGTATTCTTACGAATTAATACGCGAAGCGAAAACTTTAGGTACCATTTTATGAAAATTGCGCGGACGGAGGAATATAAAATTTGGCACAATTGTAGTTCATATAGAGGAAGGTGTGCGAATTGTAATCATTTTTTATAATATACAATATTAATATATTTAATTATTGAAATAAAACCGCTCGCACACCAATGTCAGACGATTTATGCCAGGCTGATGTCAAAGCGTTATAATGACGACCGTATACCAATAATTGCCAAATAGAATAGTATATGTCGTTTTATGAAGCAAAATAAAGGACCAGCCAGAGATCTCTAGTATTACTTAATCATTATGTTCTGTCACATTAGTAAGATATTTTTTATAACACTCAGATTGTAGAACCAAATGTTTATAATCTGAGTTTTTACATAACAAAATAAAGTACATACATATGTGGCAATGTACTTTTCTTTCTTTTATTGACCTGTGTTAACAAGTTTAAGTACAAACAGCCGAATTGATTTGGCGCGTCCGGGTACCAGCACCTCTTTCCCACATAAGATTGGCATGAACCGGAGGCGATGCTGGCACATCAAGTGATGGTATTTTGAAATTAAAACCTCACATTAAGTAAAATCTGCTGCTATCTTATAATTTTAGTCGCAAGCATTTGACCCCGTTGTACTTATACCTATTACTTGTATTAAATGCCTGTATTTCGGTCGTTGACTTTTATTTCGGTCGGTATCGAACAACAGTCTGAGACATCTATTTATCCTAATGTTAGCTGAGATTGCTTCGCAGCGCTTTATCTCCTGACATTTAGACGTATAAACGTGTATACGTTCATACGTATTATACACATAATATATATGTACATATTCATAAAATTAAACTGAAAATTTTTGTAAACTTAAATTGCTTTTTGAGTCTTTACCTTTATGTTCTCAAGCAACAATTTTTGGATAGTTGATATAATTTAGATCCTCGAGAAAAAAAACTTAAAGATAAAAAATTGGTAAATGGATAAATAGCAGTAAATTAGATGTTCATCAAATGTATCATGAATAAAAAGTCGCACTAATACGGTATTTGTTCTGAAAACAAGCATATGTTACTGGCGTAAATAAGAAGAGAGAAGAGTTTCTTCTTTATTATGGCTTTGTTTACCTGTTTTGCCGGTTGATGTTTATCATTTATCATTTATTCATAAGTTTGCTTACACATAATGGTACATGAAGCCCAGTCAGATCATTGCAAATTAATAAAGAAAAAAAGATAATGTCAAATAAAGTAAATACTACGATTCAAATATAAGAGAGTAAATCAGATTATAATACGTTAAAATTATGAATTGGCTGACCCGTTGGCGCAGTGGGCAGTGACCCTGCCTTCTGCTCCGGGGATCGTGGGTTCGATTCTGAGTGTATTGTCCACATGTATGTATTTATATATTTCTAAAAAATATATTTGTATATAACAGGCGGCTGTTACCAGACATACACAGGCATTAAGTTGTCTACCTTAGGAACAGACATCCGTGTGTCATATAGTCCTGTATATATTTATTTATTTACAAATTTAATTTATAACAAGTCATTTATAGCAAGTATTCCAACGACTCGCCTCTTTCAGTCCAATCTGTAAAATTTTCATAAATCCTTTTCTATTATCGGTGAAGCTAGGAACTACCCGACTCAGTTTATTGCGGGCTTTTCTCAGTGCAGGGCGCGAGTAACCTTTGTAAACTTAGCTTTTAAGTCGTAAATTTTATCACCAAATTGTTAAATGATTAAAAAATTTATTATTATATATATGACGTTCATAAGTGCTTATAAAAATGTCTGTATGAATAAACGATTTAGACTTTGTGAAAATCAATTATGTGCTTACAAAACTTTCACTATTGCGCAACATCCTTCAAACGGCCGCCTAATTAATCATATAGAGATGTTTTTACACCCCCGTCCTTATCGTACCATCTCCAAGCATTCGATATCACGATCGGCAGATAGCGTGGGTGGCAACTGGCTAGCGATTGTTATCGCCCCGAAGTATGTATTACGACCACCCATATTTGCCACCATTAGTGGCCTCCTTGGCTGTCATTTACACCTAATTGACGCAGGCACGAGTTATAAACACCGTCGAGATGTTTTAGAATTAATATTTACTGTGTCTCTTATTACCATAACTGGTGGTACTCTGTTCTTTTTATATCGCTTAGTTCTATTGTTTGTAAAGAATCTTTTTTTTTGTATATAAGAAGGGGCAAACGAGCGGACGGCATTCACGTAAGCGACTACCGACGCCCATGGACAACTGCAACAACAGATAGACCCCAGATGCGATGCCGGCCTTTGAGAAATTAGTATGCTCTTTTCTTGAAGGTCCCTAAGTCGTATCCGTTCTGAAATGCCGAAACTGGCAACGAATTCCATAAAGTAATTGTGCGATGTAAGAAGTTCCTAGAGAATGGCACGGTTGTGGACTAGGTGAGTTTGACTTTAGGAGATAGATGTGATGAGGGAGAAATTTCAAATTTTGACTTATTTATATATACAGAACTAGCTTACCCGGTAGACATTGTCCTGCCCGAACGCAAAAATCGATAAAAAATACTTTTTGGGTACTAAATATCCCTTTTTTCCCCTCCTACTAAGCTTAATTTAAAAGCTTGTATTAGGAGTGGGTTCGACAATACCCCAACGGCGGTGGACAGGTGGAGAAATCGGCGGACTATCCTAGCCGAATCCAGCAAGACCGCTTTCTGCATCTTGGCCACGAGTGAACTATTATTATTATTATTATTAAAGTAGAGATAGAGTAGAGAGACTTAAAAAATTAAACCAAAGTCGAGCTAAAGTGTCAACACAATTAAGGTTACATGAAAAAGCATGATTTTTCTTACTTTTCCTTGGGAATTGCTCATCAAGGGAGGGTGTCCATTGTTGTAGACCGTCCATATTATTGGACGGATAAAACATTTCAGCTCATTGTTCTACCGCGGCGTTGAAGCGAGACATAAATATGTATAGGTAAGTAGGTCTTCTGTACACATATATATTACGAAACACCAAAATCGTTGGACCGTGTCAGAGATCTTCTTCCTCTTCTCTTCTCGCTTGGTATACGACAAAGATCTTCTGCCAAGAAAAAACATCAAATTGTCAGGGTGTAATATTGGACTCATAGCGACAAATCTCTGTCCATTGGCTCTGGTGTCTACGTGTCTACACTTATCTATATAAAAAAGTGAATCTTCTGTGTATATATCTTCACCATCATCATGATCAGCTCTTAATCACAAACTACTGGGCATAGGCCTTCCTTCTTTTATGCCATTCTCCTCTGTCTTTTGCTACTCGCATCCAGCTACCTTCTCTCACCCTCTTTATGTCGTATATATCTTACTGAATGTTAAAACGGCTGGACTGAACATGCGTTAAAGATGTTCTTTCCAAAATTAAGGGAGATATATTTTCTTTACAAAAGAAAAAATTGTCGGTCTGTTACAATGGAAACGCGTCATCTCTCAATCAAGCCATTCGACCACATCGCCCTTGTGTTTTTGCAACTACCTTCCTTATCGTGACACGACAAAAACTCTTTGTTTATTCATTTAGGAAATTTAACAGTGAAGACACTGTCGGACATTCGAGGTAAAGGTTCCGTATACAATAAAGTATACAATTTTGGCTGGCCCGTTGGCGCAGTGGGCAGTGACCCTGCCTTCTGCTCCTGGGGTCGTGGGTTCGATTCCCACCTCGAGTTGACTTAGTTCTATTATTTGTGAAGTGCACTAGAAACACAATGAATAAATTAAAGAAATGAAAAATATATTTAAGAAAATTTAAGAAATTATAGAAGTAAAATAGAGTGAAAGGATATAAAGATAGATGGAAAGGAGGAAAAGGATGCGTATACTACCATCACGGACGGTATAGTGGAAGTGACAATAGCAGTTAGAGTAGTCCGGGGTCTCGTACCCGTAGTGGATATAACCAGTTATCAGACAGATGAAAAAGATTGTACACCCCATGGAGATAAAATTTGTAATATCCTTTAGGCTTCATAAATATGTTTAAAACCTAAAGGATAATACAATATTTCGCTAAACTGGGGAGTATTCAATGATAATGGAAGAATTCGCATAGTAAGGGGATCTCTCAAACCTATATATGGGTCGCCAGTGCCAAGTGCCAGACACTGCGTAGGTTCATTATTCTGCAAAATAATGGATCCCGCTGCGCATATTACATCTAAAGTATTGTAGTATATTAAAGCAGTTATTTCGTTGTGTAATGTGTATTACGCAAAAAAGTATATGAAGTGAAAGTAAATTCAAGATTAACAATCGCATTTTTATCGTTTTCTTCAGCGGCTCGTTGGTCTAGGGGTATGATTTCCGCTTAGGGTGCGAGAGGTCCCGGGTTCAAATCCCGGACGAGCCCAAGTACTTTTTATTTTTTAGTACATAATATTGTATCAAGAGAGTTGAGGTGTTAAAAATGATAGGCAATACACTACAATATATCGAATAGTAGCTATAAACGCACTAATCTATATATATGAAAATCAACTACTATTCGTAAGACTTGCTAAGATTCGAAAACCGCTGGAATCTTTTAAAGTCTGTATCATTTTCCTTATTTCAGGGAAGGTTTAAAAGAAAAGAAAGAAGGTAAAAGTCGAAGGATTATTTATTTATACAAAAAAAGCTACTTCGAAATTCTGAATTAAAGATAATATGAAGAATGACTACATAACAAGATTACTAAATTTCATACTCCTAATTTCCAGAAGTATATATACAAACTATGCTAAATGCTACTGGTAGAGTCTCGAGATGCGGGCCTGCTTATAAAAGCTAAGAGATATATATAGATATATAGATATATATATATATATATATATATATATATATTTCATAAATAATAGTATTTATTGGACATATAAAGGAAGATCCACCCCCTGGAAGTACCTCTAGAATTTAACATATTTTTGCACAGAAAATTACGAAATAAATATATCTCTCTCGCTCATGACATGTACCCACTCAGGAATGCAAGATATTTTACAGAGCAAACGTTAAAGTGTGTGTGACGACAACACACTCCGTTGCTGAGCTTTGAAATATTATAATTTAAATATTTTTAACGTTTCTCTTTACACAGCGTAAACTCTTATGCAACACTATTTATTAAACGTGACTTGCTCCACGCGAAATTCACTTGAAGATAACTCTGTTGTTGGTTGGTGAAAACCCTTCTTCAAGGCCGGCAACGCATCTGCGCACACAGCAGCTTTATATACATCCGTACAAACTTTTATACCCTATTGTTATTTTAACCCCTTGAAGGTTAGACAAACATTAAATATATATACATATTTTAATATATAACAAGGGGCATACGAGCAGGCGGTACTCTTAAGTGGCTACCGACGCCCATGGACAACTGCAACACCAGGGGGATCGCAGATGCGTTGCCGGCCTTTGAAAATGAGTATGCTCTTTTCTTGAAGGTCCCCGAGTCGTATCGTATAATTAAAAGCCAAAAAAAAATGTTTCGGAGTAATTGCTTCAAAAATGTCGAACTTCCATACAAACTTTCATCCCCCATATTTATTTTACCCCTTTAAGGGTAACTTTTTCTACGAACTTCAAATGTCATTTTTAATTATGTCTAATCAAAAAACAAAGAAAGAAGTTTCCGAGGTTTCGGTACACACTTTGAAAAACACTGGTCTTTTTGAAGTACCCATTTAAAACAACACTAAAATACTTTGTTTATATTTAATTTCATTAAGCATTTTCATCGTTCAGCGTTGAGACTTGATACTTAAAAGAGAAGAGAAATGCAATGGCAAAAAGCCTGTCAAAAAACTGGTTACGCTAGCTAGATTGTCAAATCTGTGTTAAGGGTAACCAGCCCTCTCCCCTTACTGGCAAAATTGATAAATACATTGATTTCCTTAACTAAATTAATTACTTAACTAGATAACAAAATAGGCTTAAGTCATTTAGTGTCACAACTTTGCCAGTGGTTTAAACCCTAATTAGATAGAAAGAGTGGCTCAAATCAAAAAACTTCGGCTTAATCCCCGATCACATGTTATGTTCCCGCACCCTAGGAATCGAAACGGGAATATCGGGCATATCTAGTATTTTTAGGGGAAAAAGTAATAAGGTTTTAGAATTTTAGTGAACTATTATCTAGTATAACTATTATGGTGTTCTTGACTAAACTGCAACTATTTTGTAATATATACAATGAAACCTCTTTATTCGCGGGGTATATGTTCCATAAATAGGCCGCGAATGCAGGAACTTTGAATATGGAATGCTATTTTATATGGGAATATAGGGCCTACGATAACGTTTTTAATCCATTGATTAATTATTATTATTATCTTCAGGCTAAGGTAATGGTTTAAAGAATTTTCTAATTAATTTTCCTTGGCAGTTTTAAGACCTCCTTCAATTTAGATCGATATTCAGGAGTGACATTAGCAACTTGTCTTTTAAAAATAAGTCTTCCTTTCATAAACGGATCTATTTACATAAAGAAATTATAAAGCCATCTACCATTCTTAAACCTTCACTGAGATTTTTCAAATTAAATATCACGTTTCCCGTGCTTGTTGAAAACTCTTCTCCATTGAGGGCTGTGAATAACATTTCCGCCAAGCCGGTTTCAGTCAAATCTTCATGTTGCGATTCCAGCAACTTCTGAATATCACTTGATTCTATCTGTTATTCAGGATATTCGGTTGGGTACCTACTTATTGGAATGTTTTTAATCATTTTGTACGTACCGATGTATCGATTAGCCGGGAAACTCAGTTCGACCCAGTTCTTATAGAACTGGGACCCTTTTTTTTTATTCGCGAATGAAGGAAGCGCGAATAAGGGGCTTTCATTATACTGAAATTCGTCTACTTTTTTATGCTTCAAAATATATAATAACTAAGAATATTATGGGCATTAAAAATTACCTACATATTAATAAAGCAGGGTCGCTCACTTCTTATGTTTTATTTTTTTCCCCAACATTTTTGTTAGAAGAAAAGGAAGAAGACAATTCTTATATAAATAAATATTAATATTAAAAAAATAATATTTGTAATTTTCTTGCAGATTTTCTCTGTTCCTTTTACCGAAGTAGTTCAAAATTTTTTTTGCTATTAATATTTACCTATTCATCATCAGACCTGACAGACGTTGTCTTACTTGAATTTCCTCGTCTGCAATTAGCTAGTTATTAATATTAGCTCCTTTTCTCTAAAATGTGACATTGGCCCTTGCTTTATGTATGTATAATATTAATCATTGCACGTCAGATAAAAGTGTAGTACATACGTTTTCTATTAGAAGTATTCCGAAGCAGCGACCGTTGAATTCTTTTAGATTTTAAATAATCTTGCTTTTTTTCCTTTAAACCTTCCCTGAAATATGGAGAGTGAACGGTCCAGCGGTTTTTGAGTTTCAGCCAGACTAACGAACAACGACGATTGATTTTTACTTATATAGATTTTTTTGTTCTTTTAAAAGCTAACTTAAGCTTGGATCGTAACGCACAACGCTGCGTTAAGCGGCATGTTGTGTCGGAATTATAATTGTAACGGTAAAGTCTAGAATGGTTTCTTGTTCCGTCGCTGCCTACGTCAGTGGTAAAAGGCATTTCTCAACAAAAAAAGACGGCAGTCGGTCAACGTAACTCGCCCCACAGGCACATCCTCTGCAATCTAAGCGGACCCTGGTACTACACCGGGAAGGAAGATTTTTTTCTGATCGTGCAATGCTTTTGCCTGTGATGATGTATGAGTGACCATCACGGGTTCAGCCTGAGTGGTGAAAGACAAGCGCGGCACGCTGCGTCGTGACACTTATCGCAGCGTTGTACGTTACGATCAAGAGACCGAACGAAGCTTACGATGAAAATTTTTATAAACGGTTCCCTTAATAAATTTTGACCTAAATTTAAAAAAGTGGCAGCCTATCTGAGTTTCTTAAGAAAATCACGACGGCTCAGTGGCCACACCTAAATATAGGTAGCCACAGATTTGTCGATGTTTTTATTAATGACCGGACCTGACAGACAATGTCTGGTCCAGATTTTGACTCGTTTGCTATTTTTTTGATTAAAACAAAACAAAAGCAAACCGAAATCCTTCAGATATTTTTGGGTTTTATCAAAAAAAAAAACCTTGTGTAGTTTTAAACATCTAAGCGTGTATACTTTGTAAAGTTTTTAAAGCTAATGCTATTTTTACGATTTTTTCACTTAATAAATGTCTTAAGTGAAGTTTGCGCGATTGAATCCTTTTAAATTAGGACACTTCTTATGCATATTTGATCGTTTGCATTTCGTTTTGGCGTTCTATTAGCTAAGACGATGCTTAGTAAGTGTTATGTTCGTGTGTATATGGCGACTGCTGGCAATAAAATTTAATAAAAAAATTGTTAATGTTATCTTTAGGTTACCCTTACGTGTCCCCATTAATTATTGAGAAAGGCACCTGGAGAATAAATAAGCGCTTCGAAGAATATACGTATCTTGCTAGGGATCTCTTTATTTGACTCGTCCGTTGGCGTAGTCGGCAGGGACACTACCTTCCGCTGCGGGGGTTGTGGGTCCGTTTCCCGCCTCGAATCTGGGTGTATTATTTATATGTAAGTTTTATATGTTGCTAAAAAAAAAATATTTGTGACAAAAACAGGTGGCTGTTACCTATAACACAGGCATTAAGCTGTCTACCTTAGGTACAGTTCATACAGTATTTGCAAAAACGTAACCATGCTGAGAACAGGTATTAAAAAAATTTGATTTTTGTTGGATATTTTGATATTAACTTTAAAGCATGAAACACTAAACTACTTTGCTTAAATCCGCGAATGAAAACGAGGGAAAATCGGTGTAAAGCTGCAACCCGAAGGCTACACCACCGAATCCGTCACCAAAGCATAGCACTACACTGACTTTCCGATGTGCCTAAACGCACGTTTCGCTTCGACACCGAAGCATCATCAGGAGATAGACTCTTCTGAATGCTCCCGTATTTGTCTAAGGGATTTTACTTTTCATTTCGTTGTTATTGTGCCGTAGAAGAGTTTTGGTCTCGTTCACAATAAGAACGCTTTTGTTTGGACGTCACAACAAAATAAATATAAAATGTATTTCCTCTATGACTATCAAACTAACTTCTATTTCTTTTATGCTTTAATAAACAATCTCCTTCTTAGCTGTATTCGGTCGTAAGTATTCGTATATTTAGGTAGTCTGTTGTTGTTCTACTTAATTATATCTGAAATATCGGAGCAACGAGAGACAGAAAGACAATGTAATGTATTAAACAGAATAATGAAATGTGGATTTAAAATCTTATTTATAGAGCGAATTAATACAGGCCTCAGATCTGATTAATTCATCATTACTCTATAATAATCTTCAGATATTAGATAAATCTTAACGCGAGTAACTGAAATCATACTTTCTATATTATTAGAAAATTAAAGTCTTCAGCGAGAGATTTTCGTTATTGCATAATCTTATAAGTGAATGAAATACTTAATGCTTTCATTTTACATTTGCCATACTTTCTACGATATGGTGATATAAGGAGTAATTCACACCATATTATAATAAGACATTTTAGGAGAGGCAAAAAGTGTCCTCACGACTTCCTGTTCGGGGAGGTTCGCTGACATTGATAATTAACGCCCTTTGTGATCTACAGCCATGATAGAAGCTGACAAAGGACAGCTTAATCCTTCCTTTTTGGAGGAGGGGTGGAATTTGAATGCATCTCCGCTTGAGTTAAAAATGATTCAAATATTACAACCCGTTCTCAAGTTCTAATACTAACTAGCGTGTATGTTACTCTAAAAATTCGTCCCCCAATTTTGACCACGTATAAATTTTGTTGTGAACATGTAAAAGCTTGACCAAGATCTTATTTAATGTTAAACGGCACGTACATGTTTACTTGGAAATTAAGAACGTGGCAGATATTTATATATTCATAGGTGAAGTAAAAACTTATAGTAAGGCATACTCATTTCTCAAAGGCCGGCAACGCATCTGCGACCCCCCTGGTGCGGTGCTGGCTTATTGCGAATAAATTTTTAATATTTGCAGCCCTTACTTCTAAACTGGCGATTAAGCACGACTTTGCCCGCGTTGAATGCTTCTGAAATGATAATGTCACTGTAGCTTTTCTTTCTTGAACGGTTACTGTCGTTGTTGACTTGTTGCTTTTACAGAAGCAGAACTTCTGTTATGTTGAAATTTAGAAGTTTAGCTTCTGAAGTAACGGGTATAATTCCTAGGACGGCGAGAGATGTCAGAATAAAACTCCTTTTAGTATTAATTAGGGAGAAGCGGACAGGTGATGATAGCAACATACACCCATTGTTAACACTTTCCCAACGCCCAAGAACTTGCTGTTTCCTTTTTAAATAATTTCTATCGTTTATTTAATACACTTATTCTAAATACATTTTTAAATATTAGTATAAAAATAAAAAAAACATTTAAAAATGTATAAGAATAGATGTCCGCCGGCAGCGGGGCAAGATATCAAGCCACCGGTGGTGAGGGGTCCAGAGGAGGTTCCTCTCTCTAATAATTTTATTATTATGACCTATTTAAAAGTGTTTCATAAGACCAGCAGTTGCAGTCTCTTGCACTCTCTTAATCTGCTAGTGAGTAATTTCCCGAAGTCGCTCTACCGTGAATTCCCCACCGTAGTAAATTAAACAGAAGCTATACAGGTATTTCCCGAGAGAAGCGTAAGGTGGGGGTCGGCCGCAGATAATATTCGGGCATAATCTTTCGTGAAACATTGTGTACAAACTCATCTCTGCGAATTCGTCTACTTGTATTTTTTTAAGTAAAACTTCTTTAGGAGTGTGTTTAAAAACGCTTTAAATCCCAATGCATTGAAAGAACTTGTTCAGTGTCAAACTCAACTTTATTGTAACGTAATAAGATTCATTATATTGACACAGTTTTAGACAAGTTCTTATCTAATATACAAACGATATAATACTAGCGTAAAATTATTTCTTACAGCGCCATCTATTATGTATATAAAAATACTTAAATTATGCACGTGTTGTGCATTTTTTGAGATGTGGAAACACCATTGAAATCGCATCATTGTCACTGAATGCTTAACTTTGATATTGATTTCGAATTGACTTTGACGTCACTGTTACCGACACCTCTATCGATTCGTGTTCACTTCTGTAAAAACATCATTGCGCAATTTTAATTATAAGCTGTTAAAGCTATGTGTAGCATTCTTAAAGTAAATGAAAGTTATTCCATTCTATCTAGGTTTACAAATAGAGTGAGCTATAAACCGAAGCGCTACTTCGCATGGTAAGCTTATAACTCTTGTTTAGAAAGCACGAAATAAACTTAGCTCTCGAATATCTAGGCAACAGAATAATCCTCTTTATGTCCGATATCGGCGAGGCCAGGCTTTGCCAATTTACATCTAATTTTCTACATTCACCACGCGCACAAGTCAAAGTCAAAAAGTCAAAGTATTATATAATCTATTCTGCCGACTATTCTGTAAGCAACTTTTATGACTATCCTCAGTAATAAACTTATAATAATTTTAATGGCAAATAAAATTTAGTAACAGACGTTCGTGTGTCAAATAGTCATATCTATTTATTATTATTCATTATGGATATAAATATAATCTAAAGGGCAAACTAGCAGGCGGTTTACCTAAGTGACTAACAAAGCCCATGGATTTTTACACCATCAGGAGACTAGAAGACGCGTTGCCGGCATTTAAAGGGGGGTTTAGGTCAATCATCTAACTCCATTATTGATAACTAGATATCTAGCATGTGCGAGCCAGTTAGCTCGCAGATAAATAAATTTAACATATCGATAATAGAGTTTACTCTATTATCGATAACTATCGATAATAGGTTTTTGAATTTTACGTTGTTCATCTCTTGTAGTATATTTAAATTTTACGTATACATTACGTACGCTTTAATTTCACCATTCAACCCTAACATTCAGTACAATTTTATTGTAACATGCTGTGGGTTCCGGAACACCCAGTCGGTCATTATGCCTAACAAAATGGAAGCCTTTATGCCGCTAAACGTTTTGGTAAAATTTTGTGCTTAGCGATACAGCGGAATGTCATATTGCCACCCTTATATTGAAGGGACATGGAAGTTTTACGTAATACTTTTTTCCTGTTACTTGTAATGCAATTTAACGTGATGCGATGCGATGTGACGTCACGTGTATATGATGTGAAGTGATGTGATGCGTTGCGTGGCCGTGCGATGTGGTCTCACGTTATACGCTATGATATGATGGGACACAATGTAACAAAATAAGATGTGATGTGATGCGACTAGATGTGATTTTGGGGTATGAACACAGTTCATAGCATTAGCCTTTATAAGCTTAGTTCTTCGGTCGAATTGTCACCGTAATATCTCCTTCTTCTTAATAAATATAAATTACGCGTCACTTTGTTTGTCCGCCATGGACTCCTAAACTACTTAACCGATTTTAATCAAATTTGCACACCGTGTGTTGTTTGATCCAACTGAAAGATAGAATATCATTAGTAAAAGATAGACTAAATCTCAATTTATCAAAATGACTCGCTGAAACGTATGCACGTTGCATAGCTTCCGAACCACTGCACCAAATTGGATAATTTCTTTTTTGTTGTGTTCGTTATTGTCAGGACAAGGTTTGTCCTAACAATAACGAATAGCAAAGCGAAAAGAAAATGGACCGGGAACGGACACGGGAACGGGGAATAATGTTATAGAATAATATAATGTAGTAATTAGTAAGTAACCCAACGTTCCGGCAGGACAACGTCTTCAGGATCGGCTAGTAGTTTAATAAATTATAAAAAATCATATATGTTCTTTAAGGTTCTCAAGAGTGCTTGTAATGATGTGATGTAATATCACAAAAACTTTCTTTAATTGTCATCGAGCATCGTGTGTGTGGGTGTGCGTGGGTGTATGTGTGTGTTGGTAGGATTCATTTATAGTTTGTGTATGTGTATGAGCATGAGCGAGTACGTGAATTCTAAACTAAAAAAAAAAACTACGCAGCAATACTAATTCAATTTTATTGCACGTAAAATATTTTTAGTTATTTTACAAGCCGCCGAACAATACATAAGGTTTCCTCGGTCGCTCGAAAATAAATTGCTTTATTTTATTACAAAATAGTCGAACTAGTATTTTTCAATCATTTGATTGCAATTCAAGTGTAATGGAAAAATTGAGTTTTTATATGCTCGACAGATTTGTATGATCGTGATATTTGTTATAAAAAAAAACACTGACAAGTTCGTATTGTGAGGAGGTCGTAGCTAATACAATGATCTATCTACATTTGAGTCGATCGTTAGGTTAAGCCGTTCTTACCGCGGCCAGGTGATGGATGGGTGACCCATTATCACACTGTTTTTTTATATATCCGACCTCCGTTTCAGAGAGCACGTAAAACAGTTGGTCCCGATTAATGTCACTAAGTTATAATAGAATGAGATTGTAGAGATTGTGGGGGTTCCGGGGATGACGTCAGATGGCAATCGGTCATCTTAACTTGCCCCACAGCCAAATCCTTTGCAATTTTAGCGGATCTTGGTACCAGATAGAAGCAAACCTTTTTTTTATATTACAAGGGGCAAACGAGCAGGCGGTTCTCCTAAGGGACTACCAACGCCCATGGACAACTGCAACATTAGAGGACTCGCAGATACGTTGCCGGCCTTTGAGAAATGAGTATGCTCTTTTCTTTTTTTGTTTTTACTTAGCTTGCCTTGAACAATATATTTGGCATCGGTAATTTAATTTATGTTCTTAAAATGCTAGATGCACTTAAGCTATCATTTTCTTCTATGTATTATAATAAACATCCGCCCCGGCTTCGCACGGCTGCAATGTAGATTATATATATTATACATATACAGGTTAATTGGTGGGATACCTACGCTACTCGGTACCAGATATTTTATGATCATATATGAAAAAAATTACAATTAAATGTAAATATCAAGTAACTACTACGTGAGGTTAAGAGAAAGTTGTCCAATTATGTATGCAACGCATGGACATATCAGCGTTGACGCACGATGATGGTCCGTTTTCCTTTCACACTTTAGTCCTGGCTTAGTACAGGCAAAAATACCTATTTCACACATCACTTATTCACTTATTTCTTTAATAAATATAGCCTAAAAATTAACTGAATCGTTTTATATATTTACGCGATATTAATTATGGCGTTTAATTCCGAGTGGCAGCCGTCATTGAAACTTTTTTATATCTGACCAGTTTATTCACGGTGGCTAATGCATTTACGAACTATTTTTTTAACCGCAGAACGTAAGACCACACTTTATCTAATTTTAAGGAAATTTGGTCAAAAATTAAGTACCTATTTTTATTATATAATTATAACGAGAATCGAGTAGCGAATACCCTCCTTAAGTATTGTAAGTGTCTCACAAGTCACCTATATATGCATTACATTTGTTGAAACCGGATTAAAAACCGTTGGTAGTTCTAATGCCGGAGCCAGACTTCATTTGAATGATCATTTCAATGGACAACTACTGTGGCTGGGGACTTTGTGTAGCAAAGTTTTGTAGTACTTCGTAGGACAAAAATTTACAAACACATTGAGCTTTGTCTGGCTCCGGCTTAAAAATCTAAGCATACAAGAGCGGTAAGCGATTTCTTTTATACTTTTAAACGTTAGACGGTTGAGCTGAAAAATTACTAAAATTCCTAAGTCTAGTGGAAAGTGCCCCTAAAAGCTTAACATTCCATTACAGACTTTTATTTCGTCAGCCCACTTAAATTGAAATTTCTTAGTCCGCTGTAAGGCAGTCTGGTGTGACAGAGACGGATACGCTGGACAGATGCAGTGCTTTAAACGAAGCTTTCTTAAAGTTCCTGAGATGGAGTTTAAATTGGCTGTTCGGGCTATTTATTACAGCGAGGAACATTTAAATATTATTTCAAATTTCTATTACAATACTAATTCTTTATTAAAATTTTAATTTTTTCTATTAAAAATACTTAATACAAGCTTAGTAGGAGGGGAAAAGGGAATATTAGACATACCTAAAAAGTATTCCTAATATTCTTTAAAAAAAATGTTAGAAAGAAGTAACGGTCTATTAATCTCTCACTGAACCTTGGTCACTTCTGTCGTGTGTTTCGGTCGCAATACTTTCTCTAGACCGTTACGTCTAATAATTGAAATGAATTGCTGACAGATGATAAATTATATCAAAGTTTTAGCACCTCTCAAGTCGAAATAACATGCACATAAGCTAAAGGTCGTTGCATCTGTTATAGCAAACTTTGCTAACTTAATGAAATAGTTTAATGTTTCACTTGTATCGCGTTAGGTCCTGTCAGACTTTCCAGACGGTCCCCTTGACAATGTGTTCATCCGTAATTATGTTAGGTACACGTGATGCGTACGTCGTAGAGGTCGTAGTCTAATCAGTGGCCGGCATTTGAGTCGAACGCTAGGTTAAGCAGTTCTTACTGCCGCCGGGTGATGGATGGGTGATTCTAACACTGGTTTTCCTATCTCTGTGTTTTGCAAGGAACGTAAAACAATTGGTCCCCATTAATGTTACTGAGGGATATTACTCGTGAGATTCGTCGGTCGGTCATCTTAACTCGCCCAACAGCTATATCCGGACGAATCTCTACAATCTCACGTCTAATATCACTCAGACCCACTGTTTTACGTGACTTCAGAAACACTAATATGTACGTTAGACTTATGAGTTATTTAATACTGCTTATATTTTTAGCTAGCAGCTTCAATCTCGCGATGGGGTGTAAGCACACCCGAGCTTTCAGAAGATGCTAGAACAGTTCGGGAGTTGCGGCCTAGAAGGTCCTGCAGTTCTGTGGATGTAGCTTTTTTACCCGCTACGCATAATACTACAGATGTCATAAGGTAACTATTTAAAATATCTCAAAGATTCAAATACAATTTAAACTACACTAGAAGCTACCTAACTTTTTTTTTTTATATAACATCAATTTGCACCACAGGCTAATGCCCGTGCCATTTCATAGTACTATGTTCTAATTAATTGAGATTTCACTCTTTTTTTGGAATTTATAGGCAATGTACGTCGTATTTTTATATCACTTGGGTTAATTAACACAGTGCGCGCATATCCTTGACTTATAAATTCTCCTTAGAGGTGGAATGCATTATAGCTTTTCATTTATGAAGGTTATTTATATTTATTTATATTATCTTTCCGAATTTTATTAGATCTTCTACTACTTCTATATAGGAGAGGATGTGGCTGTGTGAGTGTGTGTGAGTTAACATGATCGAATGCTGTCTGACGTCATCCCCAAAACCTACAAAACTCTACAATCTCACGACTAACATCACTCAGTGACATTAATCGGGACCCACTGTTTTACGTGCACCGTTTTCGCGTGAAATACGGAAAGAGTCGGATATTTGAGAACCAGTGTTAGAATTGGTAACCCATCTATCACCCGGCCGCGGTAATAACCGCTTAACCTAGCGATCGACTCAAATGCCAGCCACTGATTAGGGTACTACCTCTTCGTTTAATAATATTAGTATTAAATAAAAATTAAATATACGATACCTAGAATACTCTGTTGTGGAGCCCACTTTAAGATATGAACGTTGGCTGGCCTATTGGGTAAAACTTCCTCAAATTTCCACAGAACAGTCTGTTTCAACGAACCAAACATTTTTAGCAAATCAGCTTTAATTTCTTCTGGAAAGTGCTTACTTCGTAAATTAGAACCCATGCTGAAGTAAATTACTCCGTGTTTCGAGTTGTCCATAAGATTCTGTAAATCCTAAATGACAAAAAAAAATGATGTTGTTTAATGTTTTTTTTAAATGTCATAAGGGGCAAAGGAGCAGGCGCCCTTCTACCGACGTCCATGGACATCTACAACCCTAGAAAGATAGCAGATCCATTGCCGGCCATTAAAGAGGGGTGTGGGCCACCAGGAACTCTCACAAATTGAACGAAACGTGAAAAAAATATCACCTCTTGACGTAACAGCACCACCACTTTGTGCTTATATTATGTCAGAAAGAGGTACTGGTACCTGGACGCGCCGGCCCAATTCGGCTGCAGCCCAAAAGGACTGCAAGCGTGGCGGGTTTCGTTAGTCGATTCGATCGTAAGATGTAAGATTTATATTTATAAATTTTAGAAGTCAATCGGTCATCTTAACTCGCCCCACAGCCACACTCTCTACATTCTAAGCGGACCCTGGTACTTAACCAGGATAACGCTAGGAATTAGTAGTATATATATAAAACTATATGACATATGGACGTCTGTTCCTAAGGCAGACAACTTAGTGCCTGTGTTTATTCACAGAAAAATTTGACAATTAATATAATATACGCTTGTCACGATTACGCTTTGACATCATCCAATACATGTGTGTGTAAATGGTTTAAATCATTTGGCATTGGTGTGCGAGTGGTTTTATTTTAATAATTTAATATATTATTACTGCATATCATAAAAAAATATTAGCATTCGCACACTTCCCTCTGTATACACTACAATTGTGCCAAATTTCATACTCTTCCGTCCGCGCAATTTGCGTAAAACGGTACCTAAAGTTTTCGCTTCACAGATTAATAAATAAATTATATATTTTTCATACTACTCTATTTACTTGACTAGATCTTTGGCGCAGTGGGCATTGACAGCGCCTTCCGCTCCGAGGATCGTGAGTTCGATTCCCGCCTCGAGTCCGGATGTATTATTTATATATTTCTACAAAATATATATATTTTTGTAACAGGCGTCTATTGCCTATAACACAAGCATTAAGTTGTCTACCTTAGAAACAGATGTCGGTGTATCATATAGTCCTGTATATATGTATTTATTATTAAAAAAAAATCTCAATAGGAACAGATTAAATAAGTTTAATTTGTTACCGCCGAAGTCGCATGAAACAGCCAGTAGATATATGTAAGTTGTAGAAAACGGTTGTTGTTTATAATTTCGGTATTTCCAAATATGTGGGCCGGTTTCGCGATCCATTTATTCATTTATACTATTGTAAGGAACAGCAAAGCGTTACCGAGGAGTCATCTGAAACAGCGTCGTGTAGCCTGCGCCTTATAAAGCTCACAACAGACGGTGGAATCTTAATTCTTACACGGAACTAGATGAAATTATATAGTGAAATATATATAAATCAATCATTGTTCGTTAGTCTCGCTAAGACTCTGAAATGTCTGAACCATTTTGAATACTGTTTATTCGCCTTAGGAAGGTTTAAAAGGAAATAAATAAAAGATAAGTCGAGTTTTGCGCCTGTCAGCGAATACATCATATATCAAGATAATATTAAAAAGAAAAAAAAATGTCCAAAAACGTATTATATAGAAGGGTTTTGTATCTAATACGTTACAAACCTATTTGTTAAATAACTTCAAAAGTTGTTGTCCGATATCGTTCAGAATAATTTTCCTAATGAGTTTTTACTGTCTTCTATCAGCATGGATAATTTCAAGTCTCTACGTCTAATAGTTTGGAAATGCCAGGGGGGGATCACCTTACGGGCAGACAGACGGACCGACGGACGGACAGCGAAATTATAAGGGTTCTTTGTAGTACTACGGAACCCTAAAAAATACATATTTATACTAAAAAGTTACATAAGTGCTTATCAACAAGCCAATATGAATTTTGCCTTTGACTTGACAGTATATATTATATTTTTGAATCAATATACATATTTGGGAATAAAACTGCAATAATCTATAAACGACACAACTTCTTCGTCATACCATGTGATCTTCTGCTATTCGTTATATATTTTTGTAACAAACTGTGATAATGTAAAATAATATTATTTAATTATTATTATTAATTGTCTATATGTACAGTTCAGCAAGCATGGCTTCCCATTCGCCCGCGCTGCCCGAGGAAGAAGCGAAATTGGACTCACCGCCGCCGGATGAAGAACCAAATAAGCCGGTAACATTTGTATGTCTACAATTTTTTAGGGTATCGTGCGAAAAAGCTATGAATTTAAGGACAGTCTAAATTCAGCTCTTCACCTTTAACTCTCATTTCTCGTTTGCTTGGAATTCCCTTCATAGTATAATATTTTTGTAGAACCAACCAGCAACGCCTGTAAACAATGCTTCGTAAATGACGTCGCACATTGAATTATATTGATTTGTATTATTTAATTGAATTTAGTAGTATTATCTGATTATATCACGTCATGTATAATTTTTACAAACTAAACTTAACAAGTTGTTCTGTTGTCGATAATTGAGAAAGCAGATAAACGGCTGTTAGATATCCTCTATATTTATTTTATCCGCAGGTCAATTGGCGATAGAGAAACAAAGCGGCAGGAACACATATATGAATTGATACTAACAGAAAAACATCACTGTCTTACAATACGACTTATGCAGAAGGTATTTTTTTTACTTTGTATATAACTAGTGGACCCGGCAGACATTGTCCTGCCCGATGGCTGGGCTACTTACTATTTACTACATTATATTATTCTATAATATTATTTATTATACCAGTTCCGGCTCCCATTCCCATTCTGTATATTAGTATAGATAAATTACCTAAAGGTATTTGTTTAATTACTTTAAAAATCATTGTTCTATTTCGCTCAATATAATTTTTCCTAATGAGTTTTTTTTTCATGACCTATCAACATGGAAAATGTCAGGTTTTTACATCTAATAGTATGGAAATCCTAGGAGACAGACTGTAAAACTAAGGGTTTCTTATAGGAATACGGAACCCGAAAATACAGTTTATCCATCTCTATGTTTATGACGAAGTCAGAGTTCCTTAATCGTTCTTATTATTCTAAAATTTGTGGAGGCCCACTATATTGGTCTGTACTCAGGAGATATTCGGTCTTAATTTATTTTTTATCCAGTCTTAGATTTCAAAACTACAAAGTGTTTTGAAATCTAGGAATCTCGGCTTGCATCCCCACTTTCTTACGAGTTATTAGTCGAAAATTTGACTCACTTAGTGACATATAGGGGAACACTATGATAAATGGGAACACTGACACTCGAGGAATGCCAATAGAAATGAAGACGAATCGTCAAAGGTAGCGGTGACGTCAGTCAAGTCGAAAGTCTACAGAACTCTTCGTCTTCAAACTATACATTAGACACCATACCGGACGTAGATAAACTTCCGTTCGCCTCCCCCGATCACACTTTTCGTAACACACGTGAAATGCTCCCGTTTCTAACATGCCGGATTTACAAAATGGATGATAAAGTGTTCATCACGAGTAGATCGTATTTAATACCGGAGTCATACATAGCTCAAAGTGTTTGTACATTTTTGTCCTTGAAGACTACAAAGTACTATAAAACTTTGCGAAGCTACATAAAGTCCCCGGCCACACTACATGTTCATTCAAGTGAAGCTATGCTTGGCGGAGCCAAAGCATAAGAACAGTGCATCTTGTTTAGGATCAGCGTGAAGTGGCGGCAATGCTGTCACGTCAAGTGACGGTAGTGTTGTGGTGTTTCGTACAGTGTGTGAGACTTTCCGGTGGCCTAATCTCAAAACGCGTCTGCTAGCCTTCTGGTGATGTAGATGTCCATGGACGTCGGTAGTTAGTCTGCTTGTTTGGCCCTTGTAACATAAAAACACTTCCGTTGTGTATATTTCTAATATAACAAAATATACTCGTAGCTTATTAGATCGATGTTATAAAAATTAACTTCAATTTTATTAAAATTTATTAAAATTTTAGACTACCGCGCCATGTCCCGCTGGGCAAGAGTACTGCTGTGGTAGTACAGTAGCTACAATAGCGTGTGGTACCTTGCAAACAGTCCCAGCACCAGTGGTAGCTCCGGCCGCGGGGCAAGCAAGTTTCGGAGAATATCCGTGGCAGGTAAGACACTTTTTGTATTCAAATCTAAATAACTACTAGTGCATCCGGCAGACGTAGTCTCACCCGTATTTTGTCTCATCTGTTACTAGCCTATTAATCAATTTCTAGCTCTCTTTATATGTGGCTTCGTTAAGATTAAACTTGCGAGAACCCTCAGACTTAATCTGTTCCTGTCGAAAGCTCCGTTCTTAGCGGACGTCTACAAACTAGCAATTACTTCCTTGCCAAATTTCATCTTTGTACGTTCCGTGGTTTTTTAGATAATAGAAGACCTTTCGCTTTCATGCGTATAGTCGACCAACAAAATGCTTTACCATTTTGGTTGACAGTTCCGACTTATGATAATTTTGCTAAGGGTTATTGTTAGAAATTAACGCAATGCATAAGATGAAATGAAGTTAAACTTATTTATTTTAAAGTAAAAATAGTCAGCTATTTAGTCATTCCAGCTCCAAGAGACCGCAGAACTGTACTTTCTCAATTCGTCCTTTAATTTGTACTTTATAACTCTACTCCTTCCTGAGAAAAAGGGACCTCGACAGGCAGAAGAATAGACAAAGAAGTGATCTTATACGAGTTCTTCTTTTATTTTGGAGGTACGGAATCCTCAAAATCAATATCGACTAGTAGCCAGCAACCAATAAACTTACAGAATAACCGTAGTATTAAGTTGCTTTAAAAAAAAACATCTACAGAAGTCAACATCGCGTTAAATATTTATGAGGAAGCCAACAAAGCCTTTCGTACACCCGCCATATTGATTCTGTGACTTAGTTCCCCATTGCATAATGCCATCCACTGAATATTGTATAGGATTTTCAATTCGCGCGAATAAGACTGTATTCTTCCATTTGAGCACCTTATTCGCTAATCCCCAATTGTATTTACAAGGGAAGTACATTTAAAAGTACCGGGTTTCCACTAGCTATCTGTGTCTGAGAGTGTGCCCAATAAAGAAAATAGAGCATACCCGTACCTCAAAGGCCGGCACCGAATCTGCGAGCCTCCTGGTCGTTCAGTTGTCCACGGCCATCGGTAGTTCCTCAGATTAACCCCGTTTATCCCTTAATAAATAACACGCATGTATTGAAACCTACAGAAAGCGCAGGTTTCAATACATACTTACTATATCTGTATTTATGTATGTTATCCATTCATATACTATATAGATATACTAATGCGTCTTCGTCATGCGTATATTGCGTCTAATTCGTTTTCATACGTTCCACCAGGTCTTAAGGATCTGATAAAATTATGATACTGTAGAAAGGCATAGGGTGGAAAGGGTTCGGCAAGGAATAAAAAATGGGAGCCAAGGTCGATATGCTAAATCAACGCAAAGGAAGACCTCAGTCCGGGCTTGGTGAAGTTACACGAGGCGGTCGCGCCTCACCGACACTTGTTCGTCGGGAGGTATATATGTATTTAAACTTCATACCTCGCACAATTCCTCTGTGGAATCAATTACCAGCGTCTGTATTTCCGAACGGATACGACTTAGGGCTTAAAATAACCTTATAAAGTATTGCGTGATGGTACGGAACCGTTAGTGCGCGAGTCTAACTTGCCTGGTTTCAGTAGTTCACAGTTTTAAATATTCTATGATTTACTTAAATACGCCATGTTAATTTAACTTCATATCTAGAAGTGTTATTTGTCAAAAAAATAATATATAAAAAACTATGCGTGCCCTCACAAAGATCAGCTTTTTGCTAGTAAAATAAATAAAGAGGAAAACTTGTATTGGAGTCGTTGCGATACAATGCAAACGAGACATAAAATTAACTCCAACCCTGAAGCGAACCTACTCGGGTGTGAGTGGGCGAAAGGTAATTTATTAGCAGTGGAAATAAAACGGGTGTTTACTACTTTGTAGCCTTTCAGCTTTCGAGGAATTTATTTCACTTATATTATGCCCTAGACTACGGGATTGGGAGCACTTAACAACTTTCCTTTGTTCAGATTTTATATAACTATTATTACAATGTATTAAGAATAAAGGCACAAAATTGCGACGCAGAATGTTCTTATATTTTGTCAAATACTCTTGTATTGTACAAAAGGCATTTGTTTACATACTAATACGTGAAATGAAAACTTCAGGTACCATTTTACGAAAATTGCGAGGCCGGATGAGTATGAAATTTGGCACAATTGTCAGCCATGTAGAGGAAGATATGCGAAAGCTAAAATTTTTTTCAAATATGCAATATTCATAAATTAAATTTTTAAAATAAAACCATACGCACACCGTGTCGCATAACTTCTGCATTCCGTTTGATATAAAATTTATTCTCTTATATTTTCTATACGTTTCGTTTTATTGAAAAATCCATACAAATAAAAAGAACTAGATGTGGGTACCTGCCACATGCTGTACACACAAACCGACACGCGTTATCAATAAAATATTAGTTCTGCCGGATATCCGACGGGTGTTTCCGGTGACCGGTGGACTGCAGAGTCGGTACAATCCAAACTTCGTCCATTAAGAATGGCCCGCCGGCATTTAATTTTCTATAGTTGTGACCCTTGCCTGCCGAAAGGTTTCAGACCCCCAAAAAAGCTGTAGAAAAACTGCAACATAATACAAAATAAAAACTTTTTAAAAATTCAATTTAATTAATTTACACAAGTGCACATATATATACATGGCGTTAGGGAATAATAATTTTAATGGGGCAAATTATACGTGGAAGCTATATCACGGTTATACTGTAATTTATTGTGATATAATTTTATAAAATATTAAAATCGAAATCGGAAGATCTCAAAAAATATGTCGATATTATGAAAGGATAAAATAATTTCGAATGACAAATATTAAAATATATTAAAAAAATGTCAAATTTTAAATTAATTTCACTTCAGCTTAATATAAAGCACCCTGTATAAGGCGCGGCACCTACACAGGCGTTGCAATATTTTGCCCACCTTTGGGGTCCCGGGATTATGCATAACTGATAAGGTCTATTCTGTATGCATACGATCCTTAGCTCCGCTGTAATGACGGCTCGGCCCATGGGACAGTGCTAGAGTTTTTGCAACGACGCTGTTTCGCTCCTTGGCTCATTTACACTACCATTATTTGTAGGAGACGTACATAACGAGATGTCTCTTTCAACATTTACAGCTCCCCTACAGGGGTATGTATGTATTATTTCTTGTACACAAATAAAAAAAGTTACACAAAAACACTTAATAATTGTTAATATTACGATACAATGGGAGGCCTTATGGTTATAGGGATAACAAATAATAAAATATATGCGCAAATTTAATTGATATAATACACGTAATATGATATACACATAAAGTCCACTTAATAAAAAACACAGGCAAATAATAATTATTCGCTTAAAGGCGAGATGACAGTCTCGGATGTTACCACCCTACAACAAACCGACAATCAACAACATGGGAACTATCGATAGATATGGTGTTGTTCTGTGACATTTTGTTGCTTGTCGCATTACGGTTAGATAGATATATCTATAAGCCTTTAATGACCCACTGCTGGGCATAGGCCTCGCTTTGTTTCTGCCACTCTCCCCTATCTCTCGCAACTCACATTCAACCACTTCCCGCTACTCTTCTGATGTCATCAACCCATAAGATACCACACATGTATTGGATGATGTCAAAGCGTAATCGTGACAACCGTATGTTATATTAATTGTGAAAATTTATTTTTCTGTGAATAGAGCAATATGTGTCATTGTACGCAAAAAGGTTTTTGGGCGAATGTCGACCAGCCGGCAATCTCTAGTATATATAAAAGCGAAAGAAATCTCGAAATCCTCGTCTCTGCCTGACGTACGAAAATGACATTCGGCAAGGAGGTGGCCTATAGTTAGTAGACATCCGCTAAGAACGAGTTTTTCAATAGGACCAGGTTAAGGAAGCTCTCGAAAGTTTACGCGGACGAAGTCGCGGGAAACAGCTACTTAAATGTAAAATTAAGATCATCATAAAGTAAAGGTTATTAGGTCACATGTCAGAGGAATTACCTTGAATCGACTATAATCTTTTTTCACGAAATTCACGAATTCACGAAATATGAGCTCTTAATATAAGGGGGTTCTTTAGGACCCTTATAAAAATCGGACTCGTCAGAATAAGATAAGGTAAGTTAATTACATGGAGATAAGTTAATGTTTCAATTGTGTAACCAATTCAGTGTGAAATAAAAAAATAGGAGAGTCACAAAGCTTAACAAACTCTCAAGGCAATGTAGATAAAACCATCAAGCGCTCCATAAAATCACGCTCCAGACGTTATGTACAACATGACCTTACCTTAAATTTCCCTTTTTTCGTTTCTGCACCTATTGATCCTCACAACGCTTTAGTAACTACAAAATTAGCATCGATGCCTCCCCTACTATTACCTACCTTTCGCAAATGGACCTGAGTAACCTGAACATGAAAAAAATAGTTTTTTCATTTAGTTTGTTAGTGTAATATTATTAATTCAATTGCGTGTTTATTAACATCTCTTCATATGGACTTAAACTTTGTCCATTGAGATTTTGTTACATATTAATTGGTGCTTAAAAAATCTGCATTCAACAATAAATAAAGTCTTACGAAATGCATTCAGCAATAAATAAATAAAGTCTTTCAATCTAAAAGTTTAACAACATTATGTTATGAGTGCAGTGTTATTAGTAAGAAGATATATAGAATTTATACATCAAGGTGCCTCTCACTAAATTTGAGGTTTTTTTCCATTGCCCCACTAAAATGCACTATTACACAAAACACTATCATTATCTGAACGTTCAAGATTAGCGTCGAGAATGTTCTTACAATTTAACCTGGCATTTCCAGTAGAACGATCAAATCACAAGTTTTGCACAACTGACTAACCCGTCTATCAATCGTAATGGCACGAGAGCCCTGTACCGTAAGACGTAACTTACTTTATTAAGGTTCCGAGAGGAGTCTCACGTACTTATTAACACCTGCATACTTCTAAAGGTGTAACTGTGAACTGCGATTTGTACTATTTAAATCTAGCTTTGTAATAATTGTCCTAATAATATATTACAAAAAGTCGTAGAATTAAGTAAGGTTTACTTATTGGTTGGGGAGCGTCTGACAAAAATTCTGTATCTAAAACTTTTGTATTTCTTCTTTTTTGCTTCAGAATAACATTCTACGAAATATGTTTAAAAATCTGCCACAAAAAATAGTTAGGCAGCTCTTATTTTTAGTACCTTTTGTCACCTGGTACTTGTCCAGGGATCACATTTATAACTTTACAAGTATGCAGGTGCCGATAAGTACATGAAACTCTACTCGGAACCTAAGGTTTTATACTTCAGAAAGTAGGTTATGTCTTATTGACCTTTTTTATTCACAAATTTACTTATGATACAAACCAGTAAGGGCACTGCAAATTTAACAATTTAACAATTCTAACTTTAATCAAGATTATATATTAAAAATGGTAAAAACAATTACAATAAAAAGTAAAATTTCGAGCACAGCAAATAGTGAAATTAAATTATGTAAATTACAAAATAAAAATTAATAATCAATCTATATACATATATTACAATTAATACAAACAACAAACTAAATAATTATTATAATATTAACGTCACGTAAAAAAAAAATTAGAACTTATTAAATAGGAATTATAAAAATAACAATGTCAAACTATAATAACTTCTAGAATTAAAATAATAGAATTTCATCTTAATACGTTTTAATGGAAAATTTTAATAGTATATATCATGATAATATAATCAAATCAAATATCTTTATTACAAATTTGGGTTTTTAGATTAGGTCTTATAGCTAAAAGAGTACAGCCAAATTCCGCTTATAGCTTGCAATATATGTTAATATTACATAAAGAATATAAAGAACAGTATCGTGGGATACGGCCCTGTGATCGCCGTTTATACGTAAAATCTCTATTAATCAAAATAACAAGACTTGGCATTTAGCGCAGTGGATAAAGGTATCTAATTTCAATTACAAATCTGGTTAGGGCAACAACCTATAACATAAATCAGTACTCAGTGAAGGAGCTTAACCTTGCATACTAGGTTTATAGAGACAAAATTGGCAATACCACAAAAAACACGGTCGCCAATTCAAAATTTTGCGATGACTCAACTTTTATTCCTTACCCGACAAACTCTGGCCTGCCCGAATTTTGAATTTACTACATTATTATTCTTATTTCTCATACTTTACTATTTACTACATTCTATTATCCTATAATATTGTTCCCGTGCTCGTTTCCTTTCCCTTTCGCATTCCCTATTGGTTAGCTATTTTGGCATTTGGTTTAAACATGAAAGATAGATGTATGCTGTCGCGGGTGTTTTTGTAGAACTATTTCAGATAAATATTTCCTTCATACTCTATACGTGTAACTATAGCAGTTTTTGCAGCGCACGCCAGAATAGCTGGCAGATGGCAGAATTTTCTACTACTTACTTAACATTTATCGTTATACTAGCGGACCCGGCGGACTATGTTCTGCCCGAACGTTGGGCTACTTACTATTTACTTCTATTATCGTATATCATCGCCGATCCCGTTCCCGTTCCTTCCCCGTTCCCGTTCCCGTTCCTGTATAAGTTCAAATTGACTCTACATTTTAGATATAAAACGTTTGTATGGGAAAAATAAAAGGGCTGTTTTTAGGGTTTTCCCGGCAATTATTCGATTTTTTCTCCATCCTTGGACTTCAACGAACATTTAAAAAAAGAATTGGTTATATTGGTTCAGGCGTTGTTAAGTTATGCGCTTACCAATACATTTTGCGACTCATATATATCTAGAATATCGTTAGTCTGTACCGGGCACATTGTATATAAATATTATAAGTTTTATAATAATGTAAAGAGGTTAAAAGGATCTGAACAGAGGCTATTTGTTGCGCACAGATGACACCAATAGAGCGGCATAGCGACGTTATCGATCAAAGACGAGGGCGAGCCAACTGATTGTGGCTGGAACTAGTGTACATAGCGAGCGAGATAGCTAACTCTTGCGAGAGTGAGACGGAGAATGCTATCTCGTTCGCGTAAACAGGGATTGTTTACTCGTTTACGGCGTACACTAGTGTCAGCCTAACTTTAGTTCTTAAGGTCTGCCCAATTGTGGGACGGCATATTATTACTATCGGCGCTGATTGTATCCGAAATAAATAATTATGCTCGTGAAGAATAAACGTTAAGAAGTCCACTCGAAGATTGTCTTTGATTCCCTATCCCTGTTAGAGAATTGATCCCCAATACTGTTATTATTAAAAAGAAAAGAAAGCAAAGCTCGTAATACATTACCGGCCGCCGGTTGACTGGACTCGCTGTCTCGGTGCAGCTGTATGGGTCGGTAGAGCGCGTAGTCCGCAAACTGCGCGGGCTCGGTCATGCGCTCCATGAAGCCATTGCTCAGCAAACTCTCGCATAGCATCGTTGCTTGAGTCCTTTTAAAATACACCATACAGATAAGGGAATTTGTGACCAGGGGGTGGATCTTCCTTTTTATCTGTTCGATAACTGGTCAGATCCACTACGGAATACTCTAGCTGCTATTGTTGCTCCCCTTAGATCGTCCGTGAGAACAGTATCCGCATCTTTTCTCTCCTCTCCATCTACCCTTAGATCCTTTACTCCATCCCTTTCCTTTACTCCTGTCTTTCTAATTAGAGATAGAAAGCCAATGCGTCCGGGTACCGGTGCCTACTTCTCACATAAAATTAGTTTAATGTTAAGCGATTGTACTTTTGTCGCGTTTCGTTCGGTTTGTGAGACTTCCCAGTGGCTTAAACTCGGTATTAAAGAGCGGCAACGCATCTTCTAGTCTCCTGGTCATGCAGATGTCCATGGACGTCGGTAGGCACTTAACTTCGTAGGCACTTACCTTCTATCATAAAGAAACTCATTTTAGAAATTAAATAAAACGAACACTGGTACTCCAGGAGTCTCAGTAGTGAAAACAAACGGTCAGAGGCGTCGATTATGGTGACGTGAAGTCGACGTACGTATTATGTTTATACACAGTATAGATATATATAGCTCATGAATGTGGTTCGGTGAGGATGGCGCGAATTCAATGGTTTTTCCTCATCTCAAAAACTGCCCACCGCCCAAGAAGTTTTCACTACAAAAATTAATCAGTGACAGACGGACACACAACTTTATTTACATGTATACCTGGTTTTGAGCGAAGTATTTTCCATCAGCCATTGCATAATGTCGTAGCCACGCCACACGCTATTATACCTCATCAGACGATACCTAGACAAATAAAAAGATACATACAAAACTATTTTTACAACATAGCTATATTAATATTACGGCGTCAGACATCTTAACTCGCCCACAATCACACCCTCGGAAATGCGTATTAAATAAAAGCAGTGTAGACGGTCTTATAATAAAAAATATATTTAAAAAAACCCTTCAAAAGCACCTATTATTTTTTTATCCGGTAGTTTAAAGCGAGTGTTTCGAATGGAGATACAAATAGTTCCGATAAGAAATCTAGCTTTTTTTTTGGTCGTGTCTGACCAAAGATCCAATATGGTAGAGAGTATAGAATTTATTATTGTTTTATATTATTTATGATAACATTCAATATTTGAAGAGGGAGGCAGGCAGATGCGTTGCCGGCCTTAAATGATGAGTATAGGCGACTGGGAAGTCTTATAAACTGAATAAAACACGCCCACTACCCGCCGCGCGCGCTGCGCGAGCTGGCCGAGGAGAACGGCATACACTACTTCGAGGACGGCCACTTCTACACCGAGGTGCGGGAGAGGAAAGCTTGTCGAATATACGTAACTCGCAATATGTCTGTACACGACGCTCCCACCCGCAGGTGGCCGGCCTGCCGCCCGTTGAAGAGGACGAGGATGACGACTACTACCCGCCTGTTTTTGTGAAGAAAAATACCAAAGTTAAATTCAGGTACATACAATTTCTTTTTAAAGGATACTTTCCCCGTTTCTCCTTTACGGGCGTAATGGGCGTAGTGTTGGGGGCGAGTACGACACTGTTATGAGGGATCCCGAGTGCATCCATCATCCCAGTATTTAAGATCATCATCAGCAATACTACTCGTTTGCAGCACGCACCCGATGCGCGTGTTCTCGACGCACTCGGTGCGCGAGTACGACCGCCGAAACGAGGACGTCGACCCCGTGGCCGCCTCGGCCGAGTACGAGCTGGAGAAGCGCGTGGAGAAGATGCACGTGTTCCCCGTCGAGCTGCTCAAGGGCGCCGACGGCCTGGGGCTGTCCATCATAGGTACCGTCTAGCTTTCTCGTTTTTAAGGACGAAATTTCTCGTTCTTGAAGTGGAGCTGTTCTATTGGAAAGAAACCACAGCCAAAGTTTGGGTTTCATCAACAATTTAAGGAAAAGTTGGAGACTGGTATCAACATCGGAATTTATAATGGACTCACAATTCAGTTGCCAGTGTAATAATAGGTGGACTAATAGGTTTCCTTTGGTAGGGATGGGGGTCGGCGCCGACGCGGGACTGGAGAAGCTGGGCATCTTCGTGAAGACCATCACGGAGAGCGGCGCCGCGGCGCGCGACGGCCGCATCCAGGTCAACGACCAGGTTTAAATCTATCGATCAAATACTTTACACAGCAAAAATAATTATCTCTTTTAAAAAGTAAGCAAAAAAGCTCCTTATATGCCTATTACAGATTATGTCGCTAGAATTCATGAATTATTAGTTCAAGATCTAGACAAGTTAGTCGAAAAATGCTTCTCCAACATATTTTACTATCCAAAAAGAATTCCACCAACATACCACTGGAGCCGCTATGGGTTCTCCCCTTCGCCCGGTGGTTCCTAATATTTTCTGAAAGCTTTTAAATCCACGGTTTTAGATCATGCTGATCTGAAACCGAAAACATGGTTAAGGTATGTTGACGACACATTCATCGTCTGGCGTCATGGCAAAGACACCCTTCCAACCTACTTGGATTTTCTTAACAGTCAACGCTCTGACATCAAATACACGATGGAGATTGAAACAAACGGTTCCCTACCCTTTTTGGATGTATTGGTTACTCGTTTGCAAAATGGTCACTTAGGACACTCTGTGTATAGGAAACCCACGCATACGGATCGATATCTTCACGCCAAATCACATCATCATCCAGCACAAAAACAATCAGTGATCAGCTCCCTTGTTCATCGAGCATTTTCAATTTCCCAGCCCGATAATATCAACCAAGAGTTGAAACACGTCAAAGCACCTCTTCTTCAGAATGGAGATAGCGCCAGCAACATACAAAAAGTCAGAAACAGGCACTGTCATCCACGAATTCCTAAAAAGACACCAGAAACTAACAGTCATCAAATTACCACCGTTCTCCCCTACATTAACGGCGTTACTGATCATATCGGCAGAATTCTTCGTAAGAAAAACATCAAAACCACTTTCAAACCTCTAAACAAAATCTCTCAAATTCTTCCATCACCCAAGGACTCCAGTCATGGTCTTTCCCATAAAGGTATATATAAAATTCCATGTAATTGTGGTTCAGTGTACATTGGAGATACCGGACGCTCAATTCAAACCAGGATCAAAGAGCATCAACGATACGTTAAGACGCGGTCTTCAGCGCATTCAGCCTTAGCTAAACGTTTGTTGGGTCACAACATTTGCTTTGATCAGACATCTATTGTAAGTAGGTCGCTATAATACAAAGCTAATAAATAATGTAAAAAATACTGATCGAGTTATTATGTGAAGCGTTGTTTAGGTAATGGAGGTAACTTTTGTAATAGGTGATTTTGTCTTATTTTTTTTTAAATATAATATACTAACGATAGAACGACTGCGTTTGAAATAAACTTTAAATAAAACTAATGTGGTATATAAAAAGAATTGAAATGAAGATTGAGTTATTATGTGAAGCGTTGTTTAGGTGATGGAGGTAACTTTTGTAATAGGTGATTTTGTCTTATTCTTTTAAATATTATGTACCAACGATAGAACGACTTCGTTTGAAATAAACTTGGAATGTAAGTAATGCTGTATAGTAAGAGAATTGTAATAGAGATTAGGACATAATGTGAAGCGTTGTTTAGGAAATAAAGAGGTAACTTTGTAATAGGTGATTTTGTCTTATTTTTTGATATATAGCAACGATAGAACGACTTCGTTTAAAATAAACTTTAAATAAAACTAATGCGCTATATAAAAAGAATTGAAATGAAGATTGAGTTATTATGTGAAGCGTTGTTTAGGTAATGGAGGTAACTTTTGTAATAGGTGATTTTGTCTTATATTTTTTTTTTTTGATATAATATACTAACGATAAAACGACTACGTTTGAAATAAACTTGAAATAAATCTAATGGTGTATGTAAAAAGAATAGAAATAAAGATTAGGATATTAAGTAAAAATATGTGAAGCGTTGTTTAGGAAGTGGTAACTTTTGTAATATGTAATTTTGTCTTATTTTTTTAAATATAATATACTAACGATAGAACGACTACGTTTGAAATAAACTTTAAATAAAACTTTTGCGGTATGAAAAAGAATCGAAATAAAGATTAGGATATTAAGTAAAATTATGTGAAGCGATCTTTAGAAGGTGGTAACTTAGTAATAGGTGATTATGGCTTATTTTTGTAAATAATATATACCTACAATAGGACGATTGCGCTTAAAATAAACTTTAAATAAAACTAATGCGGTTTTTAAAAAAAATTGAAATGAAGATTGGGTTATTATGTGAAGCGTTGTTTAGGTAATAAAGAGGTAACTTTTGTAATAGGTGATTTCCCCTAAAAAGTTACATCTGGTACAAAATTATCATTGTCGTGTTTATTGTAATCACCTAGTCGGCAGGCTACAGTGTACAGAGTTGTGACAGGCATTGCGGGCACAGCGGGATACAAAACAGGTTCGAATCTCGTGTTCGTTTTGTCGAAACATGCGATTGAATTAAGGCTGCTATTAATTCGGAGAAAACAGTGTTATTTAATTTGTACTTTTGTATATAATTGTTTTAAGAAATAAAACTTAGAATATTCAAAAACAAGTTTTATTCGAGAAATCTAATACAGTTTTATACTTTTTATAATCCCGCTCCAACTCTGACGTTTAACTATTCCCGCCTAAAAAATTTTTTTAATTTGACAGTAGGCCACGGCTCGTTCCGTTACAATTGTTCTATATTTATGAAGCCCATTTTGTCCTTTACCTTACAGAAATTTAAAATCTGAACTGATTTATAAAGATGACGAGTTTTGTTTGTTTGCTTGAACGGGCTAATCTCAGGAACTACTGGTCCGATTTGAAAAATTCTTTCAGTGTTAGATAGTCCATTTATTGAGGAAGGCTATATATCGTCACGCTAAAATTGAACCTTTTTTTTTTACCTACTTTTACGCGGACTAAGTCACTGCCATAGCTAGTATTTATACATACATAAAAATATTTTGTTTCAGTAGTGTTTTTACTTTCATAACGCTTATGCCGGAGCTAGACATAGCTCAAAAAAGTTTGTACATTTTTGCCTTTGAAAACTACAAAGTACTACAAAACTTTGTGCAGCTACACATAGTCCCCTGCCACACTACATGGTCATTGAAATTATAATTCAACTGAAGCTATGTTTGGCTCCGGCATTATAGAGCTTATACAGACTAATTAGAGGTAGCGCCACGCTGTTCTTTTGGTCTGCAGACGAATTGGACCGGCGCGTCGGGTACCAGTACCTCTTTCTGACATAAGATCGGCCCGTCGGGTACCAATACCTCTTTCTGACATAAGATCGGCGTGAAGTGGCGGTAATACTGTCACGTCAAGTGGATGGTATTGGTGTCGCATTTACTACCAGCTGAGAGATTGGATAGAAACAAAAAGTACTATGTAACGTTTACAGTTAAAGGATCTGAACCACCATCCGACAATGATAATGCTTCACCCAAAGCTAGCAAGAGTGGTTAATATTTATAAACAATAACCAGAAAAATGTGCGATTTTTGAATAACAAAAAATGGTCACGAATTGAAATTTTAATTCCTATATAGCTCTAAGCTTATCAAATTGGTATTCAGTTACTTAAAAATGTATATAAGATTATATTTTTTAATACGGTTAATTACTGAATCCAGCGGATAAAACCTATTGCGTTCATACTATTACGGTGCGATTCTTCTACGATAAAAAAATCCTTTATTTAACATTGTCAAAACCGACAATTTATTGGTTTGTCCAATTACCATTAATATTTATTTATTACCATTAACTTGACATAATTTACTTTATTATAAGGATGATGGACTAAAGAATGCAATAAATAATGGTCACAGCGAGCAGATAGGCAAAAAATAACTTTTTTATATTTAGTTTCATATTAGGTACATGCAGATACACATTTAGAGTTATATATGTATATCAGAGTGGACATTTGAACCATTCAATTGTCGTGTAGTAAAAACCTTTTTCGATTTTACTATAAAATTAGATATAAGTAGTTAAAACGACAATTATCTTTTACCTCTTATTATAATTACAGAAATATCTATTAAAAATAATAAGTCACACTGCGACACTGCCATTTTCTTATTTTGTTACAAATTGAATTTATTAAATATATTCTACTGTAGTTATATGAAAAAGTTATCTATAATAAAATATCGTGGTTAATAATAATTATAATGTTTAGAAAGTATTCAATAATATTCTATCGAAATATTATTATTTATATGTTATTCTCTATACCAGAAATCAGCAACCTTCTGGCAAGCAAAGGCCCATATCGTTAAAAAATGGGATGCAGGCGGGCCACGTTTGTAAAATATTTATTAGGAAATAGATCTTTAGTTATTTATTTATGTAGTAGAGACGAGACGAATTTCTTAGCATTCCGTGGATTCACCGTTAGCCTTATTTTTTTATATATAACAAGCGGCAAACGGCCAGGTGGTTAACTAAGCGACTACCGACGCCCATAGACAATTTTAACGCCAGGGGAATGGCAAATGCATGTCCGGCCAGCAGGAATGAAATACGAAATAGTAAACTTAAAATAATTTATTTACAGGGAAAAGTTCGGTCTGTATGAAGTAGACTTCAACAGCACAGAACGAACACGTACTCCTCGGAAATCCGCGTATGTCTTTAAGGAGATACTCCGCAAGCGTCAATTGAATTGCTGCTATGAACCGGATATGAGCATACCACTAAAAGACAAAGCACATTAAAAGAAACAGTCACTTCGGAGCGAAAATTAAATTATTTTGCATAAATCCGCGAAGAAAAAATTGTAAAATGTAACCGCAACATAAAAACAAAACATTATACTAATCGTCTCTCTCTTTCTCTTTCTCTCACTCACTCTCTCTTTTTTTTCTCTCTTTCTTTCATACTCCAACGCATGTTTAGCTCCGAAACCGAACCATCAGAGAAGATAGACCCAATAAAGGTTATTGGTATGATAAAAAAATCGTAAAATAAAAGTTGGACTTTACAACGTTCTTTCCGCGGATATATTGCAATGTAATTTAGCGAAATAGTCAGCAATTGATAATACGTTTGTTTTGAACGGAGCCTAAAGTGATGTTATCAGAAAACAAACAAAACAGGCACGTGACGTGAAGATCAAGGATAAAAACGCTCGTAGAGTGCGTACCGTCTACAAATGCACGCCCCTCCAAAGTGTTCACCTCTACATGAAAAATACCGTGTAAACGCAAACGCGCAAGCTCATCAATGTCATTGGCTTACAGCGCGTTGTTGAGTTTGAGTTTGAGCAGCCACAATAAAAACGCTGCACACACACAAGTCAGCGTTGCTATTAATTAGTGGAGGTGCGTGTATTTTTAGACTGAAACATCTATAGTACTGTCACGTGTCGTGAAAATTTTCTGAATTTTGTCTACTCAAATACTAAATCTACCTCTTTTGTTTAAACAAATATTGTAGCTTTATAAGCCATTTTTTTTAATAATAATTACAACGAATTCAAGAGGGATATTTTTTTTTTCAGAAATGGCCCAGATTGGTGGAAACTAAGAAGTACATTTCAAAAAAATTTCTCAAGTCCTCAAAATGCCAAATTGTATGTTGGTGAAGTTGATAGCGTTGTTAGAAAGTTTTTGCAATGGTTGAAAGAAGTTAAGATTTCTGAACACGATGATTTTCTGATATATCTAAATCGATTGTATTTAGAAGGTAAGTTAGTTCAACCTTTTTGGAAATATGCAATAGTTATGTTAATGGATAGTTATGCGATTTTTAACATCATATAATGTGCCAAAAACTTTTGACTCGATAACTTCTTCTAATTTGACGAACGCTGCCGGCTGCACGCACGAAAAAGTATTACTCATTGTCACGTTCCGCTTGAGCTCAGTATGCAAGCGAGAGCGCAGAACAAGCGATAGAGGGCCACGAACGGCCTAAGCGTTCGGGATTGTCGTGTAAAATTATGGCCCGTTACAGACAAACAATTTTTTTCTACTATACCTAAACGTTGCGATAATAGCCTAGTGGAATTCGAGTCGAATGTAATAACCTAGGGACTAAAGTCCGGCCTCCTAGTAATGAAAATAAATTTTAGTCTGACCCAAAATGGGACTGAATTGATATTTAAGTCTCATGCACAAATGTATCCTTTTTTCTTTTAGTAGTAGACATATACAACTGAATACGTCTTTTTTTTCTATTTTAGTAATAGACAAAAACAACAGAATATTTCCTTTTCTTTCAGTGATAGGCAAAATTGCATTTGATGAAGAGTTTAATAGTTTCACAATGCAAGAGCAGGATCCTATGTCACGAAGCAGCAAGATCATTGATGCGGCTTTTGGATCAAACTGTGGCATCATGAAACTTGACAACGGTATTCTGTGGAGGTTCTTCAAGACACCGCTGTTCAGGAGACTTGTAAAATCTCAAGAATATTTAGAAAAGTGATTACCATAGCTATGTTATAATTATTTTTTATTTTTGTGCTGAGGAGCAGTTGTCAGGAATGACGTCTCTTATGCGCCGCCGTTAAGTACCGAAAACTCGCAAACAAGACATGCATAATACAACAAGACAAATGGGATCTCCCAGTAACTGCTAGTTTTTATTGAGCTCAATGTTATCTGTACTAATATATAAAGCTGAAGAGTTTGTTTGTTTGTTTGAACGCGCTAATCTCCTTAACTACTGGTTCGATTTGAAAAATTCTTACAGCGTTAGATAGCCCATTTATCGAAGAAGGCTATAGGCTATATCCTATCACGCTAAGACTAATAGGAGCGGGGCACCAATGAAGAATGTTTCAAAATCGGCGGCTTTTTCTCTTTTGAGAGCTTCCGCTGCGTGCGCTGCGTAAACGGTTAAAGTTTCGCAAAAATCTTGTATGAACAAATTGTTCCCCTTTAAAAGTTCTAAATAAAAGTCCACCACAGTATATATCTATCTTTTAAGGTTGGCTTATAAAATATAAGCATAGAAGAGATATTTTTTACGTCTGACCAATTCCGTATACATAGATGTTTTTGCTTCTTTGAGAAAAAAGACTTCCCGGGCTTTATCCGCGAATTTGTTTTTGGGGATAAAAAGGAGCAATTTCGCTCCGAAATCGGGTCGTCATCAAAACATAAACTCTACAGTTTTTATACGTAAAGAGATTAATTAAAGAATATTATTAATTTTATTTTAATAAAAAAAATTTAATAGTTTGAAAAGATTAACTTAAAAATAGTTGATATTTTGTTTTAAAATGACATCATTGTATTAGTTTTTCTGTCGTAATCTCTAAGGTCGTCTAAAAATACTGAATAAAAATGGCCAAAAGCGTGTCAAGACACGTTTATATAGAAGGGTTTCGTATCTGATACGCTATAAACGTATTTGTTAAAAAACTTCAAAAGTTGTTGTCCGATTTCTTTCAGAATAATTTTCCTAATGAGTTTTAAGCATGTTCAATCAACATGGAAAATTTCAAGTCTCTACGTCTCATAGTTTGAAAATGCCAGGGGGGGGGGGGCACCCTACCGGCATACAGACGGACGGACAGAGCGAAATTATAAGGGTTCCTTGTAGTACTATATAGAAACAAGTTACGTAGCTCTTAATTTTATTCGCCTTTCACACCTGGTACCTGCCCACGGGTCACATTTACAACTTCACAAATACCCAGGTGTTAATAAGTACCTATGTACATGTGAGTAATCAGATCCTAAAGTTTCATCGTTCAAAAAATAAATTAGGCCATTAAATGCGTCTATTGTTGTTATTAGGCTTATGTTAAACATACTTATTCACCCTACTACAGACTTTTGCTATTTTGTATTATATTGAATTTACTTTTATAAAAATAATGAAAAAATAGTATAGTGACAAAGTTTCTGAATGTGGAGCCCTAACCACCGGTTGCTTAGGTCCTTGCCCTGCTGCCGACAGAGATTATTTTTTATACATATTTTTAAATGTTTCTATTTTTATAATATAATATTTAAGTAGCAAAATCTTACGATTATATTATGTTTAGATAACAAAGTGTAAGGTAACATTTTAGTTTGTAAATTCTTAATATCTTTAATTGCGATTAAATTGCCGCATTAATAAAATCAAGGTTTATATATCTAAGTAATTGACGTTTCACAGACACCCTGGAGGGTCGTTCCGTCCTCATTTATAATCAATTACTAAGAACTTTCTCTCGCCGTACTTTTTTTAGAAGCACCAATTACCCTTTCAGTATAATATAGCATTCTATACTTTATTCGCTATTGCTATTATATTTATTCAGGAGACTTGCGCCTGAACCAAATTATTGTTCTTATACAGGGCAACCTCGATTTAACAAATCGGAGGGGAACAAGAAAATATTTGTTATATCAAGTAATTCGTTGAACTGAGGTTTGTTATGTTGAGGTTAGGTTGGTCTAAAATTCGTTGTAAAGATGTAAAAGAATAGTTTTACGAACAAAAGCGTGTCGAAACATGTCGCGACATGAATCACATGCTATAAGATTAAGAGTTATATATTGGTGAGAACTTTATATAAAGGTTTTGGGTTGCCAAAATTCGTTAATTAGAGGTATGAATACTTTTTCTTGATAGTTAAAAATTCGTTATAAAGAGGTTGTTCGCAAAAACGAGATGAATGATTTTTGTGATTTTATTTAGGACATTAAATGTAGCCTTATCACAAAGTTTGCGGTACGATATCTTTTACACTCTATATAATAATTATTTACTTTTCATTATTTTCTTTAGACTTCCTCTCGGTCTGTTTTTTTCTCTTCATGTTTGTTACTACTAACTCGGGAACGCGTGAATTCAGTGATTTCGTTAAAGTTAGCTAACAGCTATGTAGCCTTCTCAGTTTCCGTTTTTCCTTGTAAAATCAGTCAAATTCGCGTTCAAGTCGTTCCAGCCGTTTCGGAGATTACCCGGAACAAAGAGACAGACAGACAAACGTGTTTAACTTGCGTCTTTGCTATAGGTATCGTATAGTCACATGCAATTAGTTAACAAAAATAATACCTTTCATAAGATTTCATTTATTTTTTTGACTAAATTTTTACTAGTGTTAGACTAACATTTAGTTTTTTGAATTGAGTCATTGCAATTTTTTTTTTGTGATAAAACTACAAATTTACGCTTTTCGGTTTCTTGCCAAATTTCAAGATTCTAGGTCAACGGAAACTACCCTGTAGGCTTTGATTCCCTTTCCGAATGTTCTCGTAAATGCAACATAATTGGCCATATTTTTTTATTGTATAGACTTTATTTTTTCGCGGCTCAAAGGGACCACAGATCTTAGTAGTTAGTATTAATTTGATCTTTATACCTTTACGCGTTTTTGAGAAAAAGGGTCTTGATGGACAGTCATACAAACAGACACTGTTGCAAAAACTAATTTACAGATTTTTTTCTATACTTATGCTATAATACATAGCGTCTTGCCAAATTTCATGACTCTAGGTCAACAGGAAGTAACCTATAGATTTTGGTTACCTATAGGTAAGTAACCTATAGGTTACCTATAGGTTACTTAGTAACCTATAGGTTACTTACCATGTATGGGAAATATCACATAAACGGCCATGTCTATTAAAATAAATAAATAATACAGGACTATAAGACACACGGACGTCTGTTCCTAAAGTAGACAACTTAATGCCGGTGTTATAGGTAACAGAGGCCAATTTTAATAAATTATCCCTAAATTGCCTTACACAATCTATAAACGATTATGATTAAAAAAATGATAGATTAGGCACAATTTACTAAAATACAGGGAGAATAATATTGTTACACTGGTCCCACTGGGTCAAGTCCACGTCAGTTATCGCAGAAAATACGGTCCCTGCAAAGACAGATTAGCATTGAATAGATGGAGCGGGTTAGACGCGCTGGTTCCACGTAATAATGAATTAGCAACTATTAAAGTATGAATTATTTAACATTTCGGTACATTGCTACTTTGTTGACTTCACGTCGGGCCTAATGCCTGACATCCACGTTACGGTTACTGGATAGGCCAACCTGTACAGGCATACCTGTGCAGGTAGACCGGAGCGAATCGAAATCAATTTTAATTATTTTTTTATGATACACTACAAGGTTCCCATACACGTTACAGGCGTGCTGTTGGACAGCGCAGGCAAACGTGCAAACAATAATACGTCCGGTAGACGGTCGATGTCAGCCATAACTAAAATCATTTTTTAAATTGACAGGTCTCCTTGTCAATTAAGTGATCATCGGATATGGACAAATGCCAATAAATAATGTGATACGTTAATATGCACGCAAAAGGAAAACCCTATCAATCCGGTCGGCACCGAAACCCGGCATTAACGTCAGTTAAACTCCGATCAGATTAGTACGAAAATAGATCTTGCCTTTCTAATACTTTTTTCTCACGTATCGCTTCGAATTTGCAATGCGTATCGACTCCATTTATAGGTGTATTATCTAAAAGCTTCCACGTCTCGCTGTCTTCGGATGGTTACGTAGGCGACGTGGTAAGAAGTTTGAGTTCCGCAGGCGTAACATCTGTTTTAGTCGTCGGAATTAAATCTAGTTTTTTTACTTGTAAAGTGTGCATAACGACGATCTGTCGCGTAATGGTTCATAAGACCACTTGGCAAGTCATTGTCATCTCGCAGTCCAAAATTTAATCTTTGGCTGAGGCAGATTACGAAATATGATTCTCTAGTTTACTAGTAGTTCTGGATTTATATTATATTACAAGGGGCAAACGGGTAGGCCGTTCCAAGTGGACTACCGATGCCCATGGGCCTTTACACCACCAGGAGGCTCGCAAAAGCGTTTTTGGACTTTAAATAGGTGTTTAGGCCACCGGGAACTCTCACAAACCGAACGAAACGCGACAACAATATCTATCACTTGACGTGACAGCATTGCCGCCACTTCACGGCGGTTTTATGTGAGAAAGAGGTATTGCAGAACATTAAGCGGTAACTGGTAAAGTGTTATCATTGCTAAAAGAGACAAAACGGTTCAGTACTTCGTTCATTATTATAACTATAGCATGTATATAAACGTAGATATGATGGTTATTAAAAAGCAGTTTACAGTCACGTGTAGGCGGAGGACGTCGGCAAACAAACCAAATTATCAACGCTCTACAAAATTTTGGAAACTGAAAATATTTAGGCGCCGACCGCCGACCCACTTGTTCGCTTGTGCTAACAATTAAAACTACATTAACGCGCTCAGCGCTATTTGTTAATATTTTTCAGTTTACAAATACCGTAACTCCCGTAATTACTTTTATCTTGTTAATAAATTCTTCGATTTAAATCTCTACCGTCTATGATAGAAATTTCTAGAAAAAAAGAGTCATTTGGTATTTTATTATAACATCAATTAGTTACATACAAACTCTCAATTAAATCAATTGAAGATTGATTTGAATTAGCTATTGATATATTACGAATGCGCACAGTGAATAGAGGGCCTAGCACGAAGATTCTCGATAGTTTTACTTACTTTTACGTTCGAAACCAAACGTCAAATGAAACTTTAATGCTTCCGTTTTAAACAATTTAGTTAGCTCAATATTGCTATTTTCTAGATTTCTCGACATTAGTAAGTAGACGTAAGTGGTAGAAAATGGAAGCACGAACCTTC